>VWYO01002895.1:351258-379214 GCA_013400275.1 Rhadina sibilatrix | reverse complement strand
TTTTTTTTTTTTTTTTTTTTACTAAATTTCATAATAAATTGTTCAAAATGACTGTGTTTGTTTCTTTTTTTTTCCTTCATTTTAAAACATCTCATATTTTATTACTTCTGTATTCACCTGTGTGACTCCTGAATCACTCAGGCTGTGTGAGCCATGCTACATGCCTCTAGCATTTGAATAAAGAAATTGAAACATCTGAATTAAACTTCCCCTTGCAGAAACACTTGTCAGTTACTGAAGTGATCTGTTTCCCCTGTGAACTGATGCATAAGGGATTTTAAACATGTGCCACTGAAGTGCATTTTAAGGGCTGTTTTTAAAAAACCTTTTGTACAACCCTGTAATGTATTTAACTTTCTCTTAACACTGCTTTGTTGGGTGCTTGCCAAAATAAATTTCTAATGCAACATGTATTATCTGGTTTACCAGTTTGGAATTTTGTCTATGTCTGCATTCTTAGTATTGATAAAACTGACAATTTTCTAGGAAAAAGGTTAATTCTACAGGCAATTTCATTGCTTTGATCTCTGTGCACCAATCCCGGTAACAGAGAGGATAACCACAATGAGAAATGAGGGTATGCTTCAACAACAGCTTCATACTTTGAAACAAAATGAGGAAAAGGATTTTGAGGAAATGAAGTAAAACAGGTTGATCTCCAGAATATACAATGAATGCAATCTCTTACATTACAGGTAAGGTATCACCTAAGCTTATTTTAGCCTGTTCCAGGAATGGCTCACTTGCAGACCTCACCGATCTGTATCACCCAGTAACAGGAAGCATATGATTTCCTTTGGAGACAGGCAGGGGAGCTCTTCACACTGACATAATGGAAGTAGACACTTTAGTAATACTTCAGAAAAAACGATGAGATGGATTTTATAATTTCTCAGAAAATGTTCAGATCTTTTTTTGAGTAGCTTCTCTAATATGCATGTCAGAAAAGAGAAGGGCTATTTCTGATCTCCGTAAAAGAAATGTATGAGTTAAATCTGGCAGTTATAACTATTTCTACACTGAATTTTGATCTTAGTACCATATTGCACTGGCTGTTTTGTAATTAGGTGCCATTAAAAGTGGATGTCTATCAAAATGTTAACATGGATGGTGGTCACTCTCTGTCAGATTTATTGAAAGCAAATACATTTACAAGTTCCATCATAAATCTTGGTCAAGTAATGAGATTCTCAACTTATTTTCCATAAAGCAGTTATTGTATTATGCAGGCAAAATGTCATGGTACACAACAGTTCAATTTCATCAGCTCTTCACATGGCAATGAAATAATAAACCAGTACTGTTCCAATTTTGATTTATTTCATTGTTACATATTAGCCTAGAATACATGCATGTGTGGAATATTTTGGCAGAATACATGTTAAAAACCCCCAAGAATTCTCTTATTTCTGTTGGAATTCTAACAATAAAATGTCAAACTCTTATTTAAGAACAAAATTAGGTATGAATATTTTTAATGTTTTGTTTCGAAATGATGAAATCAGTATTTGAAATTATTACTAGAGCTGGCACTAACACTGACATTAATACACATAAATAATGTGCAGAACCAAATGATGCAGAACTACTTCTTTAATCTCTTAAATTTTAGTGAGCAGTTCTAAACAAGAACTTGCTTCCTCTGCATATCTCAAATAATTAGCTATTTAATGCAACTTGGAGCTCAAGGTGACTTTTCAACATTCTGGGCTATAGGTTAATATTTACCACCTATCTCAAAAATGTTTAGGTATTTTTCAAAGACCAATTTTTACTTCAATGCCTGAGGAAGCCATATAATGGTAAATAGTTTTCTTTTGAGCACTCTTAATGAAGAGGTAGGAACTTGTGGTTCATCTTTCTGCACTGATCAATGATTGAGCGATCAGCTGATATTTAGGGAATGCATATAACTAGTATGAGCTGTGGTTTCAGATTCCCTCAGTTGGAAAAAGAAACTGAAATTATTTACTACTATTCAAGGTATGCACTTCTCACAGAATAAACAAAGAATATTATGCTAGAGCATTCAGCGTTCAGTCCTCCAGAATGTTATAACTTCTTATTTCTTCCACCTAAAATTATGCGGGAAATTTGGGTTAAATTGACAAGTAGTTTGGGGAGAAAATAGTAGGTTGTTTAAATGAATATGCTGGAGAAGAAGAAATTCTTCTACAGACTATAGTTATCTGTGTGGGTCTAGTTACATCCATACTGAATGTTAGGTTTAGTCATCAATTTATGTTTAAGCCTACAACTGCTGATCTTGGGTACAAAAACCTGCCTTAGTCTAGTCCCCAGCAGGTGGCTGTACCCAGATTCAGCAGTATGTGGAATGTCCAAATGCAACATAGTGGTGTCTATTGGCCCCTCCTGCTGTATTTGAAACTCATATGAATTCATTTGAATTTCATATACTGAAAGTTGTAGCTGCAGAAAACCCAGCAATGGTGATTCTGAAATTTCTTGGTCCATCATTTCTAGCCTTCTACAGACTTCTGTTTCATTCTCCTTTGCTTGTGATTAAAGCAAGTGGGGACAGAGAAAGAAGGCTCAGTCCTAAAAAGGACTTTGAAAAGCAGATTGTGGATCACTCTATGGTGGGTCCAAAGTAATGGATGCAAAAATGTGGATTTTGTGTCTTAAGTCAAGTGGAGATGACCTTCAGATTAGACCCCAGGGATAACTGTGTGCTGTTTTACTCGATGGATATTGTTCCTGAAAGGTGTTACTGACTGCTTTGTTCTGCTTAGATGAGCAAAACAGTCAGATCAGGATTGATGTTTATGCACTATGCATTCATTTTTGGCATAAATTCAGTTTAATGTTTCCATTGTATATATCTTTTCTGCTCTTTTTGCATTCTGTAAAAAGACTGCACAGAGACAATATTGTGAAATTGAGGAAGAATAGTAAATCAGTTGATTGATTTTGATATAGTTTCTGTCCAGAAAATTTTTAGACTCGAAGTAAGCATCTGAATAGATGTTGTATTTTTCCTGGGTAGTTCTATGTTTAAAATGCTGGAAGTGAGCCACAATTTTCTGGATTCACAGTGAACCACTTCAGATCAATATTATCCTGTCTGAATATATGCTATATCTTGGCTGACTACACAACAA
Source organism: Rhadina sibilatrix (assembly GCA_013400275.1). Classification (NCBI taxonomy): domain Eukaryota; kingdom Metazoa; phylum Chordata; class Aves; order Passeriformes; family Phylloscopidae; genus Rhadina; species Rhadina sibilatrix. The sequence goes on along the minus strand of VWYO01002895.1, from coordinate 376,092 downwards.
GTTTGGAAGTTATCCTACAACTAGATTCAAGCACAGATCCCCATTTATCATGTAAGTAAATATATCATTTGTGTTTAAATGATTTTTTTTTTCTTTTCCCTGCCCAGGAAAGAGGAATTTGATGACTTGCTGAAGGTTTCAGGAAGCCCCAGAGAAATGATTGCTGCATTTCATGATCAGTTTGGACACACAGGATTTATGTACTGTGATAAACATGATCTGGCTACCTAGAAACACTGCTGTTTGCAGTTTTAATGGCTAAAGGGCAGCAGCAACTACAGGGCTCACAAAGTATATGATGGCATATTCTCAAGCATATGGTGTTCTTTCTGGGTGTTCCTCTTGAGTTTTGCCGTGAAGAGGATTAAAAGAGAAGAAAACATATTTCCTTGGCTAAAATTCTGCTCACTCATAGGGTAAAAAGTCCAGAATTATATCCTTTCCCTTCTGACAGAGTATTGTAACCCTACAGCAAGAAACTTGTGCCCAAAACTGTTCTATGCATAGTAGATTGCAAATTGATAGTGGACAGCCAACACACAATAGTTGGTGGCAACTCTGGATAGCAAGTGTTACAAAACTAAAGAGTAGTTGAAGGAAGCTAGTAGTTATAGTTGCTCTTCTGGAATTCCATACTGGGGGAGAAAAACAGAAACTGGAGTCAGAAAGATCAGGGAAGTAATCAGGAATGAGGTGTGAGGGGAATAAAACAGTGTCCAAGGAAGAACCACATATGATGCCATGGCACACTGTTACCCTCTCTCTGTAGTCCCCCACTGCTGGGGTTTTAGCTGCTCGAGTAGGGGGTCCAGCTTTGATACACTCCAGCTGTGTAACCTTGACTCAGACTGCTGAGTCAGAGCTGTGAGACCGTCTGTACAAGGATAAGAAAAGTGAAAAATTACAGAGAGTGGTAGGACTGCTGAGATGCGATTGCTAGGAGACCAAGGACTCAGCAGAGAAAACATCGACATGAAATGCTAACACCTTAAGGGAAAAAACATGAAGGTAGCTGGAGGCTGGTCTAGTCAGGGACAGTCAGGAACTGCCAGGTTGGGGTTGATCCATCAGTCCTGATGGAGTAAGAGGGAGGACCAGCTCTGCCCCCAGAGTGGCTCTTGGGAGCCAACCTCTCACTCTTCAGCAACACCTGCCTGCCTGGTGAAGGCTTTCCAGCTGCAGTACTGGAGTGTGAGCACACCCGTGCTTAACCTCACATTCACTAAATGCTGTCTTTTATGTGTACTGGCCAATAAAGGATTGCATTATACCTGTGAGTTACCTGTATTTTGCTTGCAGAGTATTTTTGTGGCAGGCTAATGATGCCCAAACAAATTGACTATAAAAATATTTTGTAGTGGCTAAAAGGTGATTTTATTATTATGCTGGGAAGCCAACATGAATATTTGAGAAAGTAGTAGCTTAATAGGAAAGGAATATCGTCTTGGAAGAAGTGATTTACATTTCTAGAATTTAAAAAAAAAAAAAAATCATCTAGCAGAAGGTACACTGTTCCTGGGATGGATGAAGAATCCTTTGCTGTAGCCATACATCTAGAAAAGCTCTGATGCTCAGAGTTATCTGACATTAAATCATGTCAAGCAGAAGCAAACAGCAATGGAAAAAAAATCATTGATGTTTTTAATTAGGTTGTCTTGAATGCTCATCTGCATTCTAAAAGCAAAAGGCTTATTTCAGTAAAAATCATGGCCAGCTTCTGTAGCAAGGAAACTGGCTGTACTCAAACTGAATTGGGCCCTAAATTTGTTGCTTGGCAAGAGCAGGGAAATGTTTTGCTCTGCTGTCTGACTCCATTGGCAGTGGTGCTTGTTAATCACAGAACCCATTACAATGCACTGTACAAGGAGGAATCTCAAAAACATCTTATTGCTGAGCTAAAGGCTATAAAGTGCAGTCTTTTCTGCTAACCAGATTTGTGCTCTGTTGTTTTTAGTGGTAGTTGTACCAGTCTGTGATTACTCACAATTGGCGACTAGAGACTGTGGCTGATAACCCTGAGTGTGAGTGCAAGGAGGGGAGGACCTCAGAGCTCATGCTTCGAGGCAATATTTAGGCTAGCTTAACACTGAGCAATAAAATGAAGACAATAACATGGAAAAGGAAGGCTAAAAATGTTTAATTACTTTACCCTGATCACTCTTCTCCTTTCCAAGTTGGCAAGCAGGAACTGGAACTTGCCAAACATGTTTTATTTTTAAATCTTTTATCCATTGGCAAATCTGCATATTGCATCAGACCTCATAAAGGTGTTTTATGGACAGTCTTGGACAGTATCCCAGCCTGTACAAACCCATGTGCTCATGCACACACACTTAGAGAACAGCTGCATACAAGGGCAACCCTTGCTGTGAGGTATATGGGGGTCCGTCCCCCACTGAATTTTGTAACTAAGTCAAAATCTCTCTGAGTCATGCTTCCCCTTTTCTCAGTGCAGCACCAGGAGCAGTAGCAAGGCAAGCACCAAGATGAGCTCTGCAGCCCACTGGAGGAAGTACTGTGCACCCATGCATTCCCTTGAGGGAAGGAATCCCCCTGCCCCAGCACCTTCCAACCCTCCAACTAGAAAGCTCAGGAATTATCCACATATACAGTGGGGTTTTTTTGTTTCTTGGATGCCCCCTCTAAATACTTCTCTAAGATCTTTTTTAATGTATAGTAGAACATGTGAGTATCAGCAATGCTGGAATACTGACAATAATGAGTAAATGGAGAAGGGGTTTAGTCTCATAAAAAATAGATATCTGTTAGTGGAGTCATAGTCCTGGCACAGCACTGCCTCACTTCATCTGGGAGATGGGAATCACTGCAGCTGTGTACACTTCCATTTACATTCCTCAATTCCTGTCCTCCTTTCTAGTGCACAAACAGCCCAACTAACACATAACTAATATTTTTTGTAGATCAGCCTTCTGGTGAGTGTGATATTTAAGTTGTGGTATTGGTTAGTAAGCAGTGTCTGGCATTACCTGATGGCTGGTAGTTCAGTGGGGTGTGATCTTGTTCTCATGGTTTAATTAAGTTAATTTTCCATGGTTTTATTCAATGAGAAATAAACAGGGACAGTAGCTGTTTTTCTGGGAATAAGGTATTTGAATCCCTTCTTTTGAGGTGCCACAGAGGAGTGTCACTTCATCACTGAAGAGACTGAGCTAACTTCCTAGAAGAATTTGTGTGCACTGTGTCTTTCATGTGTCTCTGGATGTGCTCTTCCATGCAATGTAGTGTGGTCCAGAGGTGTCAGCAGTGTTTTGTATTACTGTTGTGACTGAAATGTGCTTTCATTATTACTATGTCCTGGCTGATCTTCAGAAAGTAAGTGTCACAAGGGGAAAAAAGACCATAACTTGTAAGTAGAAACAATGCACTCAGGGAGGTATCTTTATGTAGTTTGTGTATTTTTAATTTTCACAAAAGCTAATTATTTATTACCAATGTCTGGCGCAAAATTAATCCTACAAAATCAATTGTTCTCAATCTTAAGCATTTGACAATTACAAATCAAGATTAAAAATGATAACTTAGTGAGAAAAAAGACTTGATTACCTTTAAAAGGTCCCTTCCAATTCAAACTATTCTATGATTCTATGCATATAGAATCTATCTCTAATTTTGACACTATTTTTATTTTTATCTTAGGTTTTAATACAGTTCCTTTGCATATTCTATCAAATGACCAGTGTATATTACAATCTTCTCAGTTCTGTATCCAATTTATTTTTCAAATAGTCAGTGTGCTGAATCATAGTTATCTTAAAGACCACATTTCTCTACATTACCTGTCAACTGACTGTGCTCCATTGCAACAGTGTGGCCAACAAAGGCCAGGAAGAATGCACTCCTGTGCATTCCATAGCATATTAACAGCTTTAAGTCTATGCCCTCTTAGTTAATAATACCCATGTATTTCAGCCAGGTTCCAGGCCTGTTCGTTTTCTGGTAATTTTTCTTCAGTGATGAGAAGTTTCAGATTTAATATTTATCATTAACAGGTTAAATTAAATACTGAAATGAGTGACCCAGAATGCAGAATAAAACTCTGATACATATATAAATTACTATTTTTTACCCTGGACAAAATAAGATTTTCTGGATATAAAAGAAAGTGAATTGATATATATAGATTAGCAACATATTTTGCCCTTTATGGATTTTTAAAGAGATGAATTTTCATGTAAAGAAACACAAAACCGTGTCATGATTTTCAGTGTATAACATAGGGAACACTTTTAATCTATCAAAGCTGAGATTTCAATAAATCCTTATTCTAAAATAAACAGGTCAAAAAGGGAAATTTGAAACTACACATGAAGAAATAATTCTTTTCCAAATCTTCAGTTCTTCCAGGCTTATATCTTATTGAAACCAAGTACAGTAAATGTAATACTTTAATAATTGCAACAGAATAAACACACAGTTTTTATTTCTCCTTCTACTAATATTTATATTTTTTAATGTGGTAATTTAGAGCCAGTGTCATCTGAGGTGGTTTACAGTGGTTCAAAATTATGTTTAAGACCTCTTTGCTAGAGATTTCTTTTGAGCTTTTAATCTACTGGCCCCAAATTTGACTTGGTCTTTTTTAGGGCCTGTGCATACCTAAGAGTCTGATGCAGATATCTTGGAGACCCTAGGATATTGCAAGTGGCTTTAGGAGCTGTGTTTAGTCAGCTGTATTGTCCTTTTTAGATAGGGTTTTATAACATTTAACTTCAGCCATCAGAAGCATAGGGGAAGGATTCAATTTAATATTGATACCTAAATTAGGTCTTTACCCCTGTCATGTGCATAAATATAATTTATGTGCAGATATCTCATACAAATTAAGAACTCTCAAATGCCACTAAGTGTTGTTTTGTCAATTTGTCAATTAGTTGCCATTATTCTTACTGAAGCCTAGTTGAAAAGAGACTTACGTGCAATTCAGTGTTTATTTACCTGCTGGGGTTTTTTTCTGCCCAATTTGAGTATCTGCTTTAAGCTGTTATTAAATCTTTCTGGAGTCACCAATTTATGGAGGAAGATCTATCAAATTAAGACCTTTCCAAACCTTAAAAGCTTAAGATAAATCTAAGGGTTTAAAGCAGAATACTTAGGGTTTGGATAATTTAAGACAGAAAAAAAATAAGAAGATAAAATACATCACAGGTGCTAAAGTGTTCAGTCTCATCGCACATTAAAATAAGAATGATCAAAAATCAAGATAAATCACTAATTTTATTCTGAGTAATTCATTCCTCATTATACTAAAGTCAACTGTTGACCTTACTTACATTCAGAAAATTATAATTTCTGAGAGCTCTGACATGTGTTGCCATTCCCCACTGCTGCAGTGTATGAGGTTATTGCCCTAGCTCTGTCCTAAGCAGGCAGTATATCTGTTTCTTGCTGCTTCAGTTAACAACCTGGTATATGAACTCAAATAGTTGTTAATTGCAATCATCATCCAGGCCTGAGAACTGCAATGCTACATAATAGAAATGTTGCCTACTCCATGTGCCTGCAGTAGGGTAACAAACAGTTTACTACTGTAACTTCATCATAAATTGCAGCATAAAGACAACAAGTCAGACATCTCACTTATGGGAAAAAAAAAAAAAATTAAAAAAAAGCAAAACAAACCCAAATAAAAAAATTGAAGCCATGAATGTCAAAGCAATGAAGGGAATGCAATTTTTTTCATCAGAAGGATCACATCAATTAAGCTCATATTGCTGAAGAACAAAGCAGATGGTAATAAATGCCAGTTTGTCTTTAGATGTCTAGTGAGAAAGGCCATTTCCTACTTCAAAATATTTAAATCTGTAACTCATGCAAATTTTTCATACCTATGAATAACTTTATGAAATAAGTAGCTTATATTTCATTAAGACAGAGGGGATACCTCATTGCAGTTACAACTTCCTTGTTAGGGGAACACCAGGGGTAGGCTGGTCTCTCCTCTCTGGTGACCAGTGGCAGGACCCAAGGGAATGGCCTGCAGTTGTGTCAGGGGAGGTTTAGGTTGGATATTAGGAGAAGGGTCCTCACCCAGAGGGTGGCTAGGCACTGAACAGGCTCCTCAGGCAAATAGTCATGGCATCAAATCTGCCTGAGTTCAAGAAGCGTTTGGACAATGCACTCAGGCACATGGTGTGACTTGGGGATGGTGTTGTTCAGAGCCAGGTGTCAGACTTGCTCCTTGTGGGTTTCTTCCAACCCAGTTTATGCTGTGATTCTGTGATTGATAGCTTGGTAAATTCACAGAGACTGGGTTTGCCTTTTTCAAAGGAGAATCCTTTTAAAATTTTGATATGGAGAATATTTGAAAACTTGAACTCTTCAATCCTGTTCAGACTAAATGAAATTTCAAGAAGATTTGAATTTTCCATGAAAGAGAAAATTTAATTTTAGACTGACTTGTTGAAACTTACACTTAAAATATGATCTATCATATTCTTGCTATTGTGCTAAAAATCAAGATCTCTTTTCTGTTATTACAGTTGTGGAAGTCACATTAGCTCTTAAAAATAAAAGTCTGTTCCAACAGGTCTTCCAGTCTATCCATAGCAATCTATCCATGGTAGCAGCCTTTTCAGAAATTATATCACTAAATTAAAGTTGGGCTGTCTTGCCTTGTTCTTTGAGTTTTATGCAATAACATTTTATTCATTAAAGCTAAATGAAGTAAAGACGTAACTTTATGAAAGACAGAAGACATACATAGGAAGCCCAGAAAGATGATAAGGACTTAATAAAAATGAAATCTCTATTTAATTATAAATATTTTCTATATTAAAATAACTTCAGTTGAGCAAAAGGACAAAACTACATTACTTACCCTTCTGTTTTAGAAGTGTCTTTTATGCTGGTTATTAATTTTGGTTAGTATAATAAACATGCCTCAAAGTAGCACCTCAAATAAATGATCAGACACATGGAAAAGAGAATTGACCTGTTTAAATGTCAAAAATTGCACATTTAATTAGTGAGCTTGTTATTTCTCACAAGGAAGATTATCAGATGACAGCATTCATATTTTAATTAGGAGAGAATACCTTTGCACTCTTCCTCAGGCAGAGTACAAAATTTGTCATGCAAGCTGCTTTTCTTTGTGAATTGTTCTGCTCTGACTGCAGGCCCAGATTCTCAGAGGCAAAACTGCACTGAAATAGATAGCATAGACACCTGAACAGCCTGGAGAGCCTTGGACACTTTGACATGAAAATGTTTTGAAGACTATCTAATGGTCTCTTCTAGTTGAGGAGATGTGCTGTCTTAACGGAGTCATAATTGTGGCCATAAACCTAATTTGACTTCAGATTGGTATGGTTTCTATATACTCCTCTGATCCTCTATTTTGATCATTTCAACTAACTAGCCATTCCCAATCAGAAGACTAATTCAGCAGTCATTTATGGTCATTTTGGTCCTTGTGGTTTTAGTTGTCTTTGATTCCTTCAGAATGAAATATCTACATACTTCCCTCACCTCAGCAGCAACATCTGTTCAGTCTTTTTCTTTAGTGTCTCTGGCCTCTGTTCTCAGCTTGCTTCTGAGCCATGTGTCCGTGTTCTTCTATTCAAGCAGCTAACAAGCATTGTGGCTGTTTCTTGTGATATTCTTTGATGGGCTTCACTTTGAAGACTTTGTCTTTTCAGCATGAAATTGAATGTCCTCTTCAATCTTTAATATATCTAGTAGGTTTAATAATATTGCTTATAGTCTGCGTTGCTCATTGGTCAAGATCTCTCATTAAAAAAGAAAATAATTATATATATATATATAAAAATATCTATATATATGCCACCACATTACACTGATGACAGCAGCCATAGTATCCTAGCAACAGACTCCTTTTAAGATGAGTTTTTCAAAGGGCTACGTTGTGTGTCCAGAATGCTTCAAATAGGCTTAATTCTCCATGCAGGTTCTCTAGCTTCATAATTTATTTTTTTCTACAAGATCTTCTTGATAAGGCTGTTGTCACCAATATAATGTCATAAACCCTATATTTTTAGGTTTTGTTGTTTGGTTGTTTTTTTTTAAAGTCTGAATTTTTATAATGGTATCATAACAAGGAAAAATGGAAATTCTTCTCTTAGACAATCCCCCATAGTAAATTGACAAAGAATTTTCTACAGAAATTATTTTCATTATATGTGTGTTTTCTCTGCATTTGTCTTCATAAAATGTACTGATTTTGTTTTTGTGAAAAACTTTTTCTGTTCCTCAGGGAGAGTAGAATGCTTCCAGTGCACTCTGTCTCTGCTCCAGGGACCCTCCATTCTGCCCAAGGGCACAGCTTCCAACAGGACATGCATCAGACAAGTCTGGGTGCCTAATACTTGAGCTCAGACAACATTCCAACATGGGGGTGATATGCTGACATCTAACTGGCAGATGACTGAATCAGAAATTAAGTCTAACCCTCTGACTGGCTAAGGAGAGAATCAGAGCATCAGGGTGCAGGAACACCACTGCCAATAAAAAACCAGGGAAGTGGAACAGATAGGTGGAAAGATATAAGGAAAAAAAAAATCTAGTTTTATTATTCACCAGATATATGAAAAATATTAATAAAAATTATAGTAAAACTATACTAGGATACTTTTTAAATTTTACATTCACTGTATTACATAGATTCTCTTCTACCTTTCGGTTCTGTAAAATGTCAAAAATATGTACCTCTGTCAAGACTTGAAATAACTGTTGTTGTTATCATAAGATGGGACTTTAATAGTTAGTTACCTAGGAGTTTACAATCTTTAGTCAGTCCATTTTAGTCTCACAGAATGTCAGAAATATAATCTGTTTAGACTTTGAGCCTTATTTGAATGTTTCATGATATAAGATATAATAGCAATGCTACAATTAAATCTTTGCCATTTTTTTCTGTGATGTTAATTTTTTGAGATCTCTTCAGTAAGAAAGTAAGTTGGGTTGGAACTTTTAAATGTATTATGTCTCTGTGTGTTTAGCACCATTCTTCCTATGATACTGGTTTTGCCAGCATTGTTTGGAAATCAGTTATTTGCCTGTGGAATATGTCAGCAAACTTGTAGAGATAACTTTAGAGAAGAACAATGAGAGCAAGCCATTACATTTGTCATTGAGGAAGTGAGTAGGCAGAGAGCTGCTGGTGATGTCCTAATGACTCCCTGTGGCAGATTATAGAAATATAGTTTTTCAACAAAGTAAAAAATAAAAATGACAGGAATGCTAGTGCAGTGGAATCTTTTAAATACTTTATACTTCTTAACTGATTTTCATACTCCTTATATGGTTTCTAAGATTTTCCTCTGATTTTTCTCTTCTTTGATCATTAGACTATGGTATTCCTCTGGGAGATCATAACATTACAACATTCCCTATGCTGTGGAGATATGCTAGGAAAATGAAGAAGAGAGCTGCTCTGGGAAATGTTAAGGAAGAGTTCAAAGCCTTACAGTTTTTATGGTCAAAAACGCCCAGTGTGATTGTTTACTCTGACCACACCATAAAATAACCCTTGAAGCTTTAAGCCTGTTTGGCATCTGACTTAAAACCCTTATGGGAGGACACTGCAAACACCAGTCATTAGTGGCAACTAACCCTGGGTCAAGAGAATCTGACATGTCTTAGTGAGGTTTAGGGAAGAAGATGTAGACATGGCTAAGAATGATCTCTTCTGGCTGTTTTGCAGAAAATACACTGTTTCTATTCCAGCTATCTCCATTCACATTAATTCATTAAAGTGACTCAATAAACTCATAAATATCTAAAGGGAGGGTGTCAAAAGGATACTTCCAGGATCTTCTTGGTGGTGCCAAATAATGGAACCAAAGGCCATGGGCAGAAGTTGATGCATAGGGATTTCAACCTGATATATGAGGAAGAACTTATTTACTGTGGGAGTGATGGAGCACTGAAACAGATTGCCCAGAGAGACTGTGGGGTTTCATTCCTCATCTGGATGCAATCCTGTGCCATGTGCTCTAGGATGACCCTGCTTGAGCAAGGAGGTTGGACCACATGATCCACTGAGGTCCCTTCCAACCTGACCAATTCTGTGATTTCCTTCAGGTTTTATTCCCTTGGTTTCGGAGGTTTCAGTTTCAACATTCTCCACACCCTGTAAAGAAAGGAGAAAGTACCAGACAATTTAATCTATACAGACATGCATGTTTATGCTGCACTGGGCAATAATAGAAGTGTACACTAGGATATCTGTCTTGGGTTATGGAACCGAAAATGTGTATTCTATTTCATCTGCTGAAATCAGTTGGGGAGATGTTTTTCTTTATCTCTTGTAACTCTGGGAGGAGGGGGGCAGGTGCCTTTTGATAATGGGGCAGCTGTTAAAACCAGGTGGGGCAGTGTTTCTTATCTCTTTCACAATGGGCCATTAAGACTCCCCAAAGCAATACATTCACAAAGCAGTACATCTACATTCCATCATCCTATTGTGAGATGCTCCACCCAGTGGGAGGACCCAACCATTCCTACCTGGATAAAAACTGAGATGTAGGAATACAATGCATCTAGCTTCACTGGATTCCCGGAGGAAGACTGGACCCCTTCTCACCATCACTGGACCCTTTTTCTATAGGATCATCTCTACTCCACCAGAACCACATCTGCTACTCCAGGAGGACTCACTTTTGGACTGCTTCCAGCACCCTGACCAACAGGGTGTCAGGTTGTAGTTCTGACTCTGTCAGGGTTTTCCAACATTGTTCTTTGTTTGTTTGCTTGTTTGGTTGGGTAGTTTTGTTTTCTACTACGTTTGTATTGTTAATATTCTTAGTAAAGTAATGTTATTCCTATTCCAAAATCTTTGCCTGAAAGCCCTTAATTGCAAAATTATAATTTGGAGGGGGTGAGGGGTTTACATTCTCCATTTCAAGGGAAACTCCCACTTTCCCTGGCAGATACCTGTCTTTCCAAACCAAGACAATATCTTACTCAAAACATTTCATGTTTTATTTCTGTCTGGATGCAATAGGATTTTACAGAAATAAAGGACAAAATAACAACCTTAAACAAAAGTACAGATCCTCCCTTAACTATGTTAGGAAGAGAGTTTAAAGAGCATTGAAGGTTTACCAATCTTGCAAAATTTCTGTGAATGTCTTTCAGTAGTGTTTAAGGGATAATGGTTCTGGTTTCTGTGGCCCACATCTCACAATCCCTTATCAAAAGACTTCATATGCTGAGCTTACACACTAAAGGAATAATCAGTGGCAAGCTGAAATTATGAACCACTCAGTGTAAATTCCCCAGGTTCCCTCTGGTGAAATTCTTCTGTAGGTGGCAACATTAATGAAACAGAGAATGCATCTGCTGGTATACATAATTCTAACACCTGCTTTCTCAGGATTTCTCCCTAAACATGTCAATGGCCATGCTACTTGTCTAAAAGACAGAAAGATAACACCACTTCAACCCACATAACTGCAGGGCAAATGAAAATGTAACAGGTTTCTCCTGCCAAATCAGAGTTAATCTCAGGTCAAATTAAAAAAAAAAAAAAAAATTCTTCTTGAGTTCTACTGATGAGGAATGCAAAAGCTTTGCAGCTTGGGAAAGAGAGTTTTAGTGCTGGTTTAAAGACCACAGTTTCCTAAATACAGGAACCAGGCTCAATAGCATGTTTTCTGTGATAAAAGTATCCTTGGAACTAAGAAAGAACAATAGTCTCCTGAGGTCATGAGTGATAAGTCACAAATGCCTGGAAACAAAGAAGTGGATGATAGGAGGGAAACAATTACAACTACTGTGGAGGTATAAAATGTGTGCTTCTGTTTTATGGTAAAAACAAGGAAAGAACAAACAAGTTAGCCTTTACACGAAATTCTCAGTAAAATGAAGTTAAAGAAAATATTCTTTCTGCCCTAAACCCCCTTTCATTTTGCAGATGGTTACCTTCTTATTCTCTGCCTTTCACCCATGTGGGAATAGAGTAAATGGAAACTAAATTAAAGCAATATAATGAAAAACTAAAAAAAAAAAATCTTGCCTCATGTATTACTCTAGTTCACAGTTTATTGTTTCATAGCCAGCAAATTCTTACAATTTTTAATGTGAAAAAAAAAAAAAAGTGACACATTTAATTTATTACTATGCCACAGCTGTTGTGAGAAGGACTGAGCCACTCATGGTCTGATTTGAAAATCACCAAAAAGGGTGTGATTTAGTTATTTGTATAATCTCTACTGCTTTTCAGGGCAGTAGAGATTAGTAGTACAACTCTTGCTGTAGTTGATGTGAAACCTAGCTGTTTCTAGTGGTGAGACACTGTAGAAAAGAGATCACTGCTAACTCAAACATGCACATTGTGAACCGGTCAGTGTGTTAGCTGCTTAGCAGGGGAAAAAAGGTAAAGTCTCAGAAAATATTGTTCAAACTATTCCTAAGCTTCAACTCAGTAGAAAAATGGTGATACTGTCTCTCTATCTGTTTAGGTATGTCAATAAACTTGGATTTTCCTAATGTTCTCCATTAGGGTGTCTCTGGTGACTTTGATCCTAAAAACCCTTGGCTCAAGCATCAATAATGACTGGTAATAAGCCTGCTATTTTATTGTTAGAAGACAAAGAACATGATTTTCAATGTCTAGGAAGAAAATAAATGCCTCCATAATAATAAGTATCAGAATATCCACATTGATATGCTATAACTACTGAGACAAGTATGGAATGGTTCTCCCCACAGCAAAGAGTAGAAGCATTAAATATATGGAGGTATCTTTGTGGTGAGCAAATGGTCCTCAAAAATTAAACTATATCTGTGGCTAATTTATTTGCTTTAAAAGATTGAGCACACTGTTGTTCTCATGCCTAATGGAATGTGCTTCACAACAGGACTCTACTGGCAACAACTTTTATGTAACATTAATGTTCTGCAAAAGTAGCATATTAGAACATAAATGCATTGCTAATGAACAGAAATGTAGTAAATGTTTTGTATGCACACAGAAAGAACAAAGTTATGCATAAAGAAGAACATAAATCTACCATGAGTGTTTTCAAATTTAATCAGGTCAACAGTCTTAGTGTGTTTGAGTTTGGGTGCATCAAAATGAAAGAGTGAGTTTAGTGGCTAGAATACAGAATTGAGAATCAATATTCCTAGGTTTTATTCTCTGGTACTAACTTGTTGTGTGACTTTGTGCAAATCATTTGAGAGCTTTGTGCCTAAGGTTGTTCATCTTTCAAATGAGATATTTGCATGATTTATGAGGATATTGTAAGGCTCAACTCCCAGAATATTTGCAAGGAAAGGTACAGTCTGAGAGGTACTAGAAATGCTAGATGTAATGACAGTAATACATTACCATGGCCAGCTGCAAACGTTTCTTTATCTTAATGTTGGGACCAAATTGTGACTGTTGAGTATGTCTTCATTCTTCCAAAAGTGAAAAACCATCTCATGGGTTTTTGCCAGTATTAAACTTGCTTCCTGTGTTGAAGTAGGAACTATTTGTAACCTCTAGTGCCCTATGGGACTGCACATCCTACCTTTTTACTGTATTGTTTTCAGAACTCCTGCAGGATGAAGGAGCACCCAGCAGGAATAGCAAGGAACGAAAAATAAATAAAAAATAAAAGCCACAAATCAGTGTTGCAAGTTATTATAGCAAAAATCCATCTGCTTTAAATAACAAAAAGAAGAAAACAAATGCCTTAATTGTGCTGATTTATGGTGAAGCTATAATTTGAGTAAATGAGAGAAGATGGAATATTTTGCTAAGAGGAAATGGCTATGCCCCCATTAAGAGCAATCTGACTTTTTTGATTGATAGGTTAGAGAGGAACTGGCTGGAGAAGCTCAGGTGAGCCACTAGATCACTGTGTACTTGGCAGGGATACAGACATGTCCTGCCAAGAGCATCTTTACAGACAAAAGGGTTATCCATTGTTAGGACCTGGTGAGGTATTTGAGAAAGAAGAGTATGTGCTGCCTTGACTTACCAAACGACAGATGTCCAGTGAATTAGATTTTTTTTTTTTTTTTCTGTGAAAAAGCATCTACAAAGAGTTATTTTTAAAGCCACCAGGTAATCTACCAGCTGTCATGATCCAACTTTGTGTTCAGGCTTGGGTCTCTGAGGTGTGAGACAGTAGTCTTATCTAAATAGGTAGAATGAGTGAGGAAGGAATTATCACAGAATTACAAATTGGTTGGGGTTGGAAGTACCTCTGGAAGTCATCTTGTCCAACTGCCCAGATTGATCTAGAGGGGCCAGAGCTAGTTGCCTGGAACCATGTCCAGATGTCTTTTGAATATCTCCAAGGATGGATACTCCACAGCCTCCCTGGGCAACCTGTGCTATTTCTCAGCTACCCTCACAGTCAAAAAAGTATTCCCTGATGTTCAGACATCAGCTCCTGTATTCCAGTTTGTGCCTATTACCTTTGGTCCGACCACTAGGCACCAGTGAAAAGAGCCTGGCTCCATCCCCTTTGTGCCCTGTCTTTAGTCATTCATATATATTGATAAGCTCCCTCTGAACCTTCTCTCCCTAGGCTGAATAGTGCCAGCTCTCTCAGTCTTTTGTCACAGGTGAGAGGCTCCAGTACCTTACTCATCTTTGTGGCCCTTTGTTTGGTCTCATACTGAAGAGCCTGGAACTGGTTGCAGCACTCCAAGAGAGGCCTCACCAGTAAACAGAGGGTAAGAATCATGTCCCTGTACCTGCTGCCAAGATTTTGCCTAATGCAGACCAGGATAACCTTCTTTGCTGCAAGGGTACAGTGCTGGCTCACATTCAAATTGGCATTTGCCAGGATCACTGGGTCTCTTTCTGGAAGGCTGAATTCCAACTGGGTGGCAGGAAATTGATCAACCCTGGGTGTAGGATTTTGTGCCTTGTCAAAATTTATGAGGTTCCTGTCAGCCCATTTCTTCAACCTGTTGAGATTCCTCTGGATGGCAGCAGAACCCTCTGGCATATCATCCAGTCCTCCCATTTTTGTGTCATCTTTAGAACTACTGAGGGTACACTCTGCTCTCTCATACAGATAATTAAGATTTTGAAAAAAAAAATGGGCCAGTATTAACCCCAGAGGTACACTGCTATTAACTGGGCTCCAATGACATTTTCTGTCACTGATCACCATGCTCTGAGCTTGGCCATTCATGCAGTTAATAACTCACCTCTCTGTCTGCTTATCCAGTCCATACAGCAACATCTTTATATAAGGATCTTATGGGAGATTGTATCAAAGACCTTCCTGAAGTCCAGGCAGGTCTTCAAGTTATCAACTACAAGTTGATAAAAGGATGATTTTCCCGTACTGTACTCCTGACACTCCTACTGATTTTCTTGTCTTTAATGGACCTGGAAATAGTTTTCAGGATTAGTTGTTCCATCACCTTCACAAGCATTGAGGTGAAACTGACTTGCGGCTGCCTGTGCCTCCTTGCGCTTCTTAAAGTTAGGAGTGGCATCTGCTTTCCTCCAGGTAGTACTCCCAGTTGCCACAATTGATAAAAAAACTATAAAGAATGGATTTGCAATTACATCTGCAAGTTCCCTCAGTACTTGTGGGTGCATCCCACCAAGACTTGTGCGCTCAGGTATATGCATTTTGCTTAAGTATTCATTGACATCTTTCTCACTCTAGCCTTCTCTTGTGGTCTATTTTTCATCCAGACAGGCATTCTGACATTTTTTCCTGACCATATTTTTTAGAATAGAATACTTGGTCTTGGATGAGGTAATCCTTGGATAGCGACCTACTTAACTTTCTTGAGTCCCCCTTCCCTCCAGGGGCTTATCCCACAGATTCTGCCAAGCAGATCTCTGAAGAAGCCAAAATCTGCCCTCCTGAAGTTCATGGTTTGATCTTGCTTTGTGGGAGTTGGCCAAGCTGAAGCAACCATAAACCTAAGGCTGTGGGAAAGCCCTCTCTAGTTGTGGCAAGTGGCAAAGGTTCATGGGAGTTTGCATGTTAATGAGGCTATTCTAAAGAAAGTCATGTTTTTATGATTGGTCAGTTATGTTTTACAAATATAGCTATGTTCCTAGTTCACATTTCTGATTGGACCCTTATCCTTGGACCTACCCTATATATTGTCATGTTTTCCCCTTTTTCAGGTTCTTCAGTGTTGATCCTGCTCCGTGTGTGGCTTCTCCTTGTTTGTTATTTTGACCATTAAAGATCTTCTGTTTCGGATGACCTGGAGGGACTAACACATCCCTCTATTCTGCCACACACATTCCCAGCTGGACCGGTCTTGAAACTGTGCGCTTACCGGTGCGACATTGCTTTTCACCTCCTCTCTGCCCTGAGGAGCCTTACCATGGTCATTGCAGCCAAGGTTGCCCTTGATCATCACACCCCAACAAGCTCCTCCTTGTTGGTGATATGAGAACCAGCAGACCACCTCTCCTCCTTGGCTCAGCTTGGAGGAGGAAGTTATCATTGATGCATTTCAGAAACATACTAGACTGCTTATGTCTAGCTGTGTTGTCCCTCCAGCAGATAACAGGGTAGTAAAAATTCTCCCTTGAGAACCAGATATTGTCATTCCTAAAGAGACTGAATCCCTCCATCGCAACACTAGTCGTGGATGCCATTTCACCATGTTTCCCCAATCTCAATAAACTCAAAGCCCTGCATTTGTGCAAAGGTCTTTAACTCATCATGTGTTTCCCATAGTTGCACGTGTTACTGTACAAGCACACCAGCATGCTGAGTCCTTGGACAGGGAACTACTTCTGGGATAGTCAGAAGGATAGCTTTGATAGTCCTCTCAAAACATCCAGGATCCTGGGCCCTGGTGGGCTGAAAATCTCTCTAGATTTCTGGTTTTGTTGACAGTTTCATGTCTCTTTACCCTCCAGCAGAAGATCACCTGCAACAATGACTCACCATTACTTCCTGGTAGTCTTGCATGATTTAAAGTTAGGTGAAATAGGTTCTTTTCTTGCAGGCACATCTGACATCTCCTCAGCTTTGAGGTATATGAACCTATTTTGCATCTGTTAACCCACAGATGGGGCAGTTGCCTTCCTTTTGGTACCAGAAGCCACCAGATTCCATGCTTCTTTGCCAGAGGTTGCATTTACCATGATAGTGATGTTCTTCAAGCTGTTGAGTCTCAGACAAGATGCTGTCTATCTCCTTTTCACCTTCTTTGATGATGAACCTTGCCACAGGAATTTAATAAGCTTCATAAGAAAGTAAAAGTCTGGCCAAAGCCCCAACGATCTAGATGCTGCCAGTTATAGTATTAATTACTGCTTTTATTTTGCCACTTTCAGCTCCCTACTGTGGCACAAAGTGAAAGAAATGAGATTACAGAGGCTGACTTTACAAATTTTCCTGAAGTTCTGAAAAGCAGTCAGCACCTGGCTGCAGAGGGATCACCACAGAACACAGTGCAGATCCTGCACATACCATAGAAATTGCTCTCAAAGCATGTTTTGAAAACTTGCTTTTGACACAGGGGAACTTTCAAAATTTCAGGCAGCCAAACTGTTAAGTAGCTCAAAAGAATGACTGGAAAACAAGCATGATATCAAAATACCAAGCAAGATACATATGTTACCACTGTATAGAAAAATGACCTTAAAAAAGAGAAGACAGAGGTACAGAAGGAAGAAAATTCTGACCTGTGTAGAAAATGATATTAAAAAGTCCATGTTAAATAAATAATTTTAAAAGCTGTGGTAAAGGAGTAAAAAAGGGTGACATATTCTGATGCAACTGATGTAAGCCTACATATTATACCATTTGAAGAAAAAGGAATGTGATTTGAAGACGTGTCAGAAGCTAAAAGGGCTAGTCAAGTACAGTGAGGCCTTAGCCTCCTGGTTTGATAAGAACTTCCTTTTATACGGATAACTTTTGCTTCAGAATACATATGCCCTCTTGCCTCTCCTTATTCTTGTCTCTGTCTTTTGATTGAATGTGTATGTTGAAAATACTGTTGATCAATGGCAATTTTAATATAAAAATAAAATATAAGATTTCCATGCAAGTCATGCACATAATAAGCCAGTAAGTACTGTAAAATCTTTATGGCTAAGGCCCTTTTCATTAAAATAGTTGAGAATATTTTCTGCAAAGTGAGGGTCTTTGAAATTGTGTTTAAAGTTTTAGTGATCCTGATAGAAAAACCAGTAGAAATGATTACTTCCTTCCCATGTTCTACAATCATTGTACTAAGAGATCTCTAAATATCAGATAAAATATTTTCATAAATAATGTATTCAACTACATATTTGCTTTAGATATTGCCTTTTAAAATTCTTGTAGTTATTCACCACTTACTGGAGAAAATCATATCTCTTTGAGTAGATGTTTGAAGCTGGTAGGCAGGGGTTTTCTCTGGTTTCAGTTAAACATGTAGTCAAGATATGCTTTCATATTCATGTTTTTTCATAGCTTTTGTGCATGTTACCACAGAATAATTTTAAAGCTTAAACATGAGAGACATATTTTTTTTCTCATTATTATGCATTACATAATATTGGGTTTTTGACTTGGAGAAAATAATAGAATAATCACATACTGGTTTTGCCATTTTCTAATTCTTCTATATTCCTGAAGGTATATAGCCCTATTAAAAAAAACCTAAGTACTACTCATGGAAGTAAAATAAATCCTTTTCTAAGTTTAGATCTACCTTCACATACGAATCTTACTTAATAATAGAACACACTAATTTGTCAAGCTTTCAAAAGACAGGTTGACTAAATATTTTTAACAGTTTAAATAAACAAAAGCTATTGTTAGATGTAAAATGTGGATTTTTAAGCTGGCTATTCATCTTAGCCCAGTATATGGCTGTATTTCTTTCATAAGATAAGCCTTTTCTTTTTCTTCATTTTATTGTATGTGCATTTAAAACCTCAAGACTTCTTTTGCTCTTACACAGTACAATGAAATACAATGGAGGCCAATAAATGTGACTTACAATTGCCACTGATTAAGATCAAGAATGTGGTCAACTATCTCAGGCATTAGTTTGTTAAGTCTTGGAAATACAACCACATTCAGTCATGGGTATGATCATACCCATATTTGCAAAAAATATACAGCAAAACTTGTACAGTAAGTAGAGAAAACCTTCCCTGATGAAACCTTACATTTGTAGGGTTATTTAATTTAACACTTTAAAAATAATTGTTGAATAATTATTTACAGATTTTTTTAAATATGTTTTGTCCTTCTGGCATGTGGAAAATTGATATAACCTTGCTTATTTTACCTTCTCCATCACAGAGAGGCATTTGAATTTTGCTTTAATAAAACTGAGCTGTTTTCTTACCACTTAAAGCTTGCTACAGATGAATGTGCTTTCATTAAAAGTCTGTGCGATCAAATCTGTTTAAGTCTGTTTCTATGATTTTCTATCCTTTTGCGTGCAAGTTGATGACAGATGAGTAGTGAAAAGCAGTCATAGTACACATATTAATCAAGCTTGCCATTCTGAGTGAAAAATTCTTGTTACAATGTTAGTGGAGATCCTCAAGTTTGCTTACACTTATGGCATAAATTTGCTATATTAGCTGTGTAGCCCAGGTGTGCTATAGCATAAATAAACATAGCCTATGGCTTGCAGAGTGCATTTTTTGTTAAGGGAAGAACAAAAAATGTTGAGCTCTAGAATGAAAAAGCTTTCCTGGGAACATTTCTTCTATCTAAAGCTGTCATTGATAGCCACCTGAAAAAAAAAGATGAAACTCCTAAAACATTTCCCAGCTCTGTTGTCCTTGGGGTTAATGGGAAGGACTTCAAAGCAAGTTGCTAAGTGATAGCCATATGGAAGGGTTTCTGCATTTCAGAAATCACATGGCAACAAAGTGCACCTTGGCACCAGCAGTTCCAGATGATTAAGTTGGACATATCTTACATCAATAGGTACAAATCTATTGAAGAATGACAGGTACAATGTGCATAGACTAAATTACAACATTCTTGTAGTTTCAGACTTTATGAAAAGAGTATTTTTATAGGAAATGTACTTTTGAAATGATGTCTGCATACCACCCCCCCTACCCCCCCACCCCCACCCGGTATGTTCCATTGAGGTGGCAGATGCTACATGGCTGATTTTGATAGAGGTAGATCGGTATAGAGATCATCTAGAGATAGATGTTAGATGTCTACAGTGACAATTACATTCACTAGGCAGCAAATTCAGGCACTGAACACTTGTCTGTCCATCCTGCTTAATTGTCAGCTTGCTCCCATCTGTCTTACAGATCATTACAATTAGGTTTCTGACAGACAAGAACCAGTGATGTTTCTGTATTTCATCTTAAAAAAATAAAAAGAGACAAAAGGGAAAAAATAAAAAGGAAAAGCTAGCACTAGCCTGAGCTAGTTTCATTGTTCCTTCCTTCGATAGTGCTGCTCTACTACCCCTGTAACACCAGCTGGAGAACCCAGCATATGCATTTTATTGTGCTATAGAAACAGCTCTGGTGACCTGCAACACACTTTTCATGCTGTTTCAAGCAATTTGAACTGAAAAAGCATAGGAACAAAAAGTACCATAAGCAGAGTGCCCAAGTGACCAAGAGGGCCAATGGCATCATGGCCTGTATCAGCAACAGTGTGGCCAGCAGGCCCAGGGCAGTGATTGTCCCTCAGTGCTTGGCACTGGTGAGGTTACACCACCTGTGTCCAGTTCTGGGCCCCTCACTGCCAGAAAGATGTTGAGGTGCTGAAACAAGTCCAGAGAAGGGTAACAAAGCTGGGAAAGGGTTCAGAGTACAAGTCTTGTGGGATGTGGCTGAGGGAACTGGGATTTGGCTTGGAGAAAGGGAGGGTCAGTGAGGTCCTTACTGTTCTCTACAACTGCCTGAAGGGACGTTGTAGGCAGTTGGGGGTCTCTTCTCCCAATTAACAGGTTATAGCAGAAGAAATGTCCTCAAGTTGCATTAGGGGAGGTTTAGATTTGATTTTAGAAAAGATGTCTCCACAGATTTGTCTTGTGAAGCAGTGGAAGAGGATGCCCAGGGAAGCCCATCATCTAGTATCTAGTGTAAGCCCTTTGGTCTGTGGCCCAGGAACTGGTCCTTGAAGCCTTGTATTCAACAGTCTGGAAATTACTGTGATAACTTTATGAAACCATTCATACTGCTCCTACAAAACTTAGAGGAAAGTCATCGTGTATTTCTGTGAAAGGGGAAATGAAGATTAACTGTAATTTAATTTTCTTCATCAGAAATTTTATGGAATTTTCTCAGACATAAAATAAAGGAGGTTTATTTTTCCCTTCATGAAAAGAGCAGATTTCTTCTGGATTTCTCCCTTCCTTTTAGGTGTTTTTTTTTTTCTCTCACCCACTGGCATTAGGACATATAAAAGTAAATCCATCACAGGGTTTTTCTGAAACCATTTATTCCCCTTATTCTCACTCTCTGTAAAACACTGCTTAAAGCCCTGGATAGATAAATCAAAAGTACTGGCATTGCTTGAACCCCATTCCATCTTCTTAAAATCATGTTGTGGGTTAACTTTGGAAGGCAACTAAGCCCCACATGGCTACTCTCTCATTCCCACACAGTATGATGGGGGAGGGAATCAGAAGGGTAAAAGAGAGAAAACTCATGAATCAGAATGAAGAAAATTTCAGAAGGAAGGCAAAAACTGTGCACTTAGTCACAACAAAAAAAGAAATTACATTGAGGCTTCTCATTGGCAGGCAGGAGTTGAGCCATTTTTCAGGAAAGCAGGATTTTATAGATGCAGAGTTACTTGCCATCACTCTGAATGTGCTCCTCTTTGTTTTCTTCCTTCACCTTTATAAGCTGAGCATAACCCCCAGCCACCTCACTGGTGGGGTGTAGAAGAGAAGCAGAAAGGCCTTGATTTTTTTTTTGATTTTTTTTTTTTTTTTTGAGAGCACTGCTCAGCAATAGATAAAACATCCCTGTGTTATCAACACAGTTTCCAGCACACATCCAGAACGCAGCACCTTACAATCTGATATAAAGAAAATGAGCGAAAACCAGCACAGATAATGTTTTGTTGGTGTTAGGTTGTTTGTTTGTTTGTTTGTTTTCTGTTAGAACTATATCTTCCATTCCTCATGTACAATTTGTGGTTCAGTAAAAAAAGCATGCACAAACTCAAGATAATTCTTATAGCTGTAGAAAGACAGCATATTAGATAATTAAAGGTGGCCAGCTGTGACAATTTGATACGGAAGAACAACACTCATGCACTGAGAGGTCCAAAGCAAAAAAGGGGCAGTTTATTTACAGACCTCAACATTTATAGAATTCCAAAAGTGAGCGTGAATTGGAGGAAGAAAATTGTCCTCTCCAATCACACTGGTCAACCCAACAGTCCATCAATTCTCTCCTCCTCCAGAAAAGAATGCAAAACAATCATTATTTACATTAAATAAAAAGTACATAAAAAACTCCATTACAAAAATACAAATAAGAAAGCTAAAACAAAACTAAAAAAAAAACCCACAAAGCAAAAGCCAGTATAGGCATTTTATTAGACAATATATGTAGAGTTACTGGGGTAACATCACGGAAAAAAAGGTAGTTGAAATATATGAAAAATGAAGCATTGATCTGTATAATTTAGATAAATGCCACATGTTGCTTAGGTTATCTGTGTGAGAACTTGTTTGAACATTTTGAATTAAATGAAATTCCACTTTATAGGGAGACAGCAGAAGAAAACAAAATAAGAGAAAAAAGAGCTACGCTACAGCATAATAAAATCTTTTGAGGAAACCAAGATGAAATCACTGAAAGTATGCCAGTTGACCTGGTTATGTACACTGTTCTCTAACTAAAATCTGAGGTCAAAGAGAATATTATAACCTGCATGCCTGAAGGAAAAGGTTGAAGTAGATTTCACCAGAATCTGGCTGTGACATAGAGACACACAACTATGTGAAACTATGTTTAGAACAGGAAGTAAAAATAGTAGTAAAAACTACAAAGTGTGGAAGTTAATATGGCAAAAGAGTACCTGTATTTCCCAGCATTTGGCTCCTTCATCAACAAAACTAAATCTTTTCAATTTTTATATTTTCAATGTTTATATTCTTTTGAACATATTCCAGTCTAGGGCAGACAACAGGATAAAATTCTAAAAAGGTAAAATGTAAGAATATGGGAAAAGCATAAAAACACAGAGATGGTAAAATCAGACTGAATTGCAGAAGTTCTATGTTAGCTGACAATCCAAGATGAGAAATCATCATCTGAAGTGTTTAAATAGGAACAAGCAAAATAGTAGAGAAAATACAGAGGTGTATAAGCACTAACTTTATCCTGCCTGACCCCCAGATGCCACCCCTGTAGAGCAGTGATCTTCCTGCAGAACTTGATTTATGCCCTCTAGCTCCTTTGGGAACTAAACACCTGAAGTGTTTCAGATGCCTCAGTGCCTGCTAAGCACTTGTTGCTAGGTATTTACACAGCTAAATCTCTGCCTGGGAGATGTAATTTAGAGAGTAAGACTGTATTGCCTGTAAAATAAGCAGCTTAAAGTGACTTTCTCACTTGTGATTCATGAATCTGATGTTTCATTTAACCTTTTATTAAAAAAAAAAAAAAAGTGATCACCAGCTGGTCTATACCCATATAAGCTAAAACTCCATCCCTTACCATATAACAAATTTGCTATATTTGCTTGAATTATTCTTCTATCTTTGTTATCATCTTTTCTATCGTCTTCCACCAGTTTAGGCTTTACTGACTTCAATTATTTATGAGAGAGAGAGAGAATAATGGTTGTTTATTGATCATTCTCATTTTCAGTAATTTCTGAGGATTTAGCATCTGAAAAGTCTTGTTAAGTTTTGTAACTCAAGTGTTTTGTCCCATTAAACACAGTCTAGAATATCTTACTTAGACTTTAGTTGCAGAATGACTTTTGTCATTCTGAATGTATATTTTGAGTATCTTAGGTCATATTTTCATGATGGTTACTAGCTCTGAGGTTTTTTGGGAGGAGATAGCCAAGAAATTTTCCAGTTTAAGAAGAAAATCTGAAGAAAACATCTCTTATATCTATATTAATTTGGAAAAAACCTTCCCAGTTACATGTCTGTTTATAGTTATAGTGGGACAAGTGGATGTATATTTCAAAACCTTGATAGCCAAGTGAACATTGCTTATATTATAGAAGAAATAATGCAGAACTCATGTTTTGATGACTGGCTTATGTTTTACTTGTCTTGCACTTTTATAGTCAAAAAAAGCTTTCAAAATTAGGCTTAATGATAAGTTCTCACAGGAACATTATGGTGTTTTGTTTCCAGGTTACTGATCAACTTTCCTCACCAATGCCTGACAGCTGGTAGGTAACTCCAGTGGGCGCTGTTTTTTGCAAGCCAAGTAGTTATCTATTTTGCAAACAATATTTTAAAGAAAGAGAATAAAATATTGATTGTTTTGACTAAAACTGAAACTGCAGAGTGTCCTTGAATGCAAATTGCTCTCAAGAATTAAATTAGCAATTCACAAACCCCAAGAAATATTATTTCTGACCTCATTACAATAACAAAGCTATCTAATTCCTCTACAAGTCTATGTGCCAGAATCTAATTTGGCTGTCTTTAATCTTCAAAGATAAAAAGGTTTAATATTTTAGTAAACAGCCTACAAATTATATCAGACAAAGAATCTGCAAGGAATTTTACAATACTCTCTGTTGATCTGTCTTCCATGCTTTCCCTCTCAGGATAAATCACTTACAGTGCTTATCACAATGTTTTTTCACTTCAGAAAATTATATTTACCCACATTTTGCTCTGCCATGCTTGATTTCCTTTGAATAAAATTACCCTATCAACTTCCTTCCTTCCTTCCTTCCTTCCTTCCTTCCTTCCTTCCTTCCTTCCTTCCTTCCTTCCTTC
>VWYO01002895.1:335533-351248 GCA_013400275.1 Rhadina sibilatrix | reverse complement strand
TTCCTTCCTTCCTTCCTTCCTTCCTTCCCTTCCTTCCCTTCCTTCCTTTCCTTCCTTTCCTTCCTTTCTTTCCTTGTTCTTTTGTGATCACACTAGATAAACAATCAGGAGATATCTACTTCAGAGATAAGCCTTGAAAACTATAATTTCTTGAAATACTCCAGAATCTTTTTGGAATATATTTAGAAAATATTTTTATATAGTGTTTCATGTTTCTTTAATGTTTGTCTTCAATAGAAATAAATATTTTGTTTCAATAGAAATAAAATAATGATACCCAGATATCTGCCTGGGTGACCACCTGAATAGTATCACAAAAAGCATTTAAAAGTTTGGGGACATAGATACCTACAAGTCACATAGCAAGAACATCTCTTTTGAAATTGAGTTCTATTTTTTTGCTTCCTCTGTAATTATTTATTATTTATATTGTGGTAAATTTTGTGTTCTTCAGTTAAGCTTTAAGTTAGACATTCACTGAATAAAATTTATTTCCAGTAAAAAAAATGTTTACAACAAAATATAAAAATACAACAACAGTGATATAATTAAAGCAGAATGGGGATCAGAAGAAAGCAATGATGTATTGTTGGTTTGCTTGCTCATAATATCTAAGACATAATGGTGCACTTTCAAGACAACTATTAACTTGGGAAAAAGCATTGCAGTTATACATTTACAAGTCCTGGTAATTTACGCAAACATCTGCCTATCAAGATCAGTTTTTAATACATCTTAAAAAAATGCATCTACAGTACTGGAAAGCTCCTAATCTTTGAGTAAGTACCAAGAAAGGACAAACCAGATGATCAGTTCAAATTCAGCCCACTATGCTAGATAATTTTTAATTATCTATAAAGAATATTTAAAACAAATAAATAAACATCAACCCCAAATATACTGGGATTTGGGTTGTGCTAAACTGAGTCAATATAGCTTTGAAAGAAATAAATTTTGTTAAGCAGATTTGATGAAATTAAAAAAATTACTAGATATTAGCAATAAATTTAGGAATTCTCTTAATGATAAACAAAACAATCACATGTGTGGTTTTGTTCCTGTGTCTGATCATGAAGAGGCTTACTTTGGAGTATTTAATATATTCCTGATATGCATTCTTGCTGCCTACCCAAGACAAAATTTATTGCAATGATCAGTATCTTTACAAGGATATAAGTAGATGTAGGTGCCTTTTTTTTTTCCTTTAGAAAGACATAAAACAATCTAGGAATGCTTACTAAAACAAAACAAAACAAAACAAAACAATAAAAAAAAAACCCCACAAAAACAACAACAACAAAAAAAAAGAGAATGTAGGTATTTTTTTAATATAGACTAAAAGTATGGAAAACTTTTCAAAATGATGGGCTGTCTCTCCATCAAGATGGAATTTTCCAAGATATATACTTTAGATAAACTTGAGATTTTCAAGAGAAAAGTTGGAAAAATTGGATAACCTACAATACACACGAGTTAATAATAGTTTCTGGGTTATTAAACATCAGACTATGAGGAGCAATGGTATCATCTATATAATACAAAACCTTGAAGAAATTGACTGATTTTTAAGTTAAGCATTTCAATACAGTTAAATAAACAGTAGAATTCCTACTAAATGCATCCTTAAAAGTGCTGACAGACAAATAAATAAATTAAAATATTTAAAATCTTATTGAAAATTACAAAGCAAACACTCAAAAATTGACTATTTTCTTTGACTAATATATTAGCAACTGAATAAGGAGTTTATGATCATTAAAGCATCTAACACAAATATTTTAATTTTAGGTTTTAAAATATTTTTTCTGAAGTAACTGATTTGAAGATTAACTTGTCATATATATTTTTGTTCAGACACAAAGGCCCGAAGTGCAATCCGACACCTACTGAAGTCTATTAGAAACCGTCCATTAGAACAATAGACACTGTATCAAACATAGAAATTAAATAAAGTGACAAATAATAGGGTAGGAGGAAGCAGTGGAGGAGAAAATTCAGAACAGATATACAATGGATTGTGCCAACACAACAGTACAGTACAATTACTATGGGTGTGGAAGTTTCAATGTTATACAAAAAGGGCATTTGTGAAACACCTATTGTGAATATGACATAAATTTTAAACTTCTTTAATACATCTCTAAAATTAGTTACTAAGGTTGCATTAGTCTTTTACAAAAGAATTACATGTAACATGGCATTGCAGGTGTCAGAAAGGTGCCTGCACATGCAATTCTAACAATTTTGCAATGCATAAGAAATAATTATTAAAAGTAGCTATGAAATAAATCACAACAATTATTGAGTGCATAATATTTGGTCAATGCAAATATTTAGGATTAAAATGTGAGATGTGTCAAAATTAACAGCAAGTACATGAATACCTGACAAGAGTTTATTCTTTCCATCAGGAAAACCTTGATCCCAATTGCTACAAGAATCATTAAATAGCAAATGTGCAGACCTGTGAATTTCCCATTACAAATACAGATAGATTTACTATAATCTCTTTAACTTAATTTGAACAAAAACTCTCTCTTCCACTTTTCATACTCATTCCTCCTCTTTCTTTTTTTCTCCAGTGACTAAGACATAAAGTAGAAAGTAGCTGTGGAAATGGATTCTGTTCATTTCCTGCTTGGAAAGAGAAAAAGAACATTTCACTGTTCATTCTTTTTTTCCATTTTTTTTTTCATATTATTCTCTAAAACAAGCAGGAGGAAAAGTAGGGCAGTCTTTTGTAAAATGCTTATGCCAAATTAAACAGGCTCTAGGCCACTTTGATGACAATTTCCATTATTGGGCTGAATGAACAGATGAGAACAGAAAGCCAAAATCTACTGTCTAATTTTCTGGAAGTCCACTGACTTTCAGTATCTTAGTTCTGTTGCTATTTCCACTTCTTGTAATTAGGAAGAGATCTATCAACCTCAGCCACACACATCCTGCCCCACCTTCTCTGTAGTGCCTCCATCCAGCAGCTGGGTTCACAGTGGGAACTGGAAATGTTCAACAGATAAAAATGAAATCACCTCTCTTCAACCTATCCCTGCAAGGATAGAGGACACTGCGAACTCAAGTTGTAGGAAACGAAGAGTATGAGGCAAACATGACAAATCCCTCCCATCCCTTCAGAAGAATGTCTCTGGTTGTGTAGGCATTCTTGGACTGTGCTTTTCCTTCTGCCATTGTGGCACTTGGATTATTACAAGTAATAAACATGCATACCAGTGGACATATACACACCTATGAATGCGGTGCTTGCAATTCCAGACCTACACTGGATGGCAGCAATAAAGTCAACATTTAGTAAGAAAAAAATGGGAAGCTAATACAGAGGGAGGATGACCGGGTCAACAGAAGAGTAAGCCTGGTTAGATTATAAAGAGCAAAATTCAAATGCCTGGTACAGGGGAAATAACAACAACCCCCAAGGTCCAACTAGTTACATCCAGTAGAGGTAGCAATTTCTCTAATTCATCCAGGCTAACAAGCATCATTCTCTGCAGCATATTCCTTTACACACTGAAGTGCTATTCAAGTGTTGCTCAGTTATAACTTATTTTCCTAGCTGATTAAAATGTTGAGTATTAAAACTGGCACTGGTTCAACCATCAGAGTTCATTAAATTACTCAGGAGATGTGGACTGCGATAGTAAGGCCCATGAGGTAAAATGAAATGCTCTATTTATCAAGTCATACCCTGCTGTGCTATTCATTTGGTAATAAAAACTTTATTTTCTCCACTTGTGTCCTCTCTCATTAATGAGATAAAAAGCATAGTCATTTTACTGGTTTGTACAAATACCTGAACAATCAATCAAAAGCTAACAACCCTAGGCACAGCTCCTCTGGAACAAAAAATAAGAGTTTATTTTTTGAGAAATAATTATATTCCTTTTTGTAGTTGCATGGGCTTTTTGGACTAATCAGTTATCACATCTACCAAAGTGATAAATATTCATTATCTGTTTCGGTTTCAGTTGTGCAGCTCTGATACTTTTGTTGTGCCCCTTTTCACATAATTTTGGTAGTGAGGAGGCAACAGGGGTGGCTCTTTGAGAAGCTGCTAGAAGCTTTCCCCATGTCCAACAGAGCCAATGCCAGCCAGATGGACGTGCTGCTGTCCAAGGCCACACCCATCGGTGATGGCGACAGCATTTCTGGGATAACATAGTCAAGAAGGGGAAAAATCCCCTGCTACAACACTAGCAGAAGTCAAAGGAAAGGAACAACCATATGCGAAAGCAACAATTCTGCAAACCCCAAGGTCAGTGCAGAAGGAGTGGCAGGAGGTGCTCCAGGTGCCAGAGCTGAGATTCCCCTGCAGCCCATGGTGCAGCCCATGGTGAGGCAGCTGTGCCCCTGCAGCCTATGGAGGGCCAAGGGATGCAGCGATCCATCTGGAGAGCTGCAGGCCAGAGCAGGTAGATGTCTGAAGGAGGGTGTGACCCCACGGGAAACCCATGATAAAAAGATTTGCTGGTAGGATTTGTGACCCCACTGGGGACTCGTGCTGGAGCAGTCTGCAGCTGAAGTACTGCATCCCATGCTGGAGCAATATGTGAAGAGCTGCAGCCTGTGGGAAGGAGTCATGTTGTAGAAGTTGTGGAAGACTGTCTCCTGTAGGAGGGACCTCACACTGGAGCGGGCGAAGAGCGTGACAAGTTGTCCCCTGCAAAGGAAGGAGCAGCAGAGAATTGGGATGAACCCACCACAAGCCCCATTCCCCCATCTCCCTGCACTGCTGGGGGACAGAAGGTAGAGAGACCGTGAGTGAAGTTAAGCCACGTGCCTAGTTCTGACTTTGAGGATCTCAGGACCGAGGCTTGTGAGGCTCACTCTGAACTTGTCCTGACCTGTCCTGTTTACCTGGTTTGGCTGTAGCAGCAACTTCTCCTGTGAGCAGGAGTTTATGTCTAAGTGATTTTACTTTTGCTTATCTCCATGTGATACACCATAGTTTTCATACAGATAACAGTAACAAGCAGTTGTTCTTTATAAATTTAAAAATGTATGACTGTAACTTGATAATGTAGTGTGGAGAAATATATGGCTCTTATAAGAGAAGAGGCCTAGAAAAGTGGAAAAATAGGGTGCAGCATAAGGGAGTACAGGCATGGGATGCTAATACATGGTTCATAGACTTGGTACTGGTCATAACCCCATCCTTATAAACGACTGACCAGTAGTCAGTTAGAGAAGTTCAGAACTGGAAGTAGACAAAAACATTTTAAGGAGTAGTGAGGAGAAAAAATAGGAAATAATTTGCAACATATCTAGCATATTTGAGTTATAATGTGAACTGACCAATCAAGAAAGACCAAGGTGTAAAAGCAGATTAGCAAATGTTAACATGAACTAGATCCCGGAGAGGGGAAAAAAAACAAAACAAAACAAAACAAAACACAACAACAACAAAAAACAAACAAACAAAAAACACCCCAAAACAAACAAAAACCACAACCAAAAAAACCAAACAAACAAACAAACAAAAACCCCAAACAAACAAAAAACCCCAACCCCCCAAAAAACCCCAACCAAACAAACAAACAAAAAAAACCCACAAGCATCATAGTCATCCTTGGTAAAGGGCAAGGGACACTGATGACTCATTGTTCCCTAACTCAACAGATGGAAGGTGTCAATATTACCACCCCAGAGAGAAGTAAAGAGTAATTAAAAAACCCCCAAACAACAGGAGAGGTAAGCTCCAGGAAATGTGTGTAAAGAAGTTAAATGTGTTGTTATTAATACTTAGGATTTTCTGTAAAAGAGAAATTTTTTTTTTTAATTTTATTTTTTTTCTTGTAATGAGTTGACTTTGGCTGGCTGTCAGATCCCTGCCCAGCAACTCTTAGTTTCCCTCCTCAACAGGACAGAAGTAAGTAAAAATACTAGGGTGTTGTATATTGTGACTTCAGACAAAGACAGAACATCACTTATCAAGTACCAACATGGGCCAAAACAGACTCAGTTTGAGAAAACCGATCTAATTTATTTTCAATTAAAACAGAGTTGGATGGTAAGAAAAAAAAGACTAAACCACTCTCCCCTCAGCACACCTTTTCCCTGGCTCAACTTCACTATTTCATTGATGACCCTACCAGTTCCTTTCCCCCCACAAGCAGTGTAGAGGGAGGAGGAACAGAGGATTGTGAACAGTCCAAAACAGGTCATCTCCAATACTTCTTTTCATGCTTTTCCCTCTCTTCAACAGGGTCTCTCCATGGGCCACATTTCCTTCAGCAGTTACCCACACAGACAATTTCCAGCTCCAGCCCACCCACTGCAGGGCACTGCTGAGCCCGACCACCAGGGTGGGGATGCCTTGGGGAAAATGTATTAAAGAAAGGTAAGAAAACACCACTGAGGGGGGAGGGGAGAACAAAAAGAAACAGCAGAGGGTATACCGAGGGGAGGGAAGAAGGAGGGGAGGAGGTACTCCAGGTGGGAGAGAAGAGACTCCTCTGCAGCACATGGAGAGACCATGATTAGCAGATATCCACCCTGTAGCCTGTGGATGACCACACACTGCAGCATGTGTGTGTCTGCTGAAGGGACTGTGGCCTGTGGAACCTCACACTGCAGAATGGGAAAAGCATGAACAACAAAACATTGGAGAGCAGTGTTAATGGATTGACCACAATCCCCCTCTGCCTGCACTCCTCATTCTTCCCTGAGTGGTACTCAGGTAATGCTGAAGCAGTATTTTTTCTAGAGATTTCATACAGTTGTAGGAAATACAGAAAGTACTGTTATAGGGTGTAAG
This sequence comes from Rhadina sibilatrix, assembly GCA_013400275.1. Taxonomy (NCBI): domain Eukaryota; kingdom Metazoa; phylum Chordata; class Aves; order Passeriformes; family Phylloscopidae; genus Rhadina; species Rhadina sibilatrix. The sequence continues at coordinate 344,476 of VWYO01002895.1, read as the reverse complement.
GAAGAAAAACATTTTCTATAATTAGAGATAATTATAGCTATGAATAACTACTCCATTTTATGTATAAAGAACAGTGACAGAAAAATCAGTGAATAACTTACTGGAAATCACACAAGTATTACAGTAAAAAAATAAATCAAGCATTTCAGACATCTAGGCCAGTAGCATAAACATAACATATTCTACAACTTCTAGTGTACCTGTACAGTATCTGTTATGGATATGGATGCACTGCCTCCCTGGGATTACATACTACTCACTGGTTAACACACACACACACAAAAAGATTATCCATCTTTCAGTAGGAACTAGGTTACTTAGCCTGGAGCTTTAGCTTAAGTACTGTTGGTGTGACACTGAATCATGTTATCCAGAATTATCCTACGTTTTGGTGTACTGAGCTGCTCTAGGATCAGGTAGACTTGATTGTGAGAATGAAAAGTTGTATTTTCAAGCAATCTCAGGCATTTTGTAACATTATGGACAATATAGCTATATATATTTTAAATGTAGCAAGCTGGGAACATCAAGAGATCACTATTATCTGGTACTGGTTCTATAAATGGCAAATTTAAGTTTCCGTTTCCACGTTTAACATTCTTAATTGTTTTGCCACCTACTTCTCTTTTCTAATTAATTTGTTTCATCTACTTATAATGTTCTGTCTGGCAACAAAATGAACAATAATAAGTTAAAACCTCTTCTAAGCTACACTTACTACTGAAAATGTGAGCAATTGTCAAGGGGGATTGAAAGAGGAGTGTGGAGTCACAGAGGATATCCTGAGGGAGGTAGATAAGAATTTAGGTATGCATGGCCAAGATTAGTTGATGCCTAGGTAGAAACATATTGGAAAGCAGAAGAGGATTTGATTGCTTAAATGTAGACTTCTAGGAGCACTTTTTTCAACATAAAATTCCTTCTAGCCTTCCATTTTTCAGAAGATGTCTCCTACGTGTCACACTTCATATGCAGAAATCCCTTGCAGATACCCCAGGCTCCCTAGGGGTTTATGAATGGGTCCTAGAGATTGAAGCATGTATTTGGGTGCCTGAAATGTACTTGAGGTGCTTTCAGTTTCCTTTCAGTTTCTTTCACCTGACTGTGTGCTGTAGTAACCTATCAGGACTATTCAGAGAGCAGGGATTAGTGTTTGCCCTGAGGTGTTTCTGGAGAGAATCTGATTGGTAAACTCTAGAAAGTAGAGTGATGTTTCTCACTGCTGGAAGTGTAGGCAGGAAGTAAAAGGGAGAATTGTGGTTGTCAGTATTTTGGTATGTGAGAGAGCAGGTGATGATGGAGAAAGGCCCTCAGGTGAGAGAGGGATGAGGAGAGGTTGCTGAAGGCTTGTCTTAGCAGAGAACGATGGGCAGATATGATTTTGAGTTTGGGTTTAAGATTACAAATCTATTTTTTCTCCTTGTCAGGAAAACAATAGTTTTTCCTCAAAATGATCATTTTTGAATCTTGGCTCCATCAACCAGTCAAACAGATGTATTTATAAGAATTAAATTATTCCTGAATATGTATTGTTTTAAAATATCCATCATCACTATCAAATATCCTTGATTATTGCAGGGCTGGCACCAAAACTCAAAATAAGTATTCATGAGATATATTTAGGAGGCATTTTTTGCTATGAAGATACATTTTAAGTCTTCCAAATTAATTTAAGAATGGGGGAGTTACAAATTTAGCCAGAGACTAAATTAGACTACATTCATATGGATTCCCATTAATAATAGGAATAGTTAGCAAATGAAAGTGGGTCATTTCAGTAAAGCTCACTAATTTACAGATTTAAAGGCCTATTCATCGAAAATTCAGTATTATCTAGTTGTCATGCAGATTGAGATTAGATATTTCTCTTATAGAAATGGATTGATGGAACATTCTTGCAACAGATGATGAAACAATAAAAATTATATTGGAAAAATTCAGTGAGTGTGCCTCATGTCTAAATGAAGAAGTGGTAGAAGATACTCAGAAAAAACCCAACACAAATAATGAAGGGTTAACACTGTACTGAAGCATAAAATTGGAAGAAAAAGTATCAGGAAGGATATGTAGCACATGGCTTGATGAAGGATACCTAAAATGTATATCTTCTCATATTATGCAAACCCTTCTGAGCATGAAACCTCAAAAGGCAAACAATGACATACTGTTGGCTGAAAAGCCAACAGAGATTTTTCAGCATCATGAATGAGAAATAAAAGTTGGAGTTTATGAGCAACCAGACAACAAATCTTGCAAAAGAACTATTATTGGCTTCTTACATTTTCCTGGCTAATTACTAAATATAAACACGTATGCACACTCAGAAAAATAAATGCTCATTCTTCCCAATGCATTGAGAAGATGCTTTGTTATACATGGGGGCACATTTGCAATTCTGCTAAAATGCATTCTATTTTCTAGTACTGGAGTTACTTGTGTTGAAATAAAGTTGCTTTATGCATTTCTATGAACTGCCAAATAACAGAACCTCTTAAAATATGATCTCAAAAGACTGTAATTCATTGGGTGTAGAAATGCATTTAATTCAGCTTGACCATTTGCCACTGAAAGATACCTTCTTGATGGGAAGCTATAAGATGCTGTGTTGTTTAGTAGTTTGTTTTAAGAGAAGATAATAGGATTTCATTGTATATGAAAAAGGGCTATATTGAACAAATCAATGTTGCAACAGAGTTGAGAGGTGTTGGAAAGTAGTAGAGTTTAAAAAATCTGGAAAACTTGTGGATTCCTAAGTGAAACTTATATCAAGTCTAAGGTATTCTAAAAGTGATGTAGAAAGAATAAACTTAATAGTTTTTCTCTTGAACTTGAAACTGGTTTATGTTTTGTAGAGAAATGGGAATAAGCCATCTTGTGGAAAAATCACAATACTCTGACATCAACATTGCATTTATTTCATATAACTGTTTGAGCTTTTCTTTATCCAAGTTACAGCTAGTAGGGCCTCAGTTCATTTGGCTAAATATTGCCACTTGAGATGACCAAAAGGATCCCAGTGTCTGTGTGCATTGGCAGTTGAGAAAATATGCCTACAGAAGGTTATTGACAAAAGATCTTACTAGCGGGACACATGAATGCCAGGCAGCATAGCCCACCATATCTCTAATTACAGGAGAGACCTGACTTTAGAGAATAATTTGAGCTCTATATCTTGGCTATAGTAAGAGCTGGGAGACAGTGTACATGTGGATGTTAACATAACTGGAGTGTTTAGGTATACTAACCTCATATTGAACCCCAGATTAACCTCCTAAAAGAGGAAGATATGACTGGAAAGCAACTTGTAAGGATAATTTATTTTGTTGGGGAATTTAGGCAAATAAAGTAGTCTTGGACTGCAAACAATAAAGCCAGTTATGGTTTGCTATCTGCCAGGTCCCCTTAGGTACTTTTAAAATGTTTTGATGACATATCTGTTGATCAGTGTGACTTGATTCAATAACCCCCAGTATCTATCTTTTCACTGGGACAGATGAAGTCCTCTTGGAGTTGTCATGAGATCAGTCATACAATACAATATTTCTTTCCTGTTTACAGAAGTAGTTCTGGCCTTCAATCATTGGAGAGTATTACTTGTTAGGAGAGTTTGTATTTAATGCCTTAACCCATAGCTACAAAATGAAGATTGCTTCCCTTTGCCCAGGAAAGTGTCACCATCCCTGGAGTGCTCAAAAATGGTACTTGAGGACATGATTTGGTGGTGAACATGGTGGTGGTACTTGATCTTAGAGATCTTTTCCAACCTTAACGATTCTGTTATTCTGTGATACTATAACTCTATGCATGTGCAAAGGCCTTTTCTTCCTCAGACTTCATGAATAGAATGTGGGAGTATTGCCTTCCAGAGACAACACTGGGAGATTATTTCATTTTTCACTCTAGTACAGACAAGATCTGCATTAATGCATGAATAAAGTAAATGAGAAGTATTTAAAATAATATATTAATCTGTTAACACTGCTTCAAATTAGTTTCTCAGTTTGACCTATTTTAAAGAAAAAAGATATTTTAAAAAGGCACGTTTTACAAATCTGTAAAAGAAAGCATTAAATAAAATTGTCTTGATAAATGTGTTCTTAAGGATAAATAGAGTTAAGGAATAATAATCTGTATGCACAAATACTAACTATCCCAATATGGAAGAAGGCAAGGAATACAGGTATGAGAGCAATGCGACTAAGTCTTGAGTTCTTCAGTAAACTCTAACCTAAGCAGAAATCTTATAGGAAAGAGAAACAAGTTGCAAGTGTCCATTAGATTTATAAAAAAGTAGCACAAGAATGAAGAGATTTGGGTTGGAAATGCTAAGACAGAAAACAAGATGCAAATATTATGAGTCATCAAAATGGTAGTGAACTTTGTAGGGGGATTAGTGTGAAATTGTTGGTCTACTGTTCACTGGAGAGGGTGGACTGTAAACAGATGACACCAAATGTTTAATGCATCTTTTTTTCTTCTGTCTTCCCCAAAAGGTTAGCTTGAGCTACTGACTAGAGTAGTCAATTTCAGTAAGGGCAGAATAAGAGAAGCAGTTCCATTACCAAAATATAGTGTTTTTTTGATGAGCTTTAGGGTATCTGCGATATCTTCACGAAGCAAGAAGTTATGACACAAATCCTCCTGGAGAAACAACTGGAGGTCAGTCAGCACACTTAGAAGTACCTTAGAAGCAGTTGTTTAGCAGTTGTTTAGCAGTTGTTGTTTAGTCTGAGCAAAGACTACATGTTTAAACTAAATCTAGGCATCAGTAGGAAATTTATAGTAGTGATGAGTTACATAACTCAGCAATTTTGAAAACATCTCAGGGCAATTCATTGTCATCTCAAAAAGGATCTGTGATTGCATACCAGTTTGAAATTAGAACCCTAAACTTCAGATTTGTTATGTAGGTGCTTAAAGGTCTGCCAGGTGGACTAGATTAAAATACCCTCATGTACCCACACCAAATGTCCTTTCGAAACAGTGAACTTGAATCAGGGTATGAATACCCTGCAACATCTCAAATAGCAACAGATACTGCTGATCCTAAATTCCCACTATTGTCAATGGAAGAAAAAATGCATTTTGGTTGCTCAGATTTAAGCCTCTAGTACCACTTGTGATCTTCAAGCTAGCTAATGAGGACATGGGGCTCACACTGATCTGGTATTATATCCCAGGTGGCTGTCTTGGAGACACTGCATGACCTCAAATGATACTAGACACTTGTACGTGTAATTTAATCAGACTGGGGTCTATTTTCTCTGTATTAAGAGCTTAGACACCTTCAAAACTTGTGGAAACCTCTATGTAGATAACAAGTTATGCTATTATACCCTTAAAAACTTGACAATATATATCTATTTGACATACGTTCTGCCCTGAAGTACAAAGAAAGGCAGTGCAGTAATGGTCATAGAACTTGTGGAGAAGAGGGGTATATAGGAAAGGGATATAGATTTATACTGACAAAGAAAAAATTCTGAATTAATAAACTATGTCAAGCTTCTGAAAGATAATGGAAAGATGAATTAATCTCAGCATTAAAAAATTAAATCTGGTCCAACTCACCTGATTTTTTTACATCAGAAGATAAGAAGCCCAGGGAATTTAGGAATTTAGTATGCTTTTTACTGTTATAACTTTTTTTTTTTTCTTAATAATCCAGGTAAAGAAATAGATTTTTTTGTTGACTCTTCTACAGAGGCCTTAAACAATGTTTAGAAAATTGTGCCTGGAGAATTACTTGTGGTTCACTACCAGAACGAAAAGATGTACAGAGTGGAGCTTCATTCGTTTTTTTCATTAACAACAGGGATGATGGAATCAAGAGCATATGATTAAATTTTCAGACAACACATAGCTGGGAGGGACTGTAGGCATACTGGAGGATAGGATGAGAATCAAAAATAATCTTGACAAATTGAAGAAATGGTCTGGAAAAAAAAACAGATACAGTTCAACAGAGACGAGTGCAAGGAACTACATTTAGACAGATATAATTAACAGCATAAGTGGGAAGGAAAACAAATGGTTGTGAAGAAATTAATTCGCTGCCTTTCCAGGGATTATAGTGGATCATAAACTGAACTTCAATCTGTAAAATCATCCTGTCGTGAAAGACAAAATACATCATATTCAAAGTACAATCAAGAATATAAGTGTGCAAGGTTTAGTTGAGGTAAGGGTTGGGTTGGACCTTATGATCTTGAAAGTCTCTTCTAACCTAATGATTCTGTGATTCTGTGAAGATGTGTTAAATCTATTTACTATATACATAGTATATTTACTATATATAGTATATTTACTATATATATATAGCTATAACAGGTAGAGTACTGTCTGGGCAGGTCACCTTCAAAATGTACATCAGCCACGGAGAGGAATTTTAAATTAAAACAATCCAGATGCAGATTGGAGATCCAGAAAACAAAATCTAAAACAAAACATTTAGTAAAATATAGTGAATAAGATACCATGGAGAATACACCAAAAAAAAAAAAAAATCTATTTTTAGAAAAGGTTATCGTTACAGAAAAATGCATTGTGCTGGGTCCAACAGACCAAGAGGCTGTTGCAGCTCCATGCCATAGGTGCAACCAGCTGCAAACTGAGCTTGTGAGCCTAGAAGGCACACCGACACACACACACAGAGCACATGTATATACCACATACACAAACACAGACCAAAGACACACAGAGCACTCTCACAAACACAGGTTGCAGAAACAGCCTTACACTGCCCTCATTTCTAGCTGAGGAGGGTGGAGGTTTGTTAGTGAAAATATATTTATGCACATGAATATAAATATGTATCTATATATGTGTAACGTGGTGTGATAGATTGGCCAAGAAGTGATTGTTCAGGAAGTTATAATTTGACAACCAATTAGAAAGAGGTATGTCTACGTCTGCAGAAAGCAGACCATCACACACGGACCTTCCTCAGAAGCTGGGCTCTGACAGTCAGTTTGTCCAGTAGCTGTGTAGGATCCCACTCTCCTTGGTTTCTATCACCTGGGCATACAAGCCCCTGACACTACAGCCCCTCTCTGGTTGCTGGTGCAGACCAGCTCACTCAATACACACATGATCACACATGAACACCCAAGCTGGCTGGGACTCCCCTGGTACCCTGTAGTCCCCAGATTCTCACCCTTGCAGACACATACACCATCAAGTCTTGCCCCTAGACACTCCAGATACTATAGTCTCTCTAGAAACTGCTGGCACTCCTGGTTTCCCAAAGCCTGGGAAAGTCCCGTTTCCTCTTGGGGTCTCCCTTGTGGAGACACCTCTTCCCTCCAGATGCCTGAAGTTACCTGCTCACTGGCTCATCTTACCGAATTTTTGCTAGTGATCACACACATTCCTACACCAAGGGTAAGTCCAGGTGCTGCACTGTGGACACATGGGCCTCTGACTGAAGTCCCACACCAGGACTGGCACTTGGGTTTCACTCAATTTGGTTTCTCCAGTCCACTTGTTGGCACCCAGGCCAATGCACCCTCTGACCTGTGATACCAAACCTATTGCTGGCATTCAGACCCCACCTTACAGACATACACAGAAGAGGGAATCCCTCCCACAGATAAAATAGATAAAAAATATGCTGAGCAAGTGAAGGGTATGGCCAGACAAATTATTCTGAGCAGCAAGCTATTTACACACAACTAGTCTTTTTTATCTCCTTATCCTTATGGTTTCCCAGTCTTGCTCCTACTCAGGATTCCCTTCAACATTTTTGGTTCTTCCCTAAACATCCCATTATGCGTTGTGAACAATCCCCAAATGGTCTTCCTCTGCATCCCATAAAATATTCTGTATACCTAGGCAGTCACCCCACCCAGTCCAAAAAGTCACCCCACCCAGCTCCAGCGCTGATTCACTGTGATGAGTCCCCATGTGACACCCAGCCCTATGAGTCAATGCTGGAGTCATTATGGACACATTATGGGATGCAGAAAAAGTGATAAAAAGAGTGCCTGTGGGAAGGGGTCTGAGTGCTAGCAACAGGTGTGGGAGCATAGGCTAGTGGGTGCATGTGCCCAGGTGCCAGTAACTGGACCTGAGAGACCAGAGTGCCTTCTTGGATTGAAAAGTTTCTGAATGACTAGCCTGGATTTTTGATTTTTTTTGGATTCAGAACATGCTTGTATCATTCATAACAATCTTAGGACATGTCTCCCATTAGTGAACACTGCCTGAAGAGTAAAGAGCAGATGGTCACAGAAAATCTCAGGTTGCAAGCAAAGCCTAGAATATTTGATAGAGATACTAACTAAAGAGTGAAATGCTTGGGATTCTTCCTGAATATGAACAATTGACCAGCAATGAGATGAAAGAAGAAAAAAATGCTGATGGCACTCTTATATTTCAATAATTTTGTACAGCTAGAGCTGTAACGGATTTCAACAGAATTAATCCTTAGGTCTTCAAGATTCTGTCAAAAGCAAGTTCCTGCAGTTACTAATGTCAGCACATAACTTTTCTTCAATAGCTTAGTGCTGCTTTTCAGCTCGTTGAACAGACAGTTGTAAAATTTCTGTTTATGTAAACAATACTTACCCAGTTAACAGTCTGCTCATAGTAATAGCAATTTGCCCAAATTCTACATTTTCCAACCTAATGGAAAGAAATCTAGTGAAATAATTCTGATTAGGTCATTCAGTGTTTTGCTAGTACATGCAAAGTATGCATTAAGTCTACATTAAAGTAGTCAACATTAAGAAAAGACATCAGGACAGCCCCTGAAAATGCTTAGAAAAAAATCATTATCTGTGGTAGCTATTCATGAAATTATGGGGTTTTTCCCTAAGTGGAAAAAATAATACAGTCTGGTAGTCTGGTTAAGTGTGGTTTTTTTTTTTTTTTTTTTTTTTTTTTTGTTTTGTTTTGTTTTGTTTTGTTTTGTTTTTTGTTGGTTTTTTTTTTTTTTTTTGT
>VWYO01002895.1:288961-332498 GCA_013400275.1 Rhadina sibilatrix | reverse complement strand
AGAGCAGTCATGTATCTTCCATTGTGTGCCCCTGGAGCTGTATGAATTTGTGATAGTTCTGTGACACAGAACAGTCTTGCACCTGCCCAGCTTTTTTTCTCTTACTGATGTCAAAGTGCGTTATAAGGAGAGCCAAATATATTGTCCTGATTTCTCAGACTGTGTGACAGAGTCAATTAAAGGTTAATAGAGTTCTCCTAGGTCTGGCAGGAATCTAGTGGCATAAGAATATAACCAAAATTTGATGATTCCAAATTTAAACAGAAGCATATCATACCTAGTGGTGTTTTCACAGTACTTTGAAAAGTTGCATGTACCTCATGTATATAGCTAGTCACTGGAAAAAATGTAACTGACATATTGGTATGGCATACTGGAATATTTTAGTTTGCCTAGTCACAGAGTGGTATAGTCTGGACCTTCAATATTACTTCCAGACTTTTCCATTTTTCCGATGTTCTTAGAGCTACCTTGAATCCAAAAAAAAAAAAAAAAAATCTCAAAAAGGAATAAAGATCACACCAGTTTCCTCCAATATTTTTTCCCATTCTATTATTCCACAGAAAGAAAGAGATGGAAAGTTCCCCATACTTAAACACAATATGCTTGCATGTGTATGTGTTGTGATTTTTTATTATTATGTTATTTCCATACAGCATAACTAACCCCATCTTTTACTGTGATTTCTTTAGTTAAGTGGTACAATCTGTAGGGAAAACTTTCACAGCAGCTGTTACCCTCCATAAAGCAAGATTCACATCTTAAAGCTTTTCTTACATAGACTTTTCTTACATAAATAGGAAGAGTATGTGAGGCATTTCTCTTATCATTATTTTATATTTATAGATGCATTTTGATGGTACATTATGCCACAAAATGTATACCTACATATTTGAAGAGCATCCTTAAAAAAAGAAGAAAAACACAATTCAAGATTTTTACAAATATTAACATACTCTCATGACTAGAAATTCTAGTGATTTTAGTGTCATAAAAATGATGATGTGCTTCACATCTGTGGACATTCATAATTTCAAAGCCTGTGCAATGGAAAACAAGAATACATTCAAAGTCACTTTTGGCAGGCTGCACACCCTGCTGGTGTATGTATAGCCTCTGTGGACCAAAGCCCCTGATTCCATTTTCTGCCTCACAATGAATATCTCTAAAAGTATGTCCGAGACATATTGGAGATTACTTAAATTCTAACTTCTAGTTCTTCTGCTGAAAAAAAAAAAAAAAAAAAAAAAAAAAAAAAAAAAAAAAAAAAAAAAAAGGAACATCCAAATAATATTAAATTCACATTATTTTGGAGGCCCATGCAAATAAACATTTGGGAAGCCAAGAAAATTACAAGACCAACAAGAGTTTCCTAAAAATTACAGTTTTTGAAATTTGAACCTCAGGATGACAGCCTAGAGTCCTTGCCAACATCCTTGCTTGGTATATGGTGGCAGAGTTTAATTTTATTTGAATTTATAATAAAAGAGGTTTCACAGACTGTTTTGCTTTGTACAGGAAAGAGCAAATGTAAGATAATACAAGTAGGAAATCGACCACAAACCTTTCACTTTTGACAAGGAAAAATGCCAATAAGATAGGTATACTTCAGTCAACAGCAACCACAAACTCTAGTAAACAAGCTGTGGGATCTGACAGATGGTGCAAAACATTTTGTATGCCCTGGCATGAAATACTTTTTTCCTTCTTAAATTAATTTAAATGCTTTTATTTCTGTGGGGGAAACCTAATCATAACACAAAATATCCAATTCCTGGAATGATAATTTTGGATATAAAAGGTTCAAATTCATGTTCCTTGTCCACATTAAGCTAAAAATGGATTTAGCTGTTTCCTTTTGTTTCCCTGTACTTCATCAGACTACTGCTGAATCCTCAGTACTTTGTCAGACTACTATTTTAACCCTCCTAATCTAGTCTTGTTTAGAAATTCTTTTTGCAACTCTATAACATAACTTTCCCTAATTTAATTTCTATTGAAATTAGTGCATTGTGTTTCAATAGTATAATCCCACTTATGTGAAGAAATATTTATAATTGACTCCGGTTATACATTTATCTTAAAATACTTATTTCAATATATTTCTCTCTTGTTCATTTTCTTTTTTTTAGTCATACATTCTGATTTTTAGTCATTAAAAAAACTAAAAACAAAACAAATATTACAGATGAATGAATAGCATGAAAGCAGAGTTAAGACTGCTGAAAACAGAAATAGTTAATGGCTTGGAACACTCATGAAACAGTGTCAAAAAAATCTTCACAAATTCAACAGGATAATCAAGTAATTATAATAACCTGTATTAAGAAGAGTCTTGACAGTAGATATTATGATACAAAGAACATCACAAAACTACATGTCATCTGTCTGTGTGTTTGCTTTTATATGTGTGCTTGTGAGCATATTATGAGTAAACAATATTACTTTGGAGACAAGAGCTACTAAATTAAGGAAATATTGAATTAAACAATGGCCAGTCCTTCAATTTCTTTTTAAAGAGAAATTCTGCCATGTGGCAAACAACACAGTTTGAAGGTCATAACTGTAGTGATATGTCTGTGAAAAAAACATGTTGCATTTACTTTTCCCTTCTAATAGTGTTTCTAACAGCCAATGATGTTGCAAAGTAATATTTATGGTGTCAAACTCTGTCTCTTCTATTCCTTCATTCATTATTGCCTCTCACTGTCATTACTTTCTTTTTTCCTCCAGCAGCACTAACCTTGTCTCTGTCTGTAACAGCACAGAATACTTTAGCTTGTAGAAAATAATGAGTAGTTTCAGTGCATCCTTGGAGTTTAGATCACTATCTAGCACATATTTCCCATTCCTCTGCTTTAATTTTTAAGGTATTTGAGTACATTTTTCTCTGACATTTTACTTCCAGTGCAATAGCATCTCACAATACAGACCTCCTTCTTGAATGCATCAATGTAACTTTTTCTGAAAAACACTTTTTAAGAAATTTCAGCAAATCTAGGTTGCCAAGTTGAGATGATTGATCACTTAAAGCCTGAAATTGCACCAGTGCTGTTTTCTCACCATTTTTTCAGGTTTCTTATGATTTCTAACCTCTCAAGAAAGAGTATATCATTTCTTTCTGGAATCACAATCAATTTTTCTGATCTCACATAATAAACTTTGTCCCATAATCACTTACCATGTTTATGCACTCCTGGCACCTTACTCATTGATATCATTTTTTCAGTTCCACTGTTTTATTTATCTGGCCATCTTTCTTTTCTGCCATGAGACATTGAATAATTTTCTACTTTTTAAACAGTATCTTCAACTCTGCCTCCTGTGAGATTTTGTTGTGCTTTATCCATAGAACTGTTTCATTAAATTTGCATTATTTTTTGTTTTTGCCTTCTTTTCTTTTTCACTGTGACTGGAAACATCTAACACAACTGGCTAAAACTGTGCTGTCTACCACGGCAGCAAATATTGGGCAAATTTCTCACATAGCTGTATCTGCATAGATTTTGAATGGAAACGAAATCTCCCTCAATTTGTTCAGTATTCTGAGACACATTCTTTTCTGTCACAACAAATTTGTGCATTTCTTCATGATGATCCTTCAAGATACCTGGATGTATTTTCCTCAGTGTCAACTATTCACTTGTCAGTATGAATATTTTTCATCAGGTGTGTACATTTCACTTTGAAAAGCATGTCAAAGCTTGTGAAATTTATTTTTGGATCATGAGCTTTGTCTTCTGCTATGGCAAAAGTTTATTTAGTGATGCCAACAGAAAATCAAACAAATAATATGAGAAAAATATCCAGTCATGTTCAAATCACTGTAAGTGATAATTAGTTCTCACCATGTTCATTTTTTATCTTTGAATTTAATTTCTGTGGATAGTTACAGTTAAGAATTATGATTTAAATTTCATATGTTGAATATTCCACAGTAAGAAACAGATTATACATATAATTTTTTCAAATTTAAGATAATGAATAAATACTGACTGAAAAAACCTGTCAATCTTGAGTCATTTAAAGGCTAATAGTTGCCTGGAGCCAGTGCTACAGTTAGATGTCAAAGCAGAACAGTTGTAGTATAATGTCACTCTCTTTCCTGGATAGCCACCACTGCACATGCAAACATGTAAAATGTTATGCTAATTGAAGATTGCATGTGTTGTTTCCTTCTTAGGGTTATGCTTATCACAGGTGAACCAATTTACCTCTTAGTGTATGCAGAGGTCAGCCCTTACTTGCTACCACTTTTTACTTCAATTATTTTTTTTTACTAAAAATATATGACTTTCCTTATGAAAACTGACTCAATATAACTACTATTTATGAAGTTTGTTTTTGTGATTTTTATTTTTTCTCTCCCACTAGCTACTCTTTTTTTTTAAGAAAAAAATCAACCTTTAAAACAATCTTTGTTCTTTGTTATCTTCTTGCTCCCTAAATTTTTTTTCCTCAGTGCTATCCAATTTAAAAGTAGATACTTTTCTTCTGAGCTTATGATGTGCTTACTGAGATAAAAATAATCCCACTCTAGTTCTATAAATAAACATTTAGCCAATTTCTTCTACTTATCTTTTGCAATTTGTGAGAAAGATTGTGAAGAAAAAAACCCTAAATGACAGGTCTATGAAGAAAATAATCACAAAAAATTAGTCTCCTCAAAGATTTATCCAAATGTTTTGTTTGCAGGGTGCTGTACTCAACTGAAACCTCACACAGATGAGGCGAGCAAAGCACCAATGTCTTCAGCTGTGAAACAAAGCCCCAGAGCATCGCTTAGTTAGGATTCATTAAAGTGGTGCTAGCAGAGATTGATTCAGTGTGGCTGAAAATATATCTGGAGGCTGAAAGTTTGCAGAATTTTTTCTGTACACTAGTTTGCATTATGATCCTCTTAGGAATCTTAGAATTCTAAGTTTTGGGAGGCACATTGTCCCCCTGTTCAGAGCACTTGATTTCTTAGCCAGACAGAGGTGTTTTCAGTTACATGTCTTTGAATGATTTCTCAAAGATCCAGATGGGACAAGCAAGGGACACAAACATCGTTTGGCTTGTTCTGTAGCTTGCAGTATGAAAGACTCCTCAAAAATTGGAACTGTCAACAGTATTAAATAATGTGTTTGCAGCATTTAAATTCTCCCATTCATCTATTAAAAGGAATCCTTCAGTGCTTTTGCCTGTGTGTAAGAAACATGCTATGAGTTATACGCCACAACGTTTCAGTTGCACATTTTGCTTTATTTCATTATAGTGCAGCATATGAGAAGAGTTTTTAATCACAGTTATAAACAGTTTTATTCTACCAAATCCCATCTTTCAAATGCATAAGAGAGAAAAACATATTCCACTTTCACAAGGGATAGGGAGGGATATCCATTCTCCAGCTATTCCAAGCCTAGCAGTTCAGATGTCTTTCCAGCAGGATTCAGGTACCTAACACATTTTTTTTTTTCCTAGTGGTCTGTAGTGCTACCTCCTATTAAAAGTTTAAAGTTTCTCCAGTACTGCATATAAGGTATTTAGTACTTGAGGTTTTAAGCTGTAGTGGGTTGTTCCTGTTTGATGTCAGGCACCCACCAAAGCTGCTCTATCACTCCCCTACACAAGCAGGCAGATGAGAGAAAATACAACAAAAGTTTCCCGTGCTGACAGAGAGAAGTTGCTCACTGAATACCATTAGGGGCAAAACAGACTCAAAAATGTGAATCTACCCCATGGGCAACAGGTGTCCACAAACTGCTCCAGTGTGGGTCACTCTTCCATGGAGTGCAGCCCTTCAAGCACAGCCTGCTCCAGTGTGAGTTCTTCACAGGGTTGCAGGTCTTACCAGTGAAACTGCTCCAGCATGGGCTCCTCTCTCCATGGGTCCCCAGGTCCCACCCAGGACCCTGCTCCAGCACAGGCCTCCCATCAGGTCACAGCCTCCCCTCAGGCATCCACCTGCTCTGGCATGGCTGCAGGTGGATATCTGCATCCCCATGGTCCTCCATGGGCTGCAGGAGAATCTCAGCTCTGGCATCTGGAGCACCTCCTGTGCCTCCTTCTGCACTGACCTTGGTGTCTGCAGAGCTGTTCCTCTCACATATTTTCACCCCATGCTTCTTTGTCTGCAATTAAATCTGTGCAATATCTTTTTTCCTTCTAAAGCATGTTATTACAGAGGTGTTAACACCACTTGTATTGGCCCAGTCTTGGCCAGCAGCACATCTGTCCTGGCTGGCATTGGCTCTGCTGGACACAGAGGAAGCTTCTGGCAGCTTTTTACAGAAATCACCCTGCAGTTCCCACTGTTACCAAAGCCATGTTAACCCAATACATAAGCCCATTTTACCATATATCAATACCTATGCATAATTTTTTTTTTTTTTAGAAAGTAATTTCCACCTTTTTTTTTCTTTTTGTTCATTGAGGTTTTTATATTGTTTTTCTTCTTTATATTGTCTCTTCTTTCTCTTGCACACTTAGTACTTTCATGTTACTTTTTCTTAATATAAAATGAGATCTTTCAGGAAAGCTTATGTATACTTATCTCTGTTTTCTGTGTAAGGAAAGCATTAATTAAAAAGTGGAAAAATAAAGCGCTCAGTGAATAATTATGCATATACTATGAAGTAGATGTGGTTTGTGCTCCACAAGTGTGATGCTTTTATTGTCCACCCTTGGAGACCTACCAGAATGAACAGAAGCCTCTATATTCTTTTCTTAGGATTATTTCAAGAAAAAGCAAAGGTGCATCATAAGGACTGATATAGCCCAATATGAAGTATGGCTAACTTATATATGTGATTTTGAGACAAAAATAGAAGGTTCAGATGTGGAATGCTATGCCATGCACAAAGGAATTTCAGAAACAGGAAGAGAATAGAATTTTCTGGTGCTCACTTGAATCACAGCATCTCCCAGTTCCTCTTGCCAGCTTTCACCAGAGGAAGCTGTTCCTCTACTAGGCAATGTTTGATGAGTTTGATACTGGCAAATTGTTACATTATTTACCAACAGTTTCAACAGCCCCCTTAAAGAGGCTGGGTAATGTTTTCCAGGCATAGTTCAGCTTCTCATGTTATCATGGTAATGACTCATCCAGTTTTCTAATATAAAACCAATTCTGGCTTGCAACAAATCTCTACTGGATGAGGGGAAATTTAGGAGCTTGCAACTAAATGAAATTACTATTTCAAAGTTAGTATTCATGCTGCCTGACCTTGTACCACTTAATGATTAGTAAAACAAATACATTTTTCCATGTCTCCTGCTCCCAAACTATATCACATAGACAGCATAAGAGGTGATTTTTTAATTGCCTGTTTTCTGGTATTTACTCTGTAGAACAGATCTGTTCAGTCTGTGGCCATTTTTTGTTTTTCCTAATGTTGCTGTGGTTAGGCAGCAAAGCACCACACAGCTGCTTCATCACCCCCCCTCAGTGCAGTACAGGAAGGAAAGAGAACAAATGCAAAGATTCAATAAAAAAAGAGTTTCACTCTTGAAGGCAGACAATTCCCTCTATTCTTTCTCACTTTCATCCTGAGATCTTAGTGATTCCCATTCTTGATTAAATACACTTCTAAATTAAATGAGCTCACACCTTCTTTCATAATTCCCTAAGTCAGCTCAAGACAAGAGTGTTTTGTAAATGTTCTTAGAAGAATCAATAATAATTTTCTTTTAAAAAATTCTAATTTTAAAAAAAAAAAAAAAAAATCAGTTGAATTTTTCAAAAGCTAGTTGCACCAGTCAGTTCAAAACTTTTAGTATGTGATGAATCAAAGAGAGGAACACCAGTTACTGTAACCAACTGGAGAAAGGTTAAGGTACCTAAAATTAGTGAATAATTTTGTAATCATGGGTAAAAAATAATTTCCTGTTCTCACAGAATTTCTTTTACAAGTTCTTTTCTTTCCTTCCTCAGGTCCTACCCTGATATAATAAAGCTTAAGGATCCTAAGCCCTTAATGGGCTGTTTGTGTTTTATTCAGCATAACATGAGTCTTCGAGGGAGTAAGGATTTCCACTAAGCCTTCTAAGTCTGGGGCTCCTGCCCTCTAGACTTCATTTTCACTTAAAAATTGACAGAAAAGGCAAGAGGCCAGATTAAGTACAACTTTATTCAGAGCAGAAGGAAGCAAATGAAACTATAAACAACAAAGTAGCTGAGCCTGGAGTTTAACTAAGACACTAAGTGAAGCTGTTAAATCTGACACAGGGACTAAAGACACATTGCAGAAAATATTGTTGCTGAATTAAGCACTGATAGAAAGCAGAAGCTGATTTAATAGGACAATGAAAAACAAAAAAAGTTTTTTAAAAAGTTTAAAAAAGATATTAAGAAATAATCAGTGTTAATTTAGAAAAGCATCAGATTAGTTGGTCTAATGAGCCTTAGAAACTGCCAGTATAATGTGTTCTTGATTTCCATCATAAAAGAAAATGTGTAAATTTTGCCCTTGGTGAGTAAACTACTTTTGAACATGAAGAAATTGTTTCCTTTTAGAGCCCATAAACCTACCTCTAATTTTATCTGCATAAAACTATAAATAATAAAAAGACCAGCTATGAGGTGAGATATTCTTGGAGATATTTTCAATCACAGAATTATAGAATCATAGAATAGCTTGAATCGGAAGTGACCTGAAAGATTATCCAGTGCCATGGACAGGGTTCCACTAGACCAGGTTACTCAAAACCCCATCCAAACTGGCCTTAAATACTTCTGGGGTAGGACAGTCACAGCTTCTCTGGGCAACCAGTGCCAGTGTCTCAGCATGCTCAGAGTAAAACATTTCTTCCTAATATCTAATCTAAATTGACTTTCTTTCAATTTAAAACCACTGCTCCTTGTCCTGTCACCACATGCCCTCATGAAAAGTCCCTCATCTTCTTTCCTGCAGTCATCCTTTAGGTACAGGAAGGCTAAATAACATCTTCCTGGAGACTACTCTTTTCCAGGCTGAACAAACCTTGTCTCTCTCTAATGGAGCTCCAGCCCTCTAATCATCTTTGTGGCCCTCCTCCAGACTCACTCCAGGTCCATACCAACAAGAGCAGGGCAAAGGAGCAGAATCACCTCCCTAACCCTTTTGGCTATGTTGCTTTTGACACAGTGTTTTGCTTTCTGAGCTGCAAGTGCACATTGCCAGCTCTCACTGAGCTTCTCATCAGCCAATACACCTAAATCCTTCTCCCAAGAGCTGCTCTCAATCCATTCTCTGCTCAGTCTGTACTTGTGTTTGCAATTGCCCCAACCCACCTGCAGGACCTTACAGGTGACTGTTGAACTTGATGATGTTTGCACCGAAACACATCTCAAGGCTGTTCCTCTGGATAGCATCCCACTCCTTCAGCATGACTGCACCACATGGCTTGGTGACACCAGCAAACTTGATGAGGGTACACTTGATCCCACAGTACATGTCATCAACAAATATATTAAACAGCACCAATCCCAATACTGATCCCTGTGGAACATCACTCTTCACTGCTCTCCACTTGGAGATTGAATCATTCACCAGAACCCCCTGAGTACAATCATCCGACCAATTCCTTACCCTCTGAGCATTCCAGCCAAACCTCTCCAGTTTAGAGACAATGATCTCATGTGGGACAGTCCAGGTGGATGATGTCACTCTTCCCTTATCTACCAAACATGTAACCCCATCGTAGAAGGCCTCCAAATTTGTCAGATACAATTTGTCCTTAGAGAAGCCATCTTGATTGTCACCCACCACTTATTATTTTTAGACATGCTTTTGCATCTTTTCCAGAAGGATCTGATCCATGATCTTGCTAGACACCAAGGTTAGACTGACTTTTCATTTCCAGGGATGTCTTTTCCCTCCCCTTTTAAAAATGGGGGCAAATTTCCCCCATCTATATTTCCCCTTTTTCAATCACTGAACTTCACCAGACATCCATGACCTCTCAAACACAATGGATTGTGGCTGAGTCACTTATCCATCAGTTCCACTGCACCCATAGATGCTTCTCATAAAATCCCATGGACTTATGTACTTTCAGGTTTTTAGATGCTCTTGAAACTCATCTTGTCCTATAGCAGGCAGTTTTCCATTTACCCAGTCCCTGCCTTTGCCTTCTGTGACCTGGGTGGAGCACATGCCAGTGAAGACTTAAGCTAAAATTTTGTTGAATACTTCAGATTTCTTCATATCCCTTCTAACCAGGTCTTCTGGTTCCCCCTGGAGAGGGCCTGTATTTCCCTAGTCTTCATTCTATCGCAGATTTATCTAGAAAAGCTTTTCTTGTTCCCCTTGACTTCCCTGTCCAGATTTATTGATATGAATTGATATTCATAATCATATTGATATAAATACCTTTCATTTCCTACCATGTCCCCCAGTGCGTGGACAATCGCGTTGTGTTCTTCCCAGGGTAGCTGTCCTTGTTTCTATCCTCTTTGGGCTCCATTTTATGCTTCAGTTTGCCCATCTTTGTTCATCCATGCAGGTCTCCTAGCACTTTTTTCCTGTTTTCATCTTTGTTGGCATGCATTGCTCTTGAGCTTGGAAGAGGTGATCCTTGAATATTAACCACCTTTCCTGGGTTTCTCCTTCCTCTAGGGCTTTATTCAATGATGGTCCACCACAGATCCCTCTCTGAAGCTCGGGTAGCAACCTTGCTGTGCACTCTCTTGACTAATCTCTTTTAAACTCTTTCCCTTTGGCCAGTAGAATTGATGGAAAAAAAACCAACCCTGTGCTCCAGAGACCCTTACTGCCTGTCTAAGGACTCTCTAATCCATCTTGGTCCTCTTCAGGCTGCTCTTATCTCTCACTGGTGCCCACATAGAGGGAGCAACAGTAGCAGGGAATAATGGACTGTACAAGGCTTGGTATTCTCTCAGTGACATCCCTGATATGAGCCCAAAGCAAGCAGCACACCCCTCAAGAGAGTGTGTCAGGCCTACAGACACATGCCCTCATACCTCTCAAAAGGGAGCTGCCTGCTGCCACCACTCATCATTTGTTGTGTGAGCTACAGCTCCTGGTAGGTCTCTGCACTCTCCTGAGGCTTTCCAAGTTCAGGACCCACTCTGGTATGCTGAGATCCCCCACTTCACTCTGGAATGCTCCTGGAAGACAAACTTATCACCTTAACAAGCAAATTCATCACTAACATATCTTTTCTTTTAAGAAATGTAGGTACTTACTAGTTGCTGTGGTTGTCACAGCTGACAACAGTCTCTGCCTTAAGCACATTATTTTGGTGGTCAGCACCAGTTGGCAGTGGACTCAAACACTGACACCATCAGTTTATTATTCTACAGCAAAACTTCCACGCCTTTTCTCTGTGAATTCTCACAGGCAGCTCTGACTCCTTCCCACCCCTTACACAACCCCCTAACCCTTTCTGTCTCTTGTACAACTGCCCAACTCTTCCTCCTCAGCACAGTCAGCAAACTCTAACTGCTCTTGACCAGCTAACCTACTCTTTTATAACAACCCATCCTTGTTGGACATAGCTGTGATCTATTTAGGGCAAGGCTGTTTCCACTCTTCGGTATTTGGTACAGCTGCAACTCATCAGGGGTGAGATTGCCTTCAGCACTATCTCTATTCTCTTACAATCCATTCTCCCACACATTATAGCACAAAACATGGTTCAGGTACAGTCTGTTTTGCTGCTGGCATGTTAACTAAAATGGTGCAAGGCTTGCTCTTATTTACACATCTCTTCCCCGCCTCTCTCTGTTTCTGATAGCCAGGTTGATTTCCTGCCTGACTCAAGACTGCAGTAGGTGAAAGCATCTATAATCTGTCATTAACCTATGAATGCCTTGAATTAGTAATGATGCCGTTATCAGCAGTAAGACAGTGGTGTCCAATTTCTTTCAATTATTTCCCATTTCAAGCATAGTATAAAGAAAAATTACCATCTCAATTGTTGTTATACATATTTGTTAGTGTTTTCTATGATTTTTAAAGTGATGGGACCTGTATTTATGACATAATTAGTAGTTGATTGTAATCTGTTTACAGTTGAGTGACTTTATAATTCCTTAAAATGATCATATGTATTTGATTTATGTGGCAAGGTTTAGGTAGTGAGTGGGCTGTAGGTGTGGCTACTGTAAGAAGCTGCTAGAAGCTCCGTGTGACAGAGCCTATGCCAGCTGGCTCCAAGACAGACTCATTGCTGACCAATATTAAGTCCATCAGTGATGGTGGTAGCACCTCTGGGATAACATAATCAACAAGGAGAAAAACCCAAGCGGGCAACTGCAGGCAAAGAGAGAAGTGAGAACACAAGAGAAAACACCTCTGCAGAACCCAAGGTCAGTGAAGGATGAGCAGGAGGTGTTTCAGGTGCAGGAAAACAGATTCCCCTGCAGGCAGTGGTGATGACCATGGCTGGGAAGGTGTCCCTGCAGCCCATGGAGGGCCATGGTGGAGCAATCTCTCCACAGCCCCTTGGAAGATTCCACACCGGAGCATGGATCTCTGAAGGACACTCTGACCCCATGTGAAGCCCATACTGGAGCAGGTTCCTGGCAGAACCTGTGGTCCTGCAGAGAGAGCAGCTCATGCTGGTGAGGAGTTTTTGCCCAGTGAGGGTCACATGCTGGAGCACTCAGTTCCTGAAGGAAAGAACCCCATGGGAGGCATCCATGCTGGAGCATCTAATGAAGAACTGTAGCTTGTTGAAGAACTTATGTTGGGGAATTTTATGCAGAACTGTTTCCTGTGGCAGGGGAAGAGTGTGAGGAGTCCTCCCCTCTGCAGAGGAAAGAGCAACAGACACCAAGTGTGATGAATTGACCAGAACCCCCATTCCCTGTACCGCTGTGCTGCTGGCAGAAGAGGATTCAGGAGTGAGGTTGAGCCTAGGAAGAAGGGAGTAGGGGAAGGTTTTTTAAGATTTGGTTTTTATTTTGCATTACCCTACTCTGAGTGGATCAGCAATAAATTAAACTAATTTCCCCAAGCTGAGTCTGTGTTGTCCATAATGGTAGCTGGTGAGTGGTCTCTTCCTGTCCTTGTCTTGAATCACCAGCCTTTGCTTGTATTATTTTCTCCCCTGTCCAGCTGAGGAGGGGAGTGATAAACCCACTTTGGTGGATGCCTGGCATCCACCCAGGGTCAACCCAACACATCATATAATTCTGATAAAAATAAAACCCAGGAAAAAGATAAACAGATGTAAATTTTATGAGGACAAGAAGGGCATTCTAAATTTCAATCATGCTCTTTGAAATACTCTAAATATATTTATACAAAGATGAGGTCATTTCGAACTAAAGCTTCTTAGCTTTGGAATAAGCATACAGAGGAAGAAGTTAATTTGATGTGTCCCTGCAGTTTCTGTTACGAAAAAATGAGTGTGATGGGGTGACAGTAATTAACATCATCATGTGAAGAAATGGCACCATCCATGTCCTCTTTTAGGAAATATAAAATGGATTGTTGATTGTAAAGCTAAGAGGCAGATCAGAGTATAGAGGGAATGGCACTTCTGGTAGAGAAATTTTAAATCCCAGAGATCTCAAAAATAAAAGCCAGCAGAATAGAAACTGCAGATTGTTTAGTCACAGGAACATATGGCATCATGCAAAATACTGAAACTGAATGATTAAACAGACAGACTGAACATTTATATGCAAGGTACAGAGCTTGTAGTCTATTTAAAGTCAAAGATAAGTACTAATTCTAAAAGCTAATGAAATCAGAAGATCATTTCTGGAAGCAATAGGCACAATTTTATGATGTTGAGTACCGTGATTACCTCAATTAGTTGCATAACATGGATTTAACAGAATTTGCTTGCAAGAGTCATTTTTGGCTAGCAGAATGTGCCAAGGTAGTTGAGTTAGTGTGTCTATGTGCATGTGTCCTTTACATTATGCCCAACAGTATACTTTTAAATATATAAATATTTAAGAAAAAATAAATTAATTTTGTTTATTCTTGGAGACTGTCTGCAACGCTGGTGTTACAGCATAAAAAGTGCCTGATTCCAGCTACTATGAACTCTTTATAGAAATTGGAATTTACTTATCTCCATGGTACCTGAATAAATCATACAAGGGCCAATATTTTCTGCAGTAAGTAAATAACTGAAATACACTGCATGGACAAAAGATGCTCTACTATTTAGCAGAGACTTGTCAGAAAATTATGAATGCTTTCTAGTCTTTAACATAGTCATAATTTGTGCTGGGATTATTTTTTTCCTGTGTTTCCTCTAAGTTTTTTCTGTCACTAGACATGTGAAGTCAAGGAAAAAACAAAACAAAACAATGACTGTCTGCTTCAGTATGTGTGAAATGTGTGAAAATTATTATTAATAAAAATAGATCTAATTTATTTGCTCTTAGATGAAGATCTGACTCTCTGGAAACCAAAGTAAATTGATTTATCCTCTTGATTTTTTGTTTAGGTGATGTGTTTGCTTAAGAATTTTAAAGAATATTGTTGCTTATACTTCCTTTTGGACAGTTATAAACTATAGATGTATAGACTTAGATATAGGCTTTTTGTTGCAGTGACTGCTTGCATATATACCATGTGTTTTTTATGACACACAGTCCTACAATTGTATGGGATTTTATTAATGTTTTCCTTTTCATTTGCTATTCTTTATTTAGTTTGATTGCACTTACAGTTTGTATAGTCATGACTGTTACAGAATAGTTTTACATCAGCATAAGCGAGATAACTACTTGGGAGGCTGCTAGATAAGTGCCAAGAATAATATAAAATGGATTTTAGTATCTATTTGCTAAAGTCAATATTTTGATGCCTCGTGTTCACTTTTTAGCATTAACTGTAGGATGAGCTCCTACTGAGCTATTTATCCAGCTGTAATTTTTTATCTAACTGCTTTTCAATTTTCGTAGTCTAAATTCTCATAAATTTTTCAATTAAAGCATACACAGAAGAATATTTGTGGTGCATGAAGTGGCAGGTACACATTAACCTCTAGTTAATTTAATATTTTTGCCACTGCCTGTTAATATTCTTAATTGTTGTTGTCAAACAGTAGTTACCTTAGATACAGATGTTCCAGTAAGTATTTTGTGTAAAACTTTGAAGAAATCTTATTAATGTTTTCAAGAAAGAGTTGAAAATATTAAGAAGGAAACAAAGACCATTAGTTAATGAGACAAATCCTATCTATACATGCAAAAGTGATGAAAAATAACAGC
Organism: Rhadina sibilatrix; assembly: GCA_013400275.1. Lineage (NCBI taxonomy): Eukaryota > Metazoa > Chordata > Aves > Passeriformes > Phylloscopidae > Rhadina > Rhadina sibilatrix. Next base: position 317,332 of record VWYO01002895.1, on the reverse strand, counting down.
AGTAGAAAAAAAATGCCCTGTTTGCATTTCTTTGTTCCAGTGTCACTCCTTTTTCCTTAAGGATGGGTGGGATGAATGTATTGTTCCTCTAACAGTCATGCGACATGGATCTAATAGATGTAACACTTAAAGGGAAGGTTTTCTCTCCACCAGCTGGAAATCTGTTTGAACTTCACACTTTAGAGCTGGGCAGATGAGAAGGAATTTAGCAGTGGGTTGGTTTAGTGATGCTAACCTGTTTTGTGTCTTCTACCGATCTTGTTCCAAACCTCTCTACTGTAATTGTGCTGAAATAGTTGTGCTGAAAACTGGGGCTTAGTACATGCTTAATTTAGCAGCTGAGAAGATGACATGTTAAGCTCCTTTAATTTTGATTAGGGTTTTCGTTGAGTACTGCTCCAAGTGGAATGTATACAAATAATCATTAATGAACTCATAATGTATCTATCCAGTAGACCACAATGATCAGATAATAGAAAATTTTTTGGCCTAATGGTGGTTATTTTTTGAGAAGTTAATATTCTTTGTCAGAATCACAATATGTTGATCAGAACAATGTACTTCATTTGCCTCCTTCTGCAATGCTGGGTCAAAATGTTAGAAGGAAAGCTGTAATAATTTCCCCACTATTGATTTTTTCCCTCAAGTCTGAACCCTTCCGATTCAGATTCAAATGCCAAATCAAACCACAGCATAAGCAATCTCAACCTCTCCTGGCATACTTCTATAATTGTAGATATGTACAATATGTAATCACTATTTTCTGTGAAAAGTAAAATTTTCCTAGTGCCACTCTAACTGCCAACTTTTAGTGATGACAACATTAGAAATGCAATTCATATGGCTAATAATTGTAAATCCTTTTACTGTTCCTATACAACTCCCAAAACACCTTTTCTGTCAGCAACTAAACTATTCTATAAAATATGAATGACAAAAGAGAAATTAATATTCTTTGTTCAAAATGTATGATTCAATCTTCTAAGTACCTACGTAGAGCCATGTGAAATTCAGCAGGGAATTGTTACTTCAAGCAATGAATTATATCCCACTCTGAATGGATTTTTTCTGCTATTTAGATCCCTGGATGTGCAGCAATCTACTTGAAACACTGGGAAATTTATGCCTGTTTTCCATCCCAATTTGCTACCTAGTAAAGTTTATTAAAAATTTGCCACTGAAACCAGTGGTAACTGGATGGAGTCCATGATACCTGGGACTACAACTATAGTAAGAAGAACTGGGAATTTAGAAGCAAACAGTTATTATCCATGTTCTTGCTTTTTTTATTCAACTCTCAATCCTTTTGGATAAATTTATGCCAACTACCAGTTAAATTAAGCAGCAATGAGATTTTCCCAATAATTTATAGACAAAGGTAGGTTCCTCCAAGAGGCATATCACTTGTTATCTTAGCAGGGGTGAGTTATTCTTTAGAGATGTTGGTCCTTGCTTAGAGTTGAAGTTCTTTAAGACATGGACATAAGAAAGTAAGACACAAGCTTGAGACCAAAAGAATTCTGGAGATTTAAATTATTCAAGTTACGAATAATCAAAGTTACTAAAACTTTGTATCACTTTCAGTAAGACCAAAATGTATCTAGGGGCAGAGATAAGATGGCTAATGGCAGTGTCACAACAGAAATGGAAATTACCACATCTGAGGAGGAAACAGAACTCAGAGTTTAATGTGCTCTGATCAAGACATTTATTGATTGTCACTGCAGAATAATGAAAAACTGGCATGCCTTTAAATTTTGATGAGTAACTGATTTATCAAATTTGAAGTAAAAGTATACATGCAAAATAATAAACATGGTACATGGTAAAAATAATAGAAATAAAAACATAACCCTGAGAAAGAGAAACCTATGTTTTAAATTCAGGAACATAGAAACCTTTGGAATAAATTAGATAGTATTAATTTTAGAAATAGAAATTAATGAAAAACTAAAACCATCTTTTAAAAGATAGATAATACCAAGATAACTTGGTATCTTTATTTGATAGAATAATAGATTCCCTGGATATGAGAGAAGTAGAAAATATATCTTAATTTTTTATGAAGTGCTGGAAGTGTTTAACTATAGAAAAATATTAATGTTGAAGATACAGAACTAATTAAAAAATTGATATTGATAAAAAGCTAAAAAAGGGAACGTCTTAAGTTAGCTATCATTTATATGTTACATATTATTTTTATATTTTGTGACTGTGCTAAATTCTTTGCTTGCAAAAATAAACCCATTTCTGACTTGAAGGTCTTCAGTATAAATTGTTTCAGGATAGTATTAGGAGAATCAGGAAGAACTGCTTAGGTATGGTCAGTTCGAAATGATAATCATAAAACTTCAAAACTTCAGACAAAATGCATTAGAAAGTGCTGTGCAAAAGTCAAGCCTTTTAATTCTGTTAAACCATTTATGTTACAGGCATATCTTTGCCCCCTGCCAAATTCTTGGCCCAGGTGTAGGGGCCTATATTCATCAGGCCCTATTATAACCATGGTAAACAGGCATAGCAGCTCTGAAATCAGTGAACATGCACAGGTTTACAGTAGCAGAAACCTGTCAATAATGACTTTGTTCCCTCATGCATAGATACAGTTCATATGCACAATACCCTTCAAATATTAACAAGTCCCCTTAGAAGGGAATCATTTAGAAATACTTTGAAATGATGACAGTCTTGTTCTGCAGAAGAGTTGCACAACTGATTTCATGACTGATCCAAGTGTTACTGAAATCAATGATAACCATGAGAATTACAATAATGTTTCTTTCATATACACCAAACTAGAGTTTTTCTTATAGCTCACTCACTTGTTATCATGTAGGGACTTTCCCTCATTACCATGGACTAATTTTCCTTCATTTCCCTGTCAACACGTCTTATTTTTAGGGATGAAATCATTTGTTGTATATAATTATGTGTACATATATGTGTACACATACATACATGCACACTAAAAAATATTAAGAGTTAGGAATCAGATTTTACTGTAATGGGTATGTGAAAAACTTTATAAATAATGCCTGTAATGGTAAAATAAAGCTTTTCTAGACTGGTATTAATTAGCAACACATTTCATGCAAATTTTTTGTTCTCATTATTAACCATTTCCATTACATACTCAAAGCTATCACTACCCAGCAAGCATACCCAACATGAGCTGTGAGTACTCAACCGCACAGAGTTGACCTGTGTAATTAGCAGTGATGGCAACAATACTTCATGTCCTCAGTCACCACAGTGCAGATAACCAGGCCAAGAACTCTTTCATAAAAAGAGATGAAGTAAACATCTCCTCACTTTTAGCCATCTCCAAGTTCAAGATCTTGTTCTTTTATGAAGTGGTGGATTTTCAAGTCAATACCAAGTCCTTGGCTCCCTGAGCTACACACTGCCTGGAAAAAATTATTTTCCAGTCTGCAGCACATGCCTCATCCTGTTGCTTGGCTGCTGCTCCCTTGCCTAAAGGAGAAGCAGTCTTCACAGGTGCTTTTTTCTAGGATGAGTAATGGCCCATCAGTCCATTGCTAGTAAAGCTGTTGGGTGCACCAAAGCTTTTACAGGTATGCTGATATGCCATTTCATACAGATTCATGCTATTTTTTTCTTTCTTTCAGTACTTGTCTGTCAGAATAAGAAGCAAAACTATATAGTTTCTTAAAAGAGAAGTTTTAAAACACCATGAAGCTGAAACCTTTTTCTTACATAAAATGATATGAAATCTGGATAGTTTTATTTTTATCTGAACCTTTTATAAAGTAGTAATTTTGTAACTTTCAAAATGGCCATGCTATAGCACTCCCTGGTGCAGTAGGGATGGAATTTGTTTATCTAGTTCTAAATCAAATATGGTAAAATTGTTTCCTGGAACAGGAAATTGACTCTGAATCTGCCTTTACACAAAATATTTTTCTTTTCCATTTTCATTATCATGGGCCATGTTTTATGAATGCTGCTTTGTGACACAAATATATGAAGGAATAGGTTCCCTGAACTATTGAAAGAATGTTTCTGTAAAATGTATATTTCTTAATTCTGGCCTTTGGATAAATAAAAGCTGTCAAATAACTAGAGTCTTTTACCTCTATCCACAAAGGAATTGACTAGTGATTAAGTATTTGTCTTCTTTTATTTTATTCATAGCTTCTAGTTATGTAGTTATTTCACTCAACCCTGATAGACTTCAAACACTTTACTGCTGATTTAGCCATACACATATCTAATTGTATCAAAAGGTTGTGAAGTCCCAGTTGTTTTAAGTCTCTCACTGAAATGTGTGACTATAATATTGTGGAGAAATGTCTATTTTTCATTAGTTAATACATTTTATGGATGAGTAACAGATTGTCATTCAAATTGATTGTTTCACTTAAAATGTTTAACTGCTGAGGTGGATTGCTTTTGTACACCATTACTCAAAGTAGAGAATACACTTTTCAGAAAGGTTTTAAAATGGAGTAATTAAATGGTATTGAAGTATGGTCACTGCCTTATTAAAAGGAAGGCCAAAGCCTGCTGACCATATTTTAAAGTTATTCCTTTTTTTATCTTAATGAATATTCATAGAAATCAGTGTAATATGAATTTTTCCTTGTCACAAAGTACACCAAGGTAAAAGAAAGACTATGGGGTTATGAAGGATTTTATTCTATTTTTTTTTTTTATTATTATGGGTACATAATAATATTATTAATTAAAATATATAATATGTTAGTTTTATGTAAAGGAAAAGATTGCCTCACCAAAAACTCATATAAAAATTGAATATTTTTTATTAGATACTTGGTGCATTAATAGATACTATCCATTACAGGAAGCTTTTGCAAATTAAAAATTATATTTGATTTAGCTTTTGTCTGCTTAGAACCTGTCCCTCAGAGGCAAAACAGTGAGGCATTCTGTTTGTTGCTCCATCTCCTTGGGACTGAAGAAAAAGAAAACAAAGAGGAGCAGTAATGTCAAAGTTAGCAATAATGGTAGTGATTTTCATAGAGAACTGAGTCTTGAAATACAAATACAGAGAAATCCATGATCAAAACCAGCAATAGGAATGAAGCTGATGAGCTGGTGATGATGAAATTAGACCATTAAAACTTTTTTCTCTCCATATATTTCCTTTTATTTTTCCCATTTTTCTGAAAATCATATATTTAGAAATATTTCAGTTTGTTTAGATTAAAATAGTTTTATGTATGTTTGAACCCTGGTACTTAGTAGTTGAGTAGAAACCCTAGAAAATAAAATATTGCACTAACAACATTATAATTGTATAGGTAAAAGCTTTTATATTCAGTATAAGTAAAATGCATTTTGAAATGTAGAATTTTCACCTGAAGCAAATACTACAATATCGAATGAATGGATTGCTGTCATGGCATCCTGATTCACTGCACCTTAGCTAAAGAGACAGACTGCCCATCCAATCAGTAGAGAAAATGGGTGCCTTTGAAATAAGAATTTCAGAGAGTCTCAGTGATAGGTACATCTATAGAATAATACACAGCACAGGGACTTGTCTAGACCCAGCAAACAACAAAACATTATATATTGAGTGTATTAGAATACATTAATGCATATGTGAGTATGGAGTAAAATACTCCTCCATCAGAATTTACTGATGACCTTGCTTTGCAGAACAGATGCCTAGTAGTTTGCAATGATTTTCTATGGGCCATTACATCAGCATAGAAAATCCAGAGTCTTGACTGTATATCTACTCCCATGTCAAGGAAGGATGGAGGAGAGTTAGTGCTACTACTTCATTAATGAATACAGACAACACAAGGACAGAACAAATCAACTTATACTCTAGTGGCAGAACTATATGACTTTTTCTAGGAAATTGGGTAACATATTGAAGAAACCTGATGAAAACATTTTTTGACATAATAAAATAGTAAGAACTAGCATTTGACTTGATAATATCTTTCTTTTGATCCCATGCTGTCATCTATAGTGACTGCAGCAAGACCAGTATATTTCTATGCCTTCTGAAAATTGGCCTAAGTAAATTTCTCAAAATTGTGCTAAAACTTTTTGGCAGTGGTGTTTCAGAAGACAGATACTATGTACTGAGTTACCAAATCCTTCATGGGATAATCAATGGTGGTTTCCTTGGCTTCTTTGATATAAAAGGAAAGAGAGGAATAAGGAAAAAAAAAAGAAAGATTTTCCCCCCCTCCCCCCCCAGTGTATTTTGACTGTCTCTTTGACTCTCATTGCGGAGGGGCAGGGAGCTGGAGCAGAGCCATTATGCTGATTTGTCTTGGATAGAAATTCCTCTTGGGAGGGTGCAGATCAGACAGGTGCAAAAGCTGCAAAATCAGGATATGAACCACATTTAACACTGGCAGCGCACAGTGACAAGATGCTAAAAAAGTGTTTTTATCTATAGTGCATCAGGATTCTTAACAATGAAATAATATTCAGAGGTCACACAGTGTCACAATTTCGTGCAGGGATAATGCTCAGCTTTCTGAATGTGCACCTTGAAATTTATTTTGAAGCCACAGATTCTACCTATTTATTTACCTAGTTTTAGGCATTTCTCAGCAATTTGCTCTGTAGCATCTGCCCTGTAGAAGGGCATCGTGATTTATCTACAGCTCTGAATATATTACTTGTTAACCTTTACGAACACCTAGTGTGACTCATTCCATCTTATCACAGCAGACGTCAGTGGGAGTAAGCATCACTCAACAGGACGACCAGTTTGTACAAGATATAGGCGCGTGTACAAAATGTTCCCAGACAAAAGAGTCAGTTAATTTTTAAACTGTTAAAAAGGAATATGAATACAACAGTGTAGTCTGCTCTGGCATATGAGCCATGTGCATTGGTAGTCGTAATAAGGGGATCAAGATCCTTACAGTAGCCTAAATAATGAACAAGAGAAATCAATTGTAATTGTCACCTCTATGTATCTCTAATTAGAAAAAAAAAAAAAAAAAAGGCAGATAGATTTAGCTCTTTATGTATGAGTCTTTCTCTTTTCCCAGGAACTCCAGTGTTTTTAAACCAGACACTGCAGACTTCCTGAGCATGAGCAGTCTCTTGTTTACTGTATTTCTCTGGCTAATGTTAAATTCTACAGACTTAGGAAGCACTGCATTTAAACAGTTTAACTTTCAATGGTTTGTCCAGGCTGCAATTTCTAAATTTTTTGTGCTCATAGAGTCAAACTTTTCTAAGACATTGTTCTAAACTGTGTGCACTGTCCTTTGGATTGATGTATATTGTTAGATTCACACAGGTCTTCAGACAATCAGTAGTGCTCTCACAAAACCAAATTTCTGGCCATTTATACTAAAATGGGCAAAATAACAAAAGTATATAATCCACATAATCTGTTGAACCAATTTAAACACATGCAAGAAAGCAATCAAAGTTAGGAAGACTTTTGTCTCTTCATGTCAAGATTATTCTATGAGGACAATTGTCTTCAAATTTCACTTCCAAAAAGAGACTGTGAAGGATTCCCAGGAGTTTTCTTTCTGAAATGGATGGAATTGTAAGAGTGGTCCAAAGCAAGCTGATAAACATCATGACCAGATATGGTTATGGGATCATCATAGAATCTGAATGATTTGAGTTGGAAGGGACCTTAAAGATCATGTAGTTACAACCCTCTGACATGCATGGGCAGGGACACCTTCCACTAGACCAGGTTGCTCCATCCAAACTGGCCTTGAACACTTACAGGGATGGGGCTTCACAACTTCTCTGAACCACCTGTTTTGGCACCTCAGAATCCTCACAGGAAAAAAATTCTTTCTAATATCTAATCTAAGACTGCTCTTTTCCAGTTTGAAGCTTGGTGTCATCTTCATGTTTGCTGAGGGTGCGCTTGACCCTTTAATCTATGTCTAATATCATTAAATGTTCCGATATTAAATAACACCAGTTCCAATACAGATTCCCTGAGGGATACCACTTGTCATCCACGTCCACTGGGACTCTGAATTATGAACAGCTATCCTCTGGATGTATCCAACCAATTCCTCATCCACCTAACATCCACCCATTGAATCCATCTCTCTCCAATTTAGAGAGAAGGTTGCGGTGGGGACCCATGTTAAAGGCTTTATAGAAGCCCAGATAAATGACATCTGTAGCCCTTCCCTTGTCCACTGATGCAGTCACTCCATCACAGAAGGTCACTGGGTTGGTCAGGCAGGACTTGTCCTTGGTGAAGTCATGCTTGGCTGTCCCAAATCAGCTCCCTGTCCTTCATGTGCCTAAGCAGAGCTTCTAGGAGGAGCTTCTCCACGATCTTCCCCAGGCATAATTTTTTGAGTTTTTTTAAAGTATACAGATTTTGATCTGTATTAATTGCAAGTATTAATTGCAAATATTAAATTTGCAATTTACTCAGCAACCACTGTCTCAAAATGAGGTCTTTAAAGCCACACATTTTTATTAGAATTGTGACAGATGCCATGTGTTTGAATAAGATTGTTCCTATATCCTACAGTATAGAACCAAAAATGTGTATTCTATTTCATTTGTTAAAAGCAGTTAAAAAAATGTTTTATTTCTTTACCTCTTGTAACTCTGGGAAGAGAGGGGGCAGATACCTTCTGATAATAAGCCAACTATTAAAACCAGGTAGAAGAGTGTTTCTTACCTCTTTCACCACCTGTTCTCCCTCCAGGGGGATATTTTCTACTAGTAAGCCATTAACACATCCCCAAGCACTCATCCCCAAACTATACATCCCCAAAGCAGTCATCCCCAAACTATACCCTCCCCAAAGCATACCATCCTATTGTGAGATGCTCTACCCAGTGGGGGAGCCAACCATTCCTACCTGGATAAAAACTGAGACATAGGAACACAAGTACCTAACTTCACCAGATTCCCGGAGGAAGACTGGACCCTTCTCACCATCACTGAACCCTTTTCTACAAGATCATCTCTACTCCAACAAAACCACATGTGCCGCTCCAAAAAGAATTACTTTTAGACTGCTTCCAACACCCTGACCAACGGGGTGTCAAGTTGAAACTCTGACTCTGTCAGGGTTTTCCAAAGTTTTCCAAGATTGTTGTTTGTTTGCTTGTTTAGTTAGGTAGTTTTTGTTTTCTACTACATTTGTATTGTTAATATTCCTAGTAAAAAACTGTTATTCCTGTTCCCAAATCTTTACCTGAAAACCCTTAATTGCAAAATTATAATTCAAAAACAGTGAAAAGTTTACATTCTCCATTCCAAAAAAACCTTCCAGCTTTCCCTAGCAAATACCTGTCTTTCCAAACCAAGACATAAAGTCTAGTAAATTTGCTATTAGAAAGACTTCCTCCACAACCAACAACTACAAGAGATTAGGAAGTGCTCAAACATCCACCTAGATGGCTGCATTAGGGGCCTAAGAAAGATAGTAAGTTACCAAGATTTTAGATTTCTAGATGAGTTCTGGATGCCTTAGAGACTCTTTAAACAGGTTGTAGGTACATAAAATAGCAGCCAAAGTCAAATGCCCCAGACAAGGCTGGGTGAATCTTTTCTCAGTTTATTAATGCTAGACTGTGCACAATGGACTATGTACAATTGTTCAGTTTAAAAAAAAAAGTCTATCTTTCCCACTATTGGGCTGTTGATCTTGAGAATTTTCTATGTATAAAAAATTTATGATATCTCAGTGTTATATCTCACTATCTTGTTGTAGCTAGTTTGTTTGTGAAAAGAAAATTCTCCTCCCTCCTACAAGGGTAGCCCTGGGCATGGCATGTAAATCACTTACAATATTGCCCTCATGAAGCAGAGGCTTTCAGATTAGAAGAGACCTTTGCAATCCACAGCTAACATGGCTTTTCAGCATTGAAAATTTTAGATAATGAAGTTGTCATAGATTGGATTACCTTGGTAATGATGTATCTGCTTCTGATAGAATGTCAGGTTGCAGCATTTACTTAAACTTACTTTGTGCTTTGTACTCTGACATGGTATGACTCACATAGCTTCCCTTGATATGTCTTAAACTGACACCTTGCCATAGATATGCAAATGCTCCCATTTTCTGAAAAGAGCAATTAATATACTCTTGTTAAACCAGGAGTTCTACAGAAAAAATACTGATATTTTTTCCACATTACCAGGATATAAATTATATGCCTCAGGATTTGCTACCACACGTTGGCATTTCTTTAAATATAGAGAAGTACTTCTGCAACAACAATTAAATGATACTGTTGTGAAAACTATATTTTATATAAGTCTGGAAACATGCTGGTAAACACTAATGCTAATTGATCGTGCCCTTTACTTTTTTTTTTTTTTTTCTTTTTAGATATAACACATACAACTATAAAAAAAACTATTATGAATTAAGCATATTATATTTACTTTCCAATATCCATTTTTCTCTTTTGCTGTTGGTTTCTGTTGTACATACAGAAATGCATAGGCTCAGTAGTTGTTTATCATTACCAAGACCAAACCCATGTTGTTAAATGCCTTATATAACTTTTAAGCATCATTTATTGATTTATTTTATTTCAATGATTGTCCAAAGTCCTAATTTTAAAAGCTCTTTGAACTTAGTGTCCTGCTTTGCAATTTTCTAAAGATTTACGTTTCCTTTAGAGAATGTTCCAGATGAACAATATGAAAGCTGGAGGTAAACATTATCAGTCAAAGGGATTTGGAGGCAGAAAATATTTCCACTGGAAATGTTTTTGCATAATTTAAGCTGCAGTTTAAAACATGTTTGTGGTTTATACCTAGCAAGGTGAAGTCGATAATCCTATTTAACTTTATAAATTATGAATGTTATGTTTATTCCTACGGATGTGGGAAACCTGCTATAGGTTGTTAGACCTAACTTTTACCTGGCTGGTCTTCCTTGGAATCATCAGAATAGGATCCAAAATATATGTCTCCCCACTAAAGAAAGTATCTTAAGGCTCATTTGCTCACATTTTTCACTGTTGAATAAAAATGAGTAAAGGCTGCCTGAGGTACATTAGGGCACCTTAAGCATTCAGGTGTCATTGGCAGACAGGACTCCTGTGTCAAATCTGTAATCTGGAGTAGTAGTGGGGGACCAGGTGGGACACCTGCCCTGCTAGGGAGGGTGGGCTGCCTGGGGCTAGCAGGGTCACTGCCTGGTGAGCCAGCACAATGTCTATGTATGAGTTCAGTCCTTTAATACGGGTACACATGCAACTGTCAGTGACTATCTAGGAAGAAAATAAGAGATGGTAAATTTAAGGGAAGTATTGTAAAATCTGCTTTGCCTATAAGCTCTGTCAAGTGCAGCACAGAGGCAGTATCCACGCACATGGATATGCCTGTGTATACTAGGTCGTGACTATTTGATTTTTGAGTTCCTCTTGCATTGTCCTCTTCTCTTTCTGCATTTCTTTTACTATTTAAAGAGAGCATGAGCCTATATAGGAATGATTGTGAGTCTAATTTGAGAGTCTGATTGTGACCAAGGGAAGATGGGAGAGGTGAGGCAGGTGATGGTCCAACAGGTCTTTGAGATTCATCCTCAGTGCTCTTAGGACCCATAGCTCTGTAGTTTATATCAAAGCTCCTTTTATATCAGAGTACTCTCAGGTCAGATCTGCATGGCAAAAGAGTCATGGTATGAATTCATGTTCTAGTTTTGTAACTATATTGCTATTGATTTATTTTCTCTAGTACAACTACTGAAGAAGAGATCCAGTGGTACTTGAAGAGTGTTTCAAATGCCCATGTCCTCTGACACTCTCTCATTCCATCAAGATTATCACTGCTGCCTAGTTTATACCTGAGATACATTTTTATTCCTCATGCGAGATCCTATTATGTGTAAATTTAAGAATCTTCAAATCACCCTCATAAGAGGTGTGGCACATATCCATCACACAGCACTGTTATCAGTGGGAAAAGTATTCTTAACTGGGCAAATCTTTTAAACCATCTGTCTCATATACATTGATAAAATTTGGTTTACTAGTACAGTGGTATTATATTTTTGTTAATAGAACAATTTCTGCATGGATATGTATTTTTATATTATGATCTGCTTGCTAAAACCTTTACTCAGAAGTTGGTAGACAAACACTTCTCTTACTGAAGAGTAACAAATATATATTTCATGACCAAAATACCCTCTTCTAACTATTCTTTCTTAAGCATGTAATGTGAAATAAGCTCCATTTATTCCAACTGAATATGAAGCTATGTCAATATGCCACAAGAAATGCAAATACGTCTCGTCAGAGAACAAACAGAAAGAACCGAAGAGAAAAATCTGCAGACTACCAGGTAGGTCATATCAGTTTTGGACAGGAAGGACAATGTTACTGGATATTTGAAGGTCATCTTAGATAGTTCTGTACTCCAAGAAATACTTTAGGACTGAGAAAGTAATAGAAGTGTTGAACATGCCACTAGTAGTGTGAGAATTCCTATGTCTTGTGCTCTGACTTACTTAAAGGAACTTTTGCTGTGCAATGAAAATACCTCTCAGACTAGAGATTTACATTGTCAATTAAGTAATCTAACTACTAAGTGAGAGAGGACAGATATCCCAATGGAGAAACACAAAGCATGGAGTCATCCTGCCACTGAAAAATGCTCTTGCAAAGGTAAAAGTATGTGAGTCTACTGAAGCTCAGTTGTGCATGATGGTCTGCCCTCTTTGCACGTGGTGTTTATGTAAAATACAGGCATTACTATCTGAGTTGTTCAGTGGAAGAAAATCCAGTTGGGGTGTTTTATGGATGATTTTGTTACATTTTCAGACTAGGTTTTGTAGGTTTTGTTTTGGTGTGTTTCTTTGGTGAAATATGGAAATATGATTTTTTGGCAATTGAATAGGAGACTGGAATTTGTTTTCTGTAACTAAGTAAGGCAAAAGAGAAGAGTGCTACAAAATCCATTAAAAGAAAAAAGGATTAGGTCTCTGCATTTAGGCAATATGAGATCTCTGAAGTAAGAGAAAACTATGACTGAATGTTTGTGGTGGACTTTATCAATATCTTAATTTCCTTTTTTCTTTTAAAGAACAAACTTCAGTAAAAAAAATCTCTGCACCATGTGGTGTGATCAATTTAGGTTTAGTGGGTCAGAGTTACAATTTTAATTCTTATTGTGTAATTTCTCACTGTGATTATGTTTATAAATCTCTGTTTCTTGGCAGGACTAGATATATTTATATGTTACTTCCCATATATCCCAAATTTTATGGAATCCAGTATGTTATGAAAAAGTAAAACTTTAGAATTTTCTTCACTTCAATATTTATAAATGACAGAAATGATGACTCAAAATTAAGATATTTTGTTTACACAAAGTCTATTTTGCTTTTTGCCAAACTTCCTATATAAAGTTTTTTTTTATGCAAATTGGCAGCTGCTGATGTTGAGCATAATCCCACTTTTACTAAGGTTAATACAATTTTGTATTACATACAGATAAATCATTAAAAATCCTTTGAAAATTAAGTCATTATCCTCATTGCACTGGCATAATTCTGAATATACAACGGTTAGAATGTTTACATGTCACCGGAGAAGGATTGTATGTGTTACCAGAAGGATTGTATAAAAAGCACTCTTTGAATGGACGATGAGTGCAAGAGATGCTGAAGTGTCTTGGTGCTCTCAGCACAGCCCAGGCTGTTAAACCTGCTTTGAGTTACAGCTCCTCTGATGGTGGGGATCTTCTCCTTTTGCAGAGGAAGCAATGAGTACAGTTAGCCTTTATTTTCATCTCAGCTCTAGGTGCCCCAGGCAGCTCAGACATTGGAACAGGTAGGAAGGGAAACAATCTCTGCCATGTAAATGTCCAGCTCCCATTATTCTCTAACCTGGAACAAGGCAAAATTAAGGTTTACCTTGTTATTCCTTGAATTGAAGTTCAGTTCCTTTTCAGGTAAAATTCAGACTACAGATATTCCCTAACCCTTTATCAAGGCAATTTATTATTTTGAAGTCTTTTAGAGAGTGCAGTAGTTCAGAATTTTCTGCAGAGAAAAAGTATGTTTGTATCATTAAGGGCTCCTAACCTGCTGCTTCCCCAATTTTGAAGAAAATAGCCACGAGCAGCAAAGTGATGGACAGAGATAAATATTCCACAGGTCCAAAAGCTGCCTTCAGAAACTGGAACCAAATAAACAAACAAATAAATAAAATAAGAGAAGTACAAAACCCTCTTTAGTAAGAGCAGAGTGGCAAGATAGCCAATAAAGGAAAAATGGTTTGAAGCCCTACATGTGTAAGGAATTATTTTTATAATTTTATTTAATAATTAATCATATAATTATTTTATAAATTTTATTTAATTTTTCAAACATGAAATGAGTGTTTGATCTTCATCTAGTGAATAGTGATGCTTCTGCTGGCCTCAGTAAAATAGCATCTGCTAATAGAAAAACAGATAATCATAAGAGATGGACTTCACTCTTAATCAAAGGGTCAGGACAGTGAGGTATGTTGAGTTAGCATAATGATAATTTTGTAGTATAAGAAATTTCTTAAAAAATTAAATTTGAAAAGACCTTAGATAGGGGATGGCTTGATTAATCAATTTTTCTGTATACTGAAATTTTAAAAACCAAAAAAGAAAGAAAAAGGAAAATAGAGTTTTCTGAGGCAAATATGTTGCAAACGCAAAACTGCCCCTGATGTGCTGACATGTCCTCGTCTTTGTATAATAAGATGAGGACTGAAAATTTCAGTGCTTTTTGGTTTAGCTTATCAATTAAAAATGAAAACTGGATGCTCATCACAGTACATATACTAGAAGATAAATAAAGAAAAATATTGAAAATTAAGTCAATAGAAACTAGGGAGTTTTAACACTAAATTAAATATTTACCTTTAAAACAACGAAAGTGAAGCATCCAAAAGCCTTTCATCTGCTGAGAGTGAGACTAAAAAAAAATTTTAAGAATTCTTCAAAAAGAGTATATTTCTCCAAAATATGCTCCAGGATATACTTGTTTAGATGAAACAAGTTCATCTAAATCACATTAAACTTAATATATTCATATCCATGTAGCTGCTATTTTGAATGGAACAGCAGAATATTCGCAGCTCAAAAAGATGGCAAGCTTTCATTCTCTGAAAAATGATGTGCAATATTTATACTAAATAATACATAAATACATTATTTATCAGTATTTTCATTTTAAATTATCATAAGTATATTACTTGAACTATTTGTTATCTAATATAAAGTTAATTTTAATACAGCAAATGTAGTAATTGGTACTTACATGAAAGCATCTCTCAAAAAGTAGTTTTATTAAAGGAAAACCTCAATTTTTAAAATAAGAAACTCTAACTGAAGTTTCAAATAGGAGAAAGTGTTCTTAGACTAGGAAAGATCCATAACAGATTGAACATTCTAAAAAAAAAAAAAAAAAATTGTAAATGTACAACACTAATTATCTTTCAGATCTAAGAAACTCTTAAGATGTATTAAAAAAGAGTAAAGATTCATATAGATTGGTTGCTATAACACTAAAGCTAAATTATTCCAACAGGAAAAATAAATAGATTATGAGTAATTCAAAAGAATTTGGACATATATTTTCTCCAAGTGCATTTACAGCTGAGCCCAAAAGCTTAGAGTGCTTCCAGAGCAAAACCACTAAAGCTTAAAGTTGCAGACCCAGATGCTTTAAGTATCTGCAAAACAGTATCTGCACCCAAGAGCTGCACTCAGCTTTGAACAGACTTAAGGTTTGATAAAACATCCACAGATAACTGTCAGAATGATGAGTGTTCTCTAATCTGAAGATACATGCTTCACATTGAAGGAGCAATATAACTCTGTGGAGCTGAGGTGGGTTTCTTTTTCCGCCTGCTAGGATTGAAAATAGAAGTAAACTTTTCCTTGGGATCACTCATGCTTTATTGAGGAAAGTAACTTCCAATAACAATCAATAAATTGATCACAACTATCTCTAGTAGAACACAAAGGAGTCTATTTATAAGCTGGTAAACAATAAACAGATATTGTCATTTTGATGAAGTTTGCAATGTCTAGTCTGTTCCTGGCAAGCTTGTCAGACCCACTGAGTTTTTAAATTGGTACTGATACAGAAATATCAAAAGACATTCCAACAGAGACTGGATGAGTGAAAGTGAATGCAAGAGATGACAGAATGTTTGTAAATACTAGGTTCATTGAGAAAGGCAGATATCTTCCTTCAGCCATTGAATAACTAAAGTCAAACAAAGCCTTTGACTGTGTACAGAAGGAAAGTCTGAAAATAGTTTCATGAAATTTCACTGATAGTTTGAAAACTACCAAAAATATTTACTGGGATCTTGGGGCCACAGCAAAATTACAGTGGAACCCACCTCCATTCAGACTTCTGTAAAAATATGTTCTTTCCCATAATTTATGTTAGAATAACCGGCACAAGAATTATAAAATAAAAGGGATATAACAGGTTAGCTTAATTAGGATACAATACAAACAGTGAAGAATCAATATTGTTTCTTTCATGGAAGAGGGCATGATGGCTGCATAGTCAAAGTTCCATCTGAATCTTCATATAAAGTTTGCTTTTCCTTCTTTCTTTCAAATTCCCTCCTAAATCCTCTAAATGCTTCTGGGTACAAAACTTTACTGGAGTTAATATTCTAAAATGTTGACAATTGGGTTGGTTTTTGTTTTGGGTCATGTTTTTTTTTTTTTTTGTTTTTGTTTTTGTTTTTTGTTTTGTTTTGTTTTTTCTTGTTTGTTTGTTTTTTTACTTTGAGCTCCAAAGTACAGAATCTGCTGCTTATAGATTGTCTTGGTTTTGAAAGACAGGTATCTGACAGGGAAAGCTGGAGTTTCCCTTGAAATGGAGAATGTAAACCCCTCACCCCCTCCAAATTGTAATTTTGCAATCAAGGGCTTTCAGGCAAAGATTTGGGAATAGGAATAACAGTTCTTTACTAGGAATATTAACAAAGAAATGTAGTAGAAAAAAAGAATCCCAACAAAAAAAGCAAACAAACAAACAAACAACAATCCTAGAAACCCTGACAGAGTCAGAGCTACGACCTGACACCCTGTTGGTCAGGGTGTTGGAAGCAGTCCAAAGGTAAGTCCTCCTGGAGTGGCAGATGTAGTTCTGTTGGAGTAGAGATGATCCTGTAGAAAAGGGTCCAGTGATGGTGAGATGGGTCCAGTCTTCCTCCAGGAATCAGGTGGAACCAGATACCTTGTATTCCTACGTCTCAGTTTTTATCCAGGTAGGAATGGTTGGCTCCCCCCCACCCCCCACTGGGTGGAGCATCTCACAATGGGATGATGGAATGTGTCATGTCACTGGTGAGCCTTAATGGCCCATTAGCAGAAAACATCCCCCTGGAGGGAGGACGGGTGGTGAAAGAGATAAGAAACACTGCCTCACCTGGTTTTAACAGCTGGCCCATTATCAGAAGGCACCTGCCCCCCTCCTCCCAGAATAACAAGCGATAAAGAAAAAACAAATCTCCCCAACTGCTTTCAACAGATGAAATAGAATACACATTTTTGGTTCCATAACCCAAGACATAGATCTTTCTAAGTAAAGTAATATAGCCCAAAAGGAATGGAATTGAACGTGTTTTAGTCCACTCTGGTTATGCACTATACACATGAACCAGAAGGCATACTGCTAACTAAACTCCCTTTATTGGCTAGAGAAGACAACCCAAGGATGTATGTTGACCTCCTAAAATTCGACAATATGAATAACAAAAGATTGTCTAGTGAATTCTTCCACTATATAGGGGATCATTTTGCTTCAGAAAGTAGAATAATTAGCTGAAATAAAAGGCAGACCAGGTTAGACTAGAATTTGAAGATAGTTTATCTGGAAGTGATTTAGAAGAAATACATCAGCAAATACTATAGATTAATAAAATAAAAAAGTTTCAGAAACTTGAAAACTTACAAAAGTGTGTTGACATGGAAGAAAGATAATGAGAAACTAAATGGTACATTAGGACCTCTTAATGATCCGTAAATAAGGAGAAAGCAAGGATTAGTATGAAAGACTAATACAGCCGGGGTGAGAGGGGAAGACTAAATACACTTACAAAAGCCAAAGACATAAAAAGCAATGAAAGGGAAAAATGCACAATACAATGGTAAAATAAAAAGGGAGGACTAACTAGGCAGATGGTCTCAAGGCAGAAAAGAACTGTGTGTTTCAATGGACTGCAAACTTACAGTAAATTAGAAGCATTATTTATTATTTGCACAAATAAATGGGGAATAATTCCTATATAGAGGAAAATGCTGCAGTGCATCACAAAAGTGCATAATGACATTATTGCAGCTGTGATAATCTAAATTACATTCACGGGGCTAATAAAACATCTTACCTTTCCCTACAACTTCTGCTTCATTAAGCGGAATAATACTTGTAAGACACAGAAGGTAATTATGATGCTTTGTTTGGCATGGAAGACATCTGGCATACTGCCTCTAGGATTGGGCAGTGGACTTAGAAAAAAAAAAGGACTAACAGGAGACACTTTAGAGGACAGGAATATAAATTATTAGGGATGTGAAATAAAGACATCAAGGAAAAGAATAAACTGATGCAGCAGTAACATTTGGTTTGAAATATTAAATAAAAGGTAAAGGAAATGACAGGGTGATTAAATATACTTTATGATTACTAATGGTAGAACAAGAAATAATAGACTTTCCTAATTTTTTTTTTTTTTTTTTTAGTATTAGCAAGAATTTTTCAAGTATCTAGATGACTTCCTAGGGAGGTTGTAGGGTCTCAATACTAAGAGACAAGAATAAGAAATGAGATAGTGGATCTTCAAATCAAGTGGAGAAGTCACACATCACAGAAAATTCCAGCATTTTCCTTGGAGCATGACTATTCATTAGGCATCCAGTGGGTTTGTCATGTGCCTCTGTCATCCCAGCATAATTCCAGGAAGTTACTGTGATTCCCATAGCACCACCCAGCTGACTTGGCATTTGCATAAACCATTCACAGCATCTGGTATGTGTGCAGTTCCGGTGTGTAAGCTGTGACTATCAGATGCCCACCCAGCTGCTTGCTCACTCTCCCTCCTCAAACAGGACAGGAGGAGAAAATGAGATGGAAAAAAGTTTTTTGGTCAACCTAAGGGCAGAGAGATTACTTACCAGTTACTGTCATGGGAAAAGCATACTTGACTTGGACAAAATTAATTTCATTTATTTCCTGTTCAAATATATATAGCAATAATGATATAAAATATGAACAGGCAAAAAAATCTCAAAATCTGCTCCTCATTCCCCTCTTCCCAGGCTCATTTCTGGCTTGTCCCTCCATCACACAACACTGGAAGATTTGCACTGTGGGTTGTGGTGAGTTCACAATATTCCTATCCATCCCTTCTTCCACTTCTTGGTTTTCCACTGCTTCAGCATGAGCTCAACACCCCTTCCACTGCCAGCACTTTGACACCTAAGCCCAAAACAGTAGACAAGACAGGCCTGGAGAACTGCCAATTTTTTACTATCTTAAGAGCAGGGTAGCTACAGGTAATCAGTAATGTGTGTCAACCTGCAATAATAAAGGCAAGATTACATTGTCAGCCCCTTCTGGAGACAAACAGGAGGGGATTGATTTGGGATGTGAGATAGGAACTCCAGATTAAAACTGTACAGGTTGTAAACTTACATCTCTGTAAGTTTCTGTGTCTCTAAAAAGTTAATACACCACTACAATCTTCCTTTTTGTGGGTCTATTAATTACGTTTGTTCTCATTGCATATCTGTTCAGTTCTTCAGGAACTATTCAGCAAATTTATTCAAATTTATTCAGCAAATTTTTATTCAGCAGAAAAAAACTTAATCAGATAAAATCAGATAATCAGGAAAACATTTTAAATTATTAACCTATTTTAGTCAATCATAGATAATGACAATAAAGGTTTTCTGTGGAATTGGTATGGAAATATAAGAAGATGTCTCAGATATCTAGGGGAACAAATTTTGGATATTTCGCCAGGACAGCTCAGTTCCTGATTGTGATATTCTGTGCCAGGTCTTCATGATAAGTAGATGACTTTCTGAAAACTTAGATATCATAAATGGTTTAGTAATTCCAATGGAATTATTATTGTTTATATTTTTCCTACATATATTCAAGAAAATATGAGGAAGTATATAATCCTTAGATATGTGCCCATAATTGTGAATCTCTACTTTTTGCTGACTTGCCATAAAATTATATGAAGATTAGTTTTTTCCTGTCATATTCATGTGTGTATGCTGAGCAACACATTCATAGATGTATTCATATATATTATATATGTATGAAGTATTTAATTCCTGGAAAGAATAGAGAAATTAAAAAATTAAATTTAACACCAAACTTTCAGTTTTATTGTTTTTGTAAATAGATTTTTCTTTAAAAAAGAAAATGCTTGATTGGTTATTTAGGACATATAGATTAGGATTATCTGATGATTTTGCCTTACCTTCCTCTATATTCTTCCCTCTTTTTTTGGCCAGAGCTGTTATTCCAACAATAATTGAATGTCCTTTATCTATTGTGCTTATGGTACTTGTAAACTTACACAGAGACTTTATGATGTGAAAATTTCAGCTATTTTAAACCTTATTCTCGTAAAAAACTTTTTGTATATAGGCACTATAGAGAAAAGTAGCACTTTTGATCACAGTACCCAGCTAGTCATTCTTACACTCTATTACACTGCAGATGATTTAAGGTGAAGGGCTCAACTCTGCTGCAATGAGTCACTTAGCAGGTTAAGCAAACAAAACTCTGGAGTAAACATCTTCACACTTCAGAAAGAACAAAAGCTTTTCTTTCTTTTTCTCAATTTCTTATTCTAAATCCTTACCTGAAAAAGCCACTTTACTTCATTAGTCAGTTGTTCCTAGGGAGCCCTCCCTGTATTGTTATTGCTTGATTTCATAAGTCCTTTACTAGAGGCATGAGCAGGGGAAGTTGCTAGGGAAAGGAGTGAGAACAGCCTCTATATATAGTATCACAATCTCTCAACATCATTCTAAACAACAGCAGATTCCAGTGGCCATCACAATGGGTGTTTTCAAATCCATATATGTCCTATACTCTGCGTGCTCTCCCTTCTCAGATAGGTCTTTTGAGTGTGCTAGAATCAGGAACATTGCAGTGGTGGTGAGCACATCTTACACAACTGATCCAGCTTCTTAGCACAGGTTTGGAAAACACAATTATTTCTCATTGATATGACAGAGAAAATGGGCTTGAAGGTGTCTCTCTTACAGAGTAGCTGCTTACTTTCATATATACTTTGCAATTTGCACCCTTCAATCTGCATTGCACCTATATGAAAAACTTAAAACTCTGGAAATTATTTTGAAAGATGAATCATGAGGCTAAAAATCAGTTATTGATAGTACTCCTGTGGTCTGATATTCTTCCTACCTGTAGTTGTAGAGAGCAAACAGTCAGTTACACGTCAGATGGAAGCGTGGAAATGGAAAATGTTTGCAAAACTTAACATTTTTAAGTAAACCTCAGAACTTTCTGAGATTTTTTGCGATCTCCTTGTCTATAATGCAACTATACATTTGTAATCTAAATCTTTAATGTTGCACATGAATGCAGAATTATGATGCTATTAGACAAGAATTTAAACACCTCTCTCAAGGTCAGGGGAAATGGAATGAGATTAATACTGATGAAATAATATTTAGTATTTTTATAAACCCTTGGACTGTTTTTTAGTAAAGGAACAACTATTTCAAAGTACTTTGCAATGTCTTCTTGGATGAGAGTGTATTGGATATATAAAATATATTAACAAGTTATATTTTTTCTTCTTTCTTCTAAAATCTGCTTAATAGTTCAGACTGCCAGAAGTGTACGTATTATGAGCTAAGCTACACTTCTTTGATTAGGCAAATGATTCCATTCATTTCACTAGCACAGTTCCTGGAGTATAGAACAATGTAATGAAACCACAAAATTTGCACTAATTTACAATATATGCACTTCCTATTTTGAGAATAATTTTCTATTACTTCTAGGTGATATTGCAAGCAGTAACTTCAGAATAAAATACACATCACTCAGGCTATCAAACCCGTCAGTCTTCCATCTTCATACCCTTTTTGTTTTCTGGGCCACTTTTCACTTTGATTTGGTAGCATAGTTCATATTCCATTCCATTATAGATTTAATTTAATGGCAATACATTAGGCGTGAAAAATATTGTCTTCTGAAATTTGTATTCAGGAAGTATTTTATGGTCATTGAGCATAAGGAAAAAAATTTATGCTAATTTGAACCTTTACTAATGAAGGCTTAGGATCAGTTGATCAAGTGGTGGGCTCTCCCTGGCTGGATGCTGGGTGCCCACCAAGACTACTCTATCACTCCCTATCTCAGCTGGATAGGGGAGAGAAAAAAATAACAAAAGGCTCAATGGCCTGACATAAGGACAGGGAAAGATCACTCACCAGTTACCATCATAAGCAAAACAGGCTTGATTTGGGGAAGAAATTAATTAAAACCATTTATTGCAAATTTGTCCCCATTTTCCTTGTAGGCCCACTTTAAGTACTGAAAGGTCACCATAAAGTCTCCCCTCCCCATTTTTAATAGAATTTTCCTCACCTCTTGACACAAAACTGTTAAGCTTTAACACTCCTAACTCCTGTTTATATATATAGCAAATTTAGAGCCTGTGACCTGATGAACCAACTTTGTGAGCACATATGGGCATGTATCTGCCTAATGGACAGAATAGATGTGGAGGGAAAACAAAAAAAACCTAGCTCCTCATGAAGAAATAATATTTCTTTACTGGAAAATAACATCTAAAAATATTAGTTCAGTGCCAGGTTGGGCTTGTCTTTCTTCCTCTTTAAACTTAACATCTACTCTAATATTTCTTAAGCAGCAATGGGAAGAAATTTAAGCTTTTATGAATTAATAAATATTACAAAATTAGAGTATATTTATAGTATACATGACTTATTTTGGTAGCACATCAGTGAGTGAATATGCATTGTTTCAGTTTATACTCCTTTCTTTTATAATTTGTCATGAGGAAACACAAACAAAACACAAGATATTCCAGCTCCTTCATCTTTTTACTTCCTTTTTGCTCAAAGATTCCTTATAAATGTAAAGATCAAACCAGTACTGCAAGAATAATGTGGAAAGTACACGACTTGCTTTTTATAAAATCAAAAAATCTGGAAACATGGAATATTTGAAAGCTTTTTACAGAAGAAAAAGCAAAAACTTCAACTTATTTTAAGAAACACTGAGTTAAATGTACTGTATAACATATGTTCACTGGTATTTTGGCTTCTTCAGAAGCCAGAATGCCTGTAATATAATATTTTTTGTTAAAAGGAAAAAAAAATGAGGGATGAAAACTACTATCTAGAAAATCTGAACAGAAGGGTTTTTGTTTGAGAGATCATATTCTAGCTGAACCGAAAAGGAGGAAAAAGGGAATGAGCATAAAGAGAACCATATGGGAGACAGTCACTAAGCTATTGAGCAAAGAAATATAGTTGTCTCCCTTTTAAGTTTCATCCACGCATGAATTTGTCACTCTTGTTTAAGAATTATCTATTTTATTTACTGGAGATTCAGTCCCCTTCAAAATCAATTTTAAAAAGTGCCATGCTGAAAGGCAAAATTTTAAGTCTCTGAAAATCCTTTTGCTCTGTTTTCTTTTCCATAAAACTGTTTCTTGGACCCAGCCAATCTCCTAATCAGCAGATTTAGGACCTGATTAGATTCCCATTACATGTCAACAAAATTTTGACACTTGAGAGTACGACTAGGTCTGCAGTCCTGGGGTAATTATGATTCAGAGGTCTTAAAAAAACAGCTTTCCATTGAGTATTACAGTCATCAGTTTTTGGAAGTTGCCATTTCATAACTAGCTCTTTCATTTTTCAAAATCTGGCCTTTAGGAAATACTTAAGTGTATGGGAAAGTTGCAATGAACTTTTGTCTATAAAGCTGTTTCCATCACGTCTTGCTGAATTACAGACTGAAGCACCAACTGGATTCTGAAGCATCAAATGTATAATAGACTGAGGAGCCAAAACCCCACAGAGTTTTGAACCTTATGTACTTATATACTGTGTTCTCAAAGCCTCTGCAAACAGGGCATGCATTTTTTTGTAATCATATATGTTGTCTGCACATATTTTTTTTATTAACATCATAATAGAAAAATCCTTGAGCTCACATCAGAAAATGGCATTGCCTTTATCAACAAATATCTCGAAAATAGTAGTGGTGTTGGAATTGGAGTTTTTTAGAAGCACAAAATTGTGCAAAACGTATTACTAACAAAAGACTTTATGGCAAAATTGGAAAGAATATGCTCTACTGTCATACCACGGTAGATAATTTCTCCTTAAGATAACCTGTTGGTGGAATCAGTTAGTTTCAGCAGAGGTTTTTTTTGGTAGTGCTCAGGCTAAACCTAGTATTTGGCAGATTTTAAGCATGGCTTATGCATCTAAAGTCATATTTATTATTCTATTTTCTGACATTACATTCTCTTGGTATTAAAGCACATCTTCAGAAACCAAATGACTGTGTCTCCTTGGGATTTAGAAGTGCAATTACAGTGAGACCAAAGTAAACACTCTTTCAATTACCATCATTACTGAAATATGTGAGGGGTTTTGCAATGTTGTTATAATTAAAATTTTGTCTAAGTTAGCTTTGTTTTCCTTGTTATCAGATGATTGTAAGTCTACAATGAAGACTGAGAAATTTCTGAACAAGTTTTCTTTTGATTCATAAATGATTTTGTACTAAAGTAAACAAATAATATTTTATCCACTCAGTTATTTGATGTACAAATAACTAGGAAAAAAGAACATTTTTTTTTCCCCTGGAAACATACCATTTTGAATAAAGTGAGAGAGGTAATGTCCCCTTTCTTATTAAAACTTTGGAAAATAGCTAGAATAATTGTAGTATATATGGTTTCTTTTTTGGGAGGGACAAAAAATACCATGTCCTGCCTACAGGACTGGAAGATATACTTTAATGTCATCCATCCTATCTCCACTATGAGCACTTCACTTCTTTTGAAGGTAGACCATGCGTGAGATAGGGTGCAATGGAAATTTGTGTAGCTCATGCCATCTCGGGATCATGGATGGGCAGACTCAGAACTATTGAAGCAGTTCAGTGTTCAGGATCAAAAGGGGTATTCCTATCAAGGACCTCTGAGGGAGTACCAGTGCTTCAGTGCTCCAAGTGGCATATATTAAAGTATTGCTTGAATTTCTGGAATAAAGAAATGAAGAGTGTAGTTATTAGTTCAATAGAGCTGTAGCACCCATAAAGTTGGCATAACTACTCTGGCTTTATTCTGATATCACTGAATGCAGACCATGGCCCTTTGCGCCTTACATTGTTTCCTTTGTGTAAAAAACTTTATGTCCCCTCTTACAAATGGCTTTGTTTACTTGACATAGTTAGTCAGTTTCAGAGATATTTTGCTAACAAGTGTCTTGTCACCATGAACTCATTTCATGTGCACAGCAAAGGAATTGATCAGACTGAACTAATATTGTGTTAATGCTGCTTCCACCTCTACTTCTTTATATCTTCTGCTTTAATCAAAAATTAGTTAGGAATTGGTAGACACTCCTTAGTTTTTACAAAATTATTTTACGATTTCAAGCTGCAGACATCCTTGGAGTCATTTAGGCAAAATTTATGTCTTTGTGCTTAGAGTTCTATCAGACATAAATGGAAGCCTTACTGTTATTAGCTACAGTGGTAATATCTATCAATGTGATGAAGACTGACAAAATGAGAAATTTTACTTTTTAAATAGTTTAGACAGACAGAGGCAGAAAGAAGGAAAAGAGTTAGATGTACCTATGTGGTACAGATAAGGGCCAAAACTTAGAACTTTAAAATGATAACTGAGGTGCTCTCTGGATATAAACAATGCCAAACTGAATAGCTGGATGTTAAATTCTGAGCACCAGGGTGTTTGCCTCTATCCTGTCCACAAAGCAGCCTTCCCATTGCTTAGCCTGTCCATGGGGCAGGGATTAGGACCCATGCCTCTGTCTGTCAGCTGACTGCTCTAAAGAAATAAGAAATAAGAAATAGTTAATCCTTGCTCTCTTTATGTGGCTGAAAGATTATTTAACTACTTCATGAAAAGTAGAATACATTCAGTGAGCAAAATTAAAAATATATTGATGGACTCGATGACCTTTAAAGGTCCCTTCCAACCCAAAGTATATTATGATTCTATGATCCAGTCAAATTTGCCACTGAATTTTGTGTATATATCTTGAATTAGTTGTTTGTTTGTTTGTTTGTTTTTAAATTGGTCTATGTACTAGTTATAGTCTTCTCTGGTAGCAAAGAACTCATCATGAGATAGTTACCGAAAAAACAAATGAGTCTCACTAGAAATCTGTCAAATATAATTTTATTCTGCTATATTTTTAGTAATTGATTCCTGGGTTATCTGATTGACAAAGTTAGAAATCACGTCTGCAAGGGCTTAATTTTGCATCTTTNTGAAAAGCTGTTTTGCAGGTGTTTATTTTTTTTTTTTTTTTTTTTTTTTTTTTTTTTTTTTTTTTGTAGAGAACATTGAAACAGAATTATTTGATCCATGGAAATCAGAACAGGTAGAGGCTAAACTTGACAAGAACCACACTTTCTCATCCATATTTTCTGCATATTCACAACTTTGTAATCAGGACATTCATTTTTATGTATCACAATTTCAGATGCCATCTTTGGGTATGCTTACCTCTAAATTTCTAAGTAACTTTTTCTATGTTTTACATACATATATATATATTTATACATATGTACGTATGCTTCAAAATTACTTTCAAATTTATGCTACTTTACAGAAACCCCTTAAAACCCTTGTAAATATTTCAATCTTTTTTCAGCACTTTAGGAAAAGGCAGAAACAGACCCTAGGGTGAAAATTTTCTGCCTGGTACCCAGTGTAACTGGACACTTTGTTTATGCAGCCCAACTATTGACTCTGTGCCAGTCCACTATGAATTTTGTATATGAAACTCTGAAATATACTAGCAGTGCAAGTTTTATTTGATTTTACATTATTGAGCCCTTCTAGAAATGATAATTAGCTTCATCTCTAGAGGCAGAAAAGCTAAAATATGTTTGACTTGGTTGATGAGATATAAACTAGTTTCAAATATGGAAATGATATGTGGTGATATACATGAGGAAAAAACTACCTAAGTTTTGTGTGTGTGGCTGCCTCGCACAGCTTTAATTTACAGTTACTAATTTTTACAGACAGCAGAAGCTTAGCCACCATTTAGTTTATTATATATATATACACAAAACCATTTTCATAATACTGAAGCATCAGTTCTGAGATGTGCAGCTCAACCCTTCCCATAGCCTAGGCTAGTCCCACTGACCCTCAGATTTCTCATCACACTATTTGATTTCAGAAGTCTTCATCCAACAACAATTGAGAGACTCTTAATGTAAAGAGTTTGCCTAAACCCAAATGTCTAGTGTCATTTGAGATGCCATTGGGTATCCTCCTGGCTTCCACAAGTCCTGTGCTACATCTTGCAACCCCACAACAGCAGCAACACGTGTATTTGAGGGTGCTTTAATGATATGAAACATCCATTTTCAGGTAACTGAACCTTATTCCAAGGTGCAAGATACAATCTAAGACAAACTACTGAGTATGTAACTACCTGTGTGGCAGTGGGCAGTCATATCTTAAGTTAACCAGGCTTTCATATCGGACATTAAAGGCTTAGCCAATAGAGTGAGGAGAGCAGTTTATCTCACTATGAAAAAGATCCTAAAGCAAACCTCATATTACTAATTAGCTCTTGAATCCATCAACTGCATTTACTAGATCTCCATCATCTGTGATGTGAGCCTTGACAGCTCATATGTCATTAGACACTTAAACACAGAAACCTAAATATAAGTGTTTAATCTTGAACTGTATCATGCTCTAGATATTTACTCTTAGATGGTAACAGTTGAACTAGTCTTTTATTGTGACTGGAAATTTTAGATCTATTTCAGACGTCTGCTTTTGATTAGTTGAAGTGCATGCCAGCAGTACCTATTTCTTTTCTTTTATTGTAAAGGACCCTGAGGTGACTAGCTCAGCCATTACTATCTGCTAGTTTCTGAAAGGTACCATGTTAGTGGTTCAACCAGTTTCTTTATGACTAGGATTGCTTACAATCTTAAATGTAATATCATTCTCAAATGCACTAGTTTACTAGAAAGTAAAATATGTTAATAACTCAACTCCATCCATTAACTAAATACCAAACAGTTGCTTGCTCACTCCCCTACCCTAGTGGGATGGGAAGGAGAACGGGAAAAAGGTAAAACTTGTGTACTAAGAACAATTAAAAAAAAAAAAA
>VWYO01002895.1:271120-288928 GCA_013400275.1 Rhadina sibilatrix | reverse complement strand
AAAAAAAAAAAAAAAGAGAGAGAGAGAACGAAATAACAAGAAAAACAAGTGATGCACAATAGAATTACTCACCATCCACTGACCAATGCCCAGCCTGTTCTGAACAGTGATTGGCCTTTCCTGGCCAAGTCCCCCCAGATCATATACTGAACATGATGTTCTGTGGTACAGAATAGACCTTTGGCTTGTTCAGGTCCTGGCTGTGCTCCATCCTGGCTTCATCTATACTTTTTCACTGGCAGAGCATGAAACAATGAAAAGTTCTTCCTTTACAGCATGCAGTACTCTGCAAAAACCAAAACTTCAATGTTTTATCAACATTATTCTCATACTGAATTCAAAACACAGCACCGTACCAGCTACCAGAAGGAAAATTAACTCTATTCCAGCTGTAAAAAGGACAAGTATGAAAAATTAAAATACTTCTTTTTGGCTGAATTTGTAAGACCAGGAGCTGAATGAAGCTCCTGGCTTAATTCATGTTTTTGTTGTCTGCAAGTTTTCTTACTTGAAAAATGATCTACTGAGATTTTTACCAGACTTTTACATTTTATATTAGCCAATTAAAAGAGTTGGTCAAACTAGTAGTAGTAATTAATCATTCCCACAAAAGCCTAAAAATAAAGAATTCAGTATTGGTAACATTTCCAACTGAAGATTACTCTTATTAAAAAAAAAAAAAATCAAACCACGGAAATAATTTGTTAAAATTGTCTTTTTTTTTTTTTTAACAATTCTATGGAAAAATAACAAGCATTTGTGCTGGATTTGACTGGGATAGAGTTAATTTTCTTTGTAGTAGCTAGAATGGGGTTCTGTTTTGGATTTGTGCTGGAAAGAGTGTTGATAACACAGGGGTATTTTCATTATTGCAAGCAGTGTCAATGCCTTTTTGGCTCCTCACGCCATCAATGAGGAGTCTGAGGGTGCACAAGGACTTGGGAGGGGACACAGCCAGGACAGCTGAACACAAATACCAAAGGGACATCCCATACAACATGGGGTCATGCTCAGCACATAAAGCTGGAGGGAGAAGAAGGAAAGGGAGGATAGCATTTATCTTCATATGTCACCATTATGTGTGATGTGCCGGTTTTAACAACCAGCTAGGAAATTAGCTCCAAATATTCTACTCCCTCTCTCCCCTGCCCCCCTGCCCCCCCATAATGAAGGGACATTAGGGAGAGATTATAAACTGAATTTAAAAAAAAAAAAACAAAAAAACAAAAAAACAAACAAAAAACCCCCCAAAAAACAAGCAAACAAAAACAAACAAAGAACCCCCCTTCCCCCAAATCACAATAGCCACAGCAGTAAAATAGCCATAGCAAAATGTACAGAAAAAGAAGGTGTCCTACCCATAAAAGGGTATTCACCACTAGGAACAGAGCAATACACTTCTTTTTTAAGACAGTGCCCAGTGTGGTCTCCAAACAAAAGCGGTATGGAGGGGAGAGCTTCCCTGGCTTAACATTTTCCCCCATCCAGCACGTCCCTGTCCCTCCCCCCCGCCCAAAAACAATGTGACAAAATAAAATCTAGAAGCTAGTTCATCCTAATAAAGGGGATCTGCAGCTGCTGGCTTGAGCTCAGTCCTCTTGTGATTGCTTGAACTACTGCTTCCAACTCTCTGCCACTTGGAGCTGTCTGCTTTAACTCTGTAACTCCATAGCAGTGCTCTGGAGGGAAATGGGAAGAGGGAAAAAAGCCAACAGGCTGCAAAAGGGCCCAGGTTCACTAGGGTTTGAGAGAGTAGTCCATTGCAGTGACCTAGGTAAGAATGACAAGCTTCCCCTTTCTGGCCCCAGCATTTCCTGCTGAAACCAGGTCCCCCAGCATTGACATGGGTGGAATAAACAGCATTAAAAGCACCACCCCTTTTCTCTGTAACCAGGATGATGAGGAGCTCTGTTTTCCTGGAGATGGCTGAATGCCTCCCTGCCCATGGGAAATGGTGAATGAATTCCCCATCTTGTTTTGCTTGCATGCGTGTCTTTAGCTTTACCTGTTAAACTGTCTTTATTTCAACCCATGAATTTTCTCACTTTTACCCTTCTGATCTCTCCCTCCTTCCACCAGAGAACCAGCTGTGTGGAACTTAGTTTCCTGGTGGGGCTAAACCATTACAAAATTTAAGGTAACAATATGCCTTCAATTTGGTAAGCAGCTTTTAGATCTTTGTATTAATGCTATTCTGAAGATACATGGTGCAATTTATTTCTTTCCTTCCTTATATTAAATTGAAACATGAACTTCCATTGTATTTGACTGTGGTAATTCAGTATAGTAGAAAGTCTGAAAATAATAACAATAACCAGGCAGCTTAACTAATAAGGGATTTTTACTTACATTTACATAGCAAGATTTTGGTAGTGGAGGAGTTACAGGGTTGCCTTCTGTGAGAAGCTGCTAGAGGCTTTCTCTGTGTCTGATAAAGCCATGTCAGCTGGCTTTTAGATGGACCCACTGCCAGCCAAGGCCGAGCTCACCAGTAACAGTGGTAATGCCTCTGGGATAACATATTTAGAAAGCAGGAAAAAAACCCTGTGATACTGCAGTGGAAGTGAGGAGTAAGAATATATGAGAACAGCTGGTCTTCAGACACCAAGGTCAGTGAAGAAGGAAGGAGGAGGTTCTCCAGGCACCAGAGCAGAGATTCCCCTGCAGCCCATGGAGTACTACACACTGGAGCAGTGGACACCCAGAGGTGGGAAGTCTCTGCTGGAACAGACTGGTCAGGACTTGTGACCCCATGGGGGAACCACGCTGAGCAGTCTGTTCCTGAAGGAGAGCACCCTGAGGAAGACACCCATGCTGGAGCAGCAGAAAAAATGTCAGAAGGTCTGCAAAAACTTACTAAAAATTATTAGTAAATTATACATTTGGCATGGGAAGTTAACTTGGTAATCTAGTTCCTTATAGCATAAACACATAGTGCTGGGTTTTGAGTAAGGAGTGCAGTGAGAGAGAGGGAGAGGGAGAGGGAGAGGAGGAAGACGAAGACCAGTTCTGGCTCCAGCACTGATNGAGAGAGGGAATGAGGGAGAGGGAGAGGGAGAGGGAGAGGGAGAGGGAGAGGAGGAAGACGAAGACCAGTTCTGGCTCCAGCACTGATCCAGCTGGTGGGGTATCCAGGGTCTGGGGCTGGAGGGCTGCCCAGGCTTTGTGAGGGTACTTTTATATAGATAAATTTCTCCAACCTGAAGCTTACTTTCTCATTTTCTATGCAAATAATTATCATGCACAGTTCATTCTAGACCTTTCTGGAAATGGGTTGGAGGGTTTTGAAGATCTTTGGTGGTCTTGATTTCCCCTCTACTGGATCAGTCTTTGCTTGAAAGTCCATGCCTGCTTCTCAACTGCATTCCTGTGCTTGAGCTTATCTCCATGAGCCAGAACAAGCATATTTGTCCCAGAAAAATGCTCCCCTATCTCCATATGACTCTATTCTTCAGCCACATCCATTTTTTTCTTACAATGTCCTTGGTTGGCTCCATGGATACCTAGCAATTGTGTTGAGACATACAACAACATCTTCTGGGCTTCTACACTGTGCCCTTGTGATGATGAAATGGGGAGGAGGTAGAGTAAATCAGGACAGGTGAGGTAAAAGTGGCTTTAAGATTTGATTTTATTTCTCACTGCCATACTCAGATTTGGTAATAAATAATTTCCCCAAAGTTTCTTCAATAACTTTCTCTTTTACCTTTGACAGGAATTGGTGAGTGCTCTCTTCTTTTCTTCTCTTGACTTATGAGGCTTTCACTGTATTATCTCTTCTCTGTCCAGCTGAGGTGAAGAGTGATAGAGCAACTTTGGTGGGCACCTGGTATCCAGCCAGAGCCAAATCACCACATATTCTGTATCTCTAGTAAATTGTATATTTATAATCCATGGGAACTATTAAAATAATATGATTTGAAATTATAAGTAGGCAGTCAGAGGGTAAAATTAGGAATACTACTGAAGGTGAAGGCTTAATACTGAAATGGGAGATGTGAAGAGCATTGCTGGAGAAGTTATGTAGACTATCAAGATGCAAAACTATATTTCATATCACTGATCTTAGGATTTCTGTTCTTCCATGTCTACTAGTGACAACTTCTGTCAATATTAATAAGAAAATGTAAAAACAGGTTAGGTGGAAAAATGTAAAATAGTGTCTACTTTGTTTTTCATAGGAGAAAATACAGTAAGAATACTTCTTACTGTATTTTTTTTCTCACCCTGTGATTCTGTCTTTGCATGCACAATTTATGCGACTTTTCAGAATCTTAATGATTCAGGTATGCCTGTGATTTCTCAGTTGTTTGTCTGACAATGGAGGCACCTAAAATCATTGACTGGCTTAAAAATTTAGGTTTTCATATGTATATATTATTTTATTTTCTTCTTACAGTGTTTGAGAATGATCACTACAATGTTATAATAATAAGGAAGTTCTTGGTGACTATGATTTGACAAAAGCATTTCCATAAAATTTGCAAAAAATATAGCTTCAATTTTACTGCATTTCCCTGCAGAGTTAGCAGTGAAAAACCTTTCAAAATTGTAATATTATATCAGAAGCAGAACTGAAAGGCTTTTAGAAATAAACTAGTCTGATATACCTGTCTAAGTACGATGAAATGGAAAAAATAAACTCTATATAGTGACAAGCAATGTAGATTAAAAAAAATATTTGGCATCTAAATTGTCATTTAAAACATAGATGAGAAGAGATTTTTACAAACTATGGTAGGACAGAACTAGTGTGAATTGGCAGGCCTCCATTGATTGCATTGGAACTTTGCCGATTACATTAGCTGAGGATCTGAGCTTATATGAGTTTTAACTTCATAGCATCCCTTAAATCATCAGGAATAAGATGCCTTAGTGACTCAGTAAATCAAGGCAAGATCAAATAATTATTAAAAAATAAATGAGAACTGTTCTTTAGTGCAATACAATTTTATTTTGAATAGCACTTCATAAAAATGCATCCCAAGACACTTTACAAGAAAAGCTATAAATAATAAAATTATGTGGTTTAATAATAAATAATAGATTAAAAGCTGTTAAGGGTGTTGGAGAAACAGTTTCATCTTATATTTAGAGCAGAGCAAGGATTTTGTGATTTGAAACAGGGCAAGGATGTTAGTTTGATCAGAGACGAAGAGATATTCAAACTGTAATCTGAATGAAAGGGCAAGGGGAAAAAATAAAATTTTTTCATGGCTGAAATCTTATGTGCAAATAAATCTATATTTCCTTACTCTCTAGAGAGTTGTTCAATCTCCAGATAACAGTCTACTCAGGAATTGGGAGCATTTTCAAGCCTGCTGAAAACTGAACTGTTTTGCATTGCAGAAAGAGAGCATAGCTTGAGCAATGTGTATCATACTGAATTAACTTTGTAGGTAGCTTTATGTGGAGAAGAGTGTTAGTGTCCCAACTCTCCAGTCCCCTCCCCAGGTGAGAGGCTCTTTAAAACAATGAGTCAGACAATGAATTTGTTCGGTTCTGCATTAAAAATGTAAGGTGAGGGAGGAAGAAGTATCATGGGGGTAAGAGTGGAGCCTGATTTTCCTTTACACTTTTCCTCACTCTTGACTTCCAGCACAGCATTGTTTTTTTCTAGTTGCTATGGGGTTCATGCCTCCACAGGTGACTCAAGGCTGGTGAATCAGATGCTGAGGGAAGATACTAGTGCTTAGGCATTACAGCAGCATTGCAGTGACTGAGCCACTAATGTATGTATCTTTAAGCTAAAAATTATGTCCTTGAGTTCTCATATATTTATCCTTTCTAATGTGTGCTCCTGTATTTTAACAAATTATTTTATCATATACATTCCAGTAGGAAAGTTTTCAGACATACACTTCAAAGATTGGAGGAGGTAAGAAATTAATAGTGCAAGGGTGACTTGCTGCCAGGTAGCTCCTAGAAATACATTGGAGGTGCAATGATGAAAATATAGGACATGACAAAGAGAAGGAATTGCAGGAGTATTCAGAAGGAAGAAGGAATCAGGGAGTAAAAGCGAAATTGGGGAACAGTTACAGTAGTGGGAGACACACCACCGTTCCTGAATGAGATGCAAAATTAGCCGAGACTCCTGTGTTTCTTCTCTGCCCAAGAGTTGACACTGTTGTACACCACAACAACACAGATTCTGACTTCAGAAGGCTGAAAATGACAGTGTTTATTTCCGGGAATCTCTTCCCTTTTATACTGCTCTACACAGAACAATTCGATTAGTGAAACAAAGACAAACTTCTTCAGTCACATTGGTCTGACCAGAGGGACACCAAGAAGAAGTCCCTCCTAGGGAAAGAATGTAAACAAAGGTTACAGTTAGAAAAACATGTCTTTTGTTTACAGAAAACTCTCTGGGAAAAGAGTTTCAGAAAACCAAAACATCTCAGGCATGAACCAGGGCTACAAAGAGTCTCTTGGCTTTATACTCTCGGCCCACAGTAACTGGCAGCATATCTAACATATCTGGTAATCTATTTTGAAGACTATTTTGGTAATATGTTCTTTCCTTTCTCATTATTTGCAAACCCAGTATGTTCTCCTGGAAGATGGGAATTGTGGTTAAGAGTCTGTTGCTTGTTACCAATATTTGTAAACTATTGCCAAACTTCCCAATGACTTAAGAATCCCCCATGTTTGGAAATATTCTATGAATCAGGCCAGCTGCTGTGCAAGGTCACCATTTCCTTTCTCCAAGGCAAGCAAACTGGGTAAAGTTAATTCTTAAATCCTTACATGTGGGACTCCAGACAGCTTTTTGAAGTCTTCTGGAATAGTGTAAGTTATTAGGTAACAATACCAAAGAAAATAAACCCTCTATGACTAAAATGAAGTAAACATTAGTCTCAGATTTTGGTTATGTATGCATTCACTTTGCAAACAATATCTACTTTACATGCAGCCATGTGCTATGGGTAGATACATGTCAGGTCTCATGCTGGGCCTTTTCATTTTCATCCATGTTGTTCCACACAAATGTTAGAATGGAACTATTCAAAGGATGGCATGAATCATATATGGTAGTTTTGTACTTCGGCTCTACAAGCTTAATGTCCTAGCTTTACGTTGAACAAATTGTACAGCTACAGTAGAAATTATGGTCTTCTGCCACCCTTGAGAGCTCAAGTTTTGCCCTTCAAAGGACTCTTCATGGCACTTCTGTCTTCTTCATATTTACAATCAAATTTAATTTTGAAAGTTTTATAATCTATCATTGAACAGAATACTTTGCCAGGACATGACAAAGGATTTTATTATTGTTTATACCCTTTACTGCAAAATTTGTAATAATAATGTCTTGCTATTTGGAATTCTTTTTCTTTTTGAAAGTGCAAAAGCCAACAATAGAAAAGTACACTTTTAATGCTAAAATACTGTACAAAAGAATTTTACGTGTAACTACAGTAACAAAAGCTTTTTTCCTAGTGGAAAAGACCTATTTCCCTCACCTGACAAACATCACTTCTATGTACTCGTTATTCCTGCACTCGTTATTCCAGTGATTAGTTGGGTGACTGTGAGAGTTATTTGCATCTTTCTTCTCTGCTACAGCATTGTTGCCTGGGGAGAGTAGGAAACCTTGGTTAATATTAATGAAATATTTTGGGACATGGAGCAGAGCACTAACTTCTGCTGCCTGGGCAGTAATATTACTCCTCATTAAAGCTTGTGGAAGTTCATCTAACATTCAATTACAGACGCCTGAAAACTGTTTTCCAGGCAATCTATGCTCCTTAGACAAGAAAAAAGGGGGAGGAAAGAATCTGTTTCCCCCTGGGATTTGATGCTCTCTTTACATATACTACTGCCGACCAGCTGGAAGATTTTGTTAAGTGACTTGTTGGTCAGAGAGATG
Source organism: Rhadina sibilatrix (assembly GCA_013400275.1). Lineage (NCBI taxonomy): Eukaryota > Metazoa > Chordata > Aves > Passeriformes > Phylloscopidae > Rhadina > Rhadina sibilatrix. The sequence goes on along the minus strand of VWYO01002895.1, from coordinate 281,055 downwards.
TCATATCCAGAGATGATGAATGAGTCTGGGCTTCTGCTCTAAGACCTAGCAGAAATAATGCAGTAGTCTCAAAGGAATATTGGAAGTTTTATCTGTAACAACTTCAGAAAAGCAGCTGCATTTATGATGTTCTAAATTCTAGACAAGTAAAAGCCTTGCAGTTTTGGTTTTTGGAGGTTTTTTTTTGGAGCATAACATTTTGTACACTGTTAACCCTTTTGAACATATGTCTAATGGGGTTGCCTTTGTTCAGTAAAAGACAGCAGGAGTTGAAAGTTCAAGAGAAAAAAAGGAAGCAGAGAGGTCATACAACACTTACACTACTTGCTGGTTTTTGCCTCAGATTTTGTTCTGAGCTTTTTCTCTAATTAGTATAAAAATACATGATTCTTTTGTAAATATGCAATTCAGAACCACATGACCAAGTCCATTCTTATGAGGTATAAAAAGAGGAGACAGCTGATGGAAATTATGAACTATTTCAAAGTTAAATTTTAATTGTATTTTGCATGGGGTACTTTGTTTTTCAAATCTTGTGAAATTCTAAATCTTATCTTTTCCCCTAAATCTCTATTTCAGCCTCATTGAAGACAATACAGACAGTCTTAAGGAATTGGCTGTAAGGTCACACTCAAAGGCTGGAGGTCAATGGCTTGATGTCCAAGTAGAGATTCCTTGGGGCTGACTTTGGGACTGGCACTTTCTATAGTCTTTGTTGGTGGCTTGGACAGTGGGAGAGCACCCACAGCAAGTTTGCCAACAATGCCCATCTGAGTGGTGTGGCTGACACTCCAAAGGCAAGGGGTACCAACCAGAGGGACCTTGGCAGCCTTGAGAGGTAGACTTGTGTGAACTTCATGAAGCTCAATAAAGTTAAGTACAGGGTCCTGCATGTGGACTGGGGCAACTCCAAAAACAACTGCGGGTTGGGAGGAGAATGGATTTAGAGCAGCTCTGAGGAGAAGGACTTGGGTGTGTTGGTTCATGAGAAGCTCAACATGAGCCAGCAATGTGCACTTGTTCAGAAAGCCAAACACACCCTTGGGCGGCATCAAAAGTGGCATGACTAGCAGGTTGAAGGAAGTGATTCTGTCCCTCTACTCCACTCTGGTGAGATCTCACCTGTAGTACTGCATCCATTTCTGGTGCCTACAATGAAAGAAGAACATGGACATTTTGGAGCCACTCCATAGCAGAGAAACAAAGATAAGAGGGCTGGAGTGAGGAAAGGCTGAGAGAGATGGAGTTATTCAGCCTGGAGAAGACAAGGCTTTGGGGTGACCTAATTGAAGCCTTTCAGTACCTAAACAGGGCTGACAAGAATGCTTGAAAGGGATTTTTTACAAAGGCATGTACTAATAGGAAAAGAGGAAATGACTTCAAAGGGAAAGAAAGTAGGTTTAGACTAGATATTAGGAAGAAATTCCTTACTGTGAAGGTGGTGAGATGCTGCTATAGGTTGCCCAGAAGTGTTGTGTCTGCCTTATCCCTATGTGGAAGTGTTTAAGGCCAGGTTGGATGGAGCCCTGAGTCTAATGGAAGGTGTCTGTCCATGGCAGGGGGTTTGGAAGTATATGACCTTTAAGGTCCCTTCCAACCAAAGCCATTGATTAGACAATTCCATGATTTGCTGTCATATATTGTGAGAAAACATTCATTTGCAATATAAAACATAATTTCACAGTCTCTTTTGGTACTGGATATATTTGTTAGTTAGAAATCAGAATCTCCCTGAAGCTGAAGAATCAAAACATGCAGGACAGGACAATTACCATATATTTTCTGATGTTTAATGTTCTTTCCTTCATCTCCATTTTTTTAGGAGGGGAGAAAGGATTTGAATCCAATCACCATGAAAGGCTCATAAAATAACTGCTGACACTTGACAATATTAATTAAAATTCTGGACTATAATTGACTTTTCTCAAAAACCAGGAAATTTGCTAGACTGTGACTTAGATCAGTTTCCCTTAGAAAGCTTTGCTGAAATAGATGTTTTAAAAGAGAAACCTGAAATCTGAAATTGGAAATGGTCATTATGAGCAATATGATTTACACATATTGTTTCCCTATTTTAGACTGAAATACCTTCTTTGGAGGATGACATTTACTGCTTTAAAGTGGGGCATTATTTCTACCTGAAATACTCTTAGGCTCTTTTTTTAAGACTTCCCAAACGCTTATCAACTCTAAGGCCTCTCTCATGTACTTTAAGCTTCCTCTGTTGAATCTGATCATGACTTTATTTGCAGGTTCAGGAAACAATACAGAGCTATACAGTGTGCTCAGGATGCTAATGACAACTGGCTCCATAGCCACAAATCCTGAAAAAGTCTGTAGTCTGAGGGTGTCTTTCTGCTTTGGTAATATTTTTTTAATTACTATTTTTTTATTTAATAATATTTTAAAGGTTTCTAGATTACTTTTGTTTTACTTGCAGAGGATTTTTTGAAATAATTTTACCATTATTTTAGTTTTTAGAACATACATTTTTAACAGTTCATTTGCAGCATGTTCTAAGTGCTTATGATACTTAAAAGTATAAGTAACTATTAGATGAAAGTCAAAAACAATATGCTCAGCACACAGGCAATGATTTCAATGACATTTTTGGTGGAGTTGGAACAGAGAGGCTGCATAACACTCTCAATAGCTGGATTGAAATGACGTACCATAATGGTTCCAAAGGAGCTGTTACAATCTACCCAGTCAATGATCCATGAACAAAGAAAGATTTAGTCAATTTGAAACCAATACCTTATAACATGTTAAAAATAAACAAGCAAATGGTCCTATGCTCTGCTGCTCCACACAGAAATTTCCTCCTTTACTCACAGGTAATGCACCTATCTTCTGTCTCATCCTCTTAGTTCTCCCTACTCTGTCTTCTGAAGTATTTGAAGGACTAAAAATGAGAAAATGTTTTAGTGTGCTTTGATGTTACTGTCAGTGTTATTTTCAAGTTTTGGGAAGAAGTGAGTGGAAGATTTGCAAATCAATATATTGTTATGGTTTAACCCCAGCCTGCAACAAAGCCCCACACAACTGCCCACTCATTCCTCCACAGTGGGATGAAGGAGAGAATCAAGTGGTGAGAAGTGAAAAAAGTGAGAAAACTTGATGGATTGGCAGTTTAAATGCAAAAAAAAAAAAATTCATGGAAGCAAAACGAAACAAAGAATTCATTCACCGCTTCTCATCAGCAGACAGCTGTTCAGCTATCTCCAGGAAAGCAGGGCTCCCTCACATATAACAATGACCTGGGAAGACAAACACCACCCAGTCCTGACTCCTTCTTCTTCCCCCAGCTTTATATGCTGAGCCTGATGCCATATGGTATGGGATGTCTCTGTGGTAGCTGGTGTCACCTGTCCTGGCTGTGTCCCCTCCTCAGTCCTTGTGCACCCCCACCCTCCTCTCTAGGGGGTGGGGTGAGGAGCAGAAAAGGCCTTGACTCTGTTAGGCACTGCTCAGCAATAACTAAAACTGTTATTACCAGTATTTCCAGCACAAATCCAAAACAGAGCCCCATACCAGCTACTCTGAAGAAAATTAACTCTATCCCAGCCAAAACCAACACAAGTAGGTTTTACTAGTGACTTTAGGAAAATGAGTTTTCATACCCAGCATAACCACAGACATGAATGCAACTTTAGACTAATTATCTATTTTACCCAATATTTTAGATCATTGTTTGAAAATGTGGATTTGTTAACTGCTACTTGTTTAAACAGCAGTTCAATTCTAAAACTGTCTTTGATACAGATCATAAGGTGATGATAAAGATGAGACAGAGACAGTGATAAGTATCAGAGACATTTGTATTTAAAACTTATGGTAAACAATCCTGTGGAAAATCCCTAGGAATCCAACGTACTCCATGTAAATAATTTACTTCCTTTTTTTTCATTATGAAAAGTCTATCTTCTTCTTTGTTTTAATGGCATGACCCTGTGAATTTTCTAACACTGCTAAGCAGGTGTGATATTACTATTTATTATTAAGGGTTCATTGTCTGAATAGTAACAACCTCAAAGTATGCCAAGTTTTGTGAAACATATTTAACCTGTAGATAGAATTTCCATTACCTAGAGGAGAAAGGGTGAGTAATCTAGACTAAATGCCTAAATTTTATGAGATAAAATGTAGATGTTACACCTAAAAACCCTGGAGTGCATAAGAATCTTTTTGTTCAATTTTTTATAGCAATTTGGATTCTAATTGTCTAATAATCCAAATAATTTTTACAGTTATAATAAAAAGACAGTACATTTTAGGTCTGAGTTCTACTGTCTGTCAAAGGGGATCTGGAATGCATATTTAACTTGTAGAGTGTAAACAACTGTATATATGTATTTAGGAGGGAAAAAAAAAAAAAGCTGATCTACCAAAATTCCTTATCTGATATTTGTTATTTGTACAACCTCCGTGAACATACGAATGTTGACAAAACATTGCATAATCACCATCAGAAAGCATATGTTCTTCCTATAAATACTTGATAAATATAATAGAATTTTAGGATCATAGAATCATCAAAGTTGGAAGTCTGACCGTCCATCGGCACTTGCCCCTGCAACCCCTGCACCACTAAACCGCATCACCCAGCACCAGATCCGGACACTCTTGTTGTACCTCCAGGGATGGGGACTCCACCACCTTCCTGAGCAACCCATTCCAATGCCTGACCACCATAACACTGAAAATTTTTTGGGAGGGTCACTCGGAGCATATTAAACAGGTAAGAAATTGAGATAAGAAAGTAATAAATACTTTGGAACACTAATTAATATGCATTAAAAAATTACCAGCTGAGCAATACAGTTATGGAATAGTGAATGTCACTATCCTAGCATTTCTGCTAGTTGTTATGTTTTAAATTAAAAAAAAAAGAACATATAAATTATTAACTTAAACCCAACATATGGAGCTGCAGTACATATAGTAATAGTCCATAATTCTTTAGAAATATACTTGTTGTCTTTTACTATGTCTGAAAGCTTTAGACCTTGTATATGGACATGTTACACAGAGAGAACTGGGAGGAATATAAAAATTATTCCAGCTCATAAGTTGTCTGATGTTTGTTTACTAAAATCTGGAGTTGGAGTAAACTATTACTCATTCCTGAACAGGTTGACAGTTTCAATTAAGTACTTGACTTAAGATGAACTTCTAAAACCTACGATGCTGAACTTTATATCCATCATACATAAAAAGGGGAGAGGTAATATCAATTTACCATCGTTTCTTCAGACCTAAGTAGTTTTTGAATTCAGATATGACTTGATAAAAAAAATTGAGCATATTTATTAAAAAATACATAATAATAAATACTGGCAGTCTCCCTAAAAAAGAGAATTCCAGTACATTTTCATTAAAGATATGTTCACTATTATGAACTATTTATTCTTAAAAAAATTACTACTGCTTTTTATTAAGTATGAAAAAAGATCCACAGAAATTCTGTATGCTACTTAAAATCTAAGCAAAATGTGTGTTTTCAAATATAATCACACTTTTTCAATTTTTAACTAGAAATAACACAAGAAGACTGGTAAATTTTAAAAAGACTGATTTATATTTTTTGTCAGAGCCCCATTTATTGAGTTGAATATAATTCTTAGATAGCATCCTCTTTAGTATGTAACTTTTACATGTAACATATGTTAAGCAAACCTTTCTGCTGCAGGACTTGTATTATATTTTACTTTATGAAAACACACACATCTGCACACAGAGGTATACATCGACCATCCCTCCACACATCCACCTGCCTATGTATTAAAGAAATTAATTTATCAAGCATGTATCCATCCAAAGTGATGATAATTCTGGACTAAACTAAGGAAAAATAATAGGTATGTGTTCTCTGCTCTAATTAATCTTTATTATTCGTTGGAAAAAATATAATTCTCAATTTAAATAATACCAATCAAATATAGGAAAGATAACATCTGATTCAAGTTATCATAGAACCAAGTGAGTTCAAAGTAATGCCTCTACTTTGCACATGTTTAGCTGCTAGACTTATGAACCTTTACAAATATTTTAATATATGTGAATATTCACTCATTCTGTACACTTTTTATCTGGTCTTGGGATTTGAATGCTCACAGATTTGTGAGCATATTTTAAAGGTTCTGAAATCAAATATCTCAGTTTCTTCTGTGATATAGTCTACCTAACCTAAAATACAATAGTATCCACCCCTCTAAGAAACTCTTGTAATTTCTGTAGAAGATGTAGATTTTCAGGTACATTTCTTTTCCAAGTGTTTGATACTAGACTTCTGTAAAAGCTTAGTTTTGCTGCTTTGCTTGAGTTTCTTTTCAGTCCATCTCTCTTTCATTCTGCCACTCTTACATACTTAGCTGGATTTTATCACTTTAGATTCAGGTAAACAAAAGTTAGTGCATTTCCAGATGTTGATATAGAAAAACTCCTGATCTGAACTTCTGTTTCACTTAAATTTAATACTTCTAACAACCAAGAGAATGTTTCTGCTTGTCAGAAGGTTCTTCAGAAGATTTCTTCAACTACTGTAGATAAAGGTAAGATTATGTTTGTACTTTCCACAGGTAAAATCAGTAGTAAGAAGCTTCTTGAGGGTCAGCACAATTTCTTTACTGTAGATGTACACAGTTACAGCATGGTATAACTCTTCATATAGCAGTTCAATAATCAATATAAATATCAATATAAAATATCAATAATCAGGATAAATAAGTGCAGTATCAACAGCATCTAAATAAGTTTTTACACAGCAATTTAGTTGCCATAGCATTAGACTTTACTGGGTCTTCTACAGAAAGTGTGAAAGCTCATTAAATTTCTTATATTTTTAAAAGAAATAGAGGAATAGCTTTAGAATCTTGAAGACTTCACATGTATTTTGTTCCCTTTGTTTCTTAATATGAGGTGATTTTGATTACAGAATTATAGAATCATTAAGGCAATAAAAGACCCTTAAGATCATCAAGTTCAATCATTCTACTAACACTTCCAACTCTACCACTAAACCATGTCCTTAAGTGCCATGTCTGCACCTCCAGAGATGGTGACTCAAAGCACCTTATCTCACTTGTAAGCATATGGCATGAGCAGTGAGATATGCACTTAGGTTAAATGAGTGTAATATTAATAAACAATTATGAGAATGAAGTACTGAAGCTAGCTGTTACAGCAGTGAAAGGTCATGAAGTTGCCTTGTACATATGTAGCTCATTAAATTTTAGGTAAAACTTAACTCATATTCAAAACTGTCTAAGAAAAATCTGAGATGCAAAATACTGTTTTAAAATAGTATTTTAAATTTTAAATTAACCTTTAGTACTTATATAGAATAAGCAGGAAAATATTAATAATTTTTCAAACATTTTTCCCTCTCAAATTATACAATCCCTGAGATAAAATAAATACCTAATTGTTTTGTAATTGCATTTGTAACTGATCCGATGTACTTTTTCAAAATGTCTTGCAAAAAAGAACAATTTTTTTTGAGCAATTAACAGTCTATATGTATGTGAAATTTTATGTATACATGATGCAGGTATGTATAGATTCTGTGTGGAAAAGGTGTTATTAAAGATAAAATTGCTAATCTTTCATTTATATTGCTGAGTGTAGATTTCAAAATCCTTACAAGAACTCAGCAGATATCACTGAGTTTTACAGAAAAGTCTGTAAACATATCAGCATGAACTGCAGTATGTTCTCCAATTCTAAAAACAAGTTTAGTGTGTGGCATTTCAGTGCCCTTTTTTTTATATTTTGTTCTTTCTTGTTTTTTTTTTTCTATTTTCATGTAAATGTACAACTTTAAACTTAAACATATTGTGACTTCTTACATTTATTAAAATTGAAATAATGCAGAAATTTCACTATAATGAAGTTTAAAATCATGTTTGAGGGCTTATGAAAAAAGTGGTATGACAAAATAATACAAGAAATGCTGTTACACAGGAGTCATGACATAGCAACAGATAGAGGACAAAGTTTTGCTTGCAAACTGGTTTCCTAAACTCTTGGGTTTGATAATGGTACTTGTGCTATACTATAAAAATACTTTGAATGCTTTTATAAATGTCTATTCCCATAACAGAAAAGTAGTAGAGCCAAGACTTTCTTTGATGTCTTTACTGCTGTGAAGGAGATTTCCTAAACCAACTCAAAGGGCCAGAAGACCAAGCACATAAGTGTTTCATGACTATAAAAGGAGATGGCATAAGGTGTCCCACTTTTTGACTTAGAAAATCTGTTCTCTATGCAGCTGATGGCATGGTGACTATTCTGTTACATCGTGACTTGTGAGATCCTGAAATCTGCTTTTGTTCTCTGCTGGAAAGAAAACAGAAGTCTTTGTGGAGAACTACATTAGATTGGTATTCAGGGCAAATACAGGACTTTCAGTGTGAGGTGAGTGCTCTTGTGCCCTTGTATCTGAGGGGTTTTGAATTGTTTTGAATTGAGCAGGCTAAGAACTCAGCCTTCCACGTGTTTGTACTTTAGGCATCTAACATGAGAGTCTTGTTACTTCTCTTTTTCCACTGACACTGTACCCTACCTTAGTGAAACCTTTACCATGGAAAAGTGCGTCTCTGAGAAATACACTAGAGATGTTAAAGTTGATATCCAGCACAACTGTTCTGGTGAATTCCGGTGTGGTGCAGTGCCGGATAATCCCAGCTAGCTCTCACTAACCCGGACCGTGCCGAGAGTGGCCGCCCCCAGGTCCAGCTTTGACCCGAGCGGCGGTACCGCGCTGGGCTGCTCCTGCCCAGCCTCGGCAGCAGCCGGTGGGACAGCGCCTAGGATCGGGGAGAAGAACAGGGAGGAGCTTTCCCTGTGCGTCTCAAAGGAGTTTATTCCCCGAGGGGGGCAGTGACGAAAAGCCAAAGAACAAAGCAATGCACAAACTTTTAAATGGGAGGGGTACACCAATCAGGGATTCAGCTGGGGGGAGATTAAGGAGCGGCTCACAATATGACAGCCAGTAGGAAAGACAATGGTAGTGGAAAGGGTTACATGGATCAGTGAGGCTTCATGGAAGAGGAGAATTCCAAGGAGGAGTTTCAGCAGGGGGTTTGGGCAGCAAGGACTGACAGGGAACTTTCTAGAACCAAGAAGGGAGTAGAGAGTATTGACATTTGTGTGGGTGGGGTAAAAAGCAGATCTAGGGAGTGATGGACAGCTGGGTGAGAAAGGAGATAACCTGGGTGATATCAAACATACCAGGGGGAAACAGGGATGATCCATTGGGAAAATAACTTCACAACAACTTAACAAAACCACACCACAATGCTGGTGTTTGCTTCACTAAAGGAAAAGAAACACTTCTGACTACTTTGGAAGCCTGTTCTTGGTTCTCAACCCAAATTCAAACAGAGAAAGGATATACAGTAGAGAAAAATGGATTAATAATTTCACACATGTGAAATTATTTCTTTTTAATTGTCTTTATTAAAATATGTAACGTGTTTATTTCTGTTATGAGCAGTAGAATGGCATATGGTTTAGTTCTGAAATTATGTATTTTTAATTATATACTGTTTTGTTATATACTTTCTCTATATGCTGGATTTCCTTTGTCACATTTCTTCTGTGGAAAAGCAAAACTTTCAAATGAAGAAATATCAGTCTTGCCATTCCAAAGAAAATCAATATCATTTTCTGGTTTCTTCTTCTGTGTACTTAGATTTTGTCAAATGTATAATATCTACCCAAAAGCCCTTCTGGTGTTCAATTATTGTTTTACTGCAAGCACAATAAAAAACTATATTATGCTTTTATTTAGCAAATGAAAAACTTGGACACTGATATATAGTGCACTGAAAACGTGACTGCAGAGAGGGTTTATCCCAGAATCCCAGAGTATTTCTGGGATTTTTACTTTTTTCTTCTTCTTTTTTCTTTTTTTTTTTTTAATAAAAAAA
>VWYO01002895.1:260652-271036 GCA_013400275.1 Rhadina sibilatrix | reverse complement strand
AACAAAAACAAATAAACAAAAAAAACCCCAGAAGAATCATACAATAGAACCAATAGGTCTGTGTAAAGGCAAAGTGGGGCTGCTTCCCCCACTAAGTAAAATCATGCCTAGTGCAAGTGCTTGTTCACCTCGATTTTGAAATACTAGAAAATGAAATGCTAACTCTAAAGAATAATAGCAAAATTCTAAAGAAGAAAATACTTCTACTAACCAACAACAAGAGTACTGCTTCAATTAACTTCCACCAGTTAGGATCATTGTGTTAAATACTCAGTTTCAGAGCTGAATTCAGGTTTTTTTCTCTGTCTCTTTACCCAATTTACTGCCTTTTGAGTTGTAACACCATATGGTTATGGAAAACTGCTTTGAGGTAAGGAAATGAAAAAAATTCTGACCTTGTGCTAAAACAAATTTAAGTTGTCCTATGACAGTGTATAAAAGTACTTATATGGCATTTTGAAATAAAAACAAGTAATATTTTAATGTTATTACTCTACAACTCATAAAAAATGAGATTGTTTATTTTATGTATACAATGGGAGATGACAGTACTGCTACACAAAATAATAAAAATACAGAGAGGCAAATTGGATATTTATTCTTGCAGAGTAGGAACAAAGAAGTACTCTCAAAGGAAATGAAAAGCAATTAATGTAAAATTTATAAAATAAAATAGGATTATTGCTTGTTTCTTTTTTTTCACAAAATGTCTAATCAGACTTTGGAAGTCATTTGATCAAGTAAACCACGATCAATATCAGCCTTTTTTTTTTTTTTTAAGTGAGTGTTTATAACAGTGCTGAAAATTCTTACATAAGATATGATAATTTTCTGACCCTACCTTTTTACCTTAAAACATTGAAAAAATAATAATTTTGCATTTTAATGAGAAAATCCTCAGTTTTTTTTTCTTCTAATATTTTTTATGTCATATATAAACGGACAACTAGATTAGTTGGCTGTTTTTTTCTCTAATGTATTTTTTCTTAAGGTGTTATATATAAAAAGGTCTTATTTTCCTTCCCTTTTTAACATTCAGTTTCCAGAAAACAACACGAAAGTTTATTGAAACTATTTTAGCATAATCTGAATTCAATGGGAATGTAATGAAACAAAATCAAATTTTTTTTATTTCTTTCGACTAAATAAAACTGACCTTTACAAGATTCTATGATTTTAGTAGTGAAAGATATATTGGGAAAAAAAATTTGCATATTCATTAGAGAAACAAAACCAACAAACAAAATAGGCCTATTTCAGCGTTTTGCTGTAAAAATTTTAATCCAGACTAGATCATCAAGATTTATAATGGCATGTTTTGTCTCAATTTGCACATTTTGTAATTGTTCTGAAAGAAAACCACTGTAATTAATCAGAAAATCCAAAGACTAGTCAACAATATGTTTCATAGTCCAAGTTTATTGGACATATTTAATGTGATTTAGCTTTTTCATTTTTCAAAAGTCATATTGATACACAAAAAAAAAAATGTATTACAATCATGGCATGATTTTTTAAAACTTCAGTCAGGAAATTATTTTCCACAGTAGTTTTTATGTTATAAAAAATTCTTAGACATTCAAAATAATTACTAATATCTTATGTATTTCTGGTGATAAAAGCTGTAAACATGGGGCATGTGTTCCCTTTTCTTTGCCTGAGTCTCACAAAAGGTTACTCCTGGATGTCAGCAAATCACAGATAAGACTAGTTCATAGAAAAATAGGTTTAGAAGGGACTGTAAGTTGCTATACAGCCCCTCCCCATATCACAATGGGAGTAAAAGATAACTTTCCTTATCATACAGTCATAAAAATCTTTATTCGTGGTGAGTCATGGCCTTTTCAGGCAATCTATTCTAGCAGTTTTTGGAGTAGTAAGCTTAGCTAGGCTCACAGACATTTTTATATGTTAAATCTGAAGTGCTATTCCATTGACTTACCTATGAAATCTCAGACATAACCAACTCTGAGGGCAGCACTGTGACAGGGAAATACTATTCAGCTGGTTTCTTGGCTCCCATAGCTGTGAAAAGCCTCAGAGATCTTTGCAAGTCCGTTTGAAAAATAACTGTGATCACAGATGTACTTTCAGTATCTACATTCCTAATTTCTATTTTTTGAGTGCAACATCTGCTTTTAGTTGTACAATCAAACATAAATCTCTGTGTTTTGGTAAAGTAAAAAGTGTTGGTTGCATTTAAATATTTTTCTGGCATTGCCAATGCATTGCCCATGCTTTAGAAATTGTGATTAATTTCACTGTAATGTTGAAACAAAATCCTTTACTAAGAACAGATTTGAGTATTTTATTGATCAAGTATTCCACAAAGCTACAATTTTGATCAGAGGTTGATAGTAACACATGCCAGAAAAATGGAACATTTCTTACAGTCATTCTCCAGGGCCTGTTTGGCAAAAGGCAAACAAAAGGGACACAGCTCACATGTTTTCATCTCATTACCTGTGTTTCAGCCACAACATTTGTCCTCTCATTTCAATAGATGACATTTCAAGAATCTACCAGATACATTCTATCCTACATTCTTGTGTATGACCGTGGCTTGAAAACTTGTGAAATGATTAGAGGAATATTTATAATTCTCACATTGCCTTTCAACTTACAGATCAGGGGGTTTCTGAGCTGGTGTTTCAATGCAACAATAAATAATAATCATTAATTTTATTTTTTTTTCTGCTGTTACATGTAATTCCAATAAAATAATTTTTATATATGTATTTTTATCCTTTATGTTTTATGGTGATTTTTTTTGTCAATCAGGTGTGAATAAAAGGTCTCTTTTTTCTTTTAAAATGTCCCCTTCCTCAGAATATCCTTAAAGAATAAATAGGTACTCCCTATTCAATTTTTTCTAGTTGTATCCATGATATTATATTTATCTTTCATAAATACCTTTCAATCGTTTTTACAGAAAAATGCACCCTAATTTATTCAATCAAAACAATCCAAATGTTGATCATCTGTGTAATCTTTCTCTGCACTTTCTTGAGTTTACTTTTGGGATAGAAAGAAGAGGACTATATACAAGATATTGCTATAAAAAGAGCTAAACCAGTGCAGTATAGCTTAATGTTTTGGTTTTTGTTTTTTTTTTTCTTTCTCCTAAAACACTTATTTTTTTGTTTGCTGCCTAAACTGCTATAGATCACAAAGCTGCTGATTTCAGTCAACAGTTCAGGTCTTAGGCCTAAGAAATTAGGTTTAGATTAGATATTAGGAAGAAGATTTATACTATGAGGTTGGTGAGGCACTGGAACAGGTTGCCTCATCTTTGGAAATTTTCAAGACTGGATTGGGTGGGATTCTAAATAAACTGGTCTAGTGAAAAGTGTACCTGCCCATGGCTAGGAGGTTAGAAGCAGATGGTTTTTAAGGTCTCATCCAACCCTAACATTTCTATGGTTCTACGAGAGAATTCTAAGAGAATTTTTTTTTTTTTTTTTTAAGGCAGATTAAGTAAAACCTTCATTATCTTAAGCAAAACTGCTTGATTTGAGAACAGAGTGAAATGGTCTTTACATTTAGGACAGCTGAGGCAGGGTCAACGTCCCACCTCTGGTTTGCTATTAAATGCTGAGCTGTGCAGATCTGTGTCTAGCATTTGTAAGCATTTGTAGTAGAGGCAAGTTTAAAATAGGATGGTTGAGTGGAAGTTTAAAAGACAACTCACATCTCACCTCTGCTGCCCTGTTGCCTTGTACCTGGGATGTATGTTTGGTGATATAATAGCTGGATTTAGCTACAGCAAGTCAGGAGATTACTGAGATCATGTGCACACTTGGGACTGGGACCAGGATAACATCAGGAGTGAGAAGTGGCCATTGTATTATGGCTGTAGTGGGACTCACAGGTACTTGGCTCTTTATTTTCTAGTGATGTGAACACTCTGAGGTCCAGTAGAACAGGGGAACTGCTGAGCAGATTTGAGATGCCTTAAGGACTGTGGAAGAAACAGCTTCAGCTGATTAGAAGAAAATGATGAAATTTTGCCTTAGTGAGGTCTGCTTAGAGACCTGATTTTTCTAGGTCTCAGCCCAGAATCCAACAACTTCATGTTTATTTGTTTATTTGCAATATATTTGGTCCTATTTTTCATCTGCATTGATTTTTTTTTTTTTACAGTTAAAAAAAAGTATAAGTCAATGCTGAAAACTTCTGCTATAGGGACAGCTTTACATCAAAGGAAGCAGAAGAGGCTTCCAAACAAAGTACACATGCTACTGTGACACCCACTTATAAGAGTGTTGCCTGCAGATAGAAGGAGGTGATCCTTTACCTCTGCTCAGCACTTGTGAGACACATCTGGAGTGCTATGTCCAATTCTGAACCCACCAGTACAACGGAGGTATGAAATGTGAGTCCAAGAGAGTAGAACAAATCCAGCAAAACAGAGCTGAAAGATTGAAGGGCTGGAGTACCTGATATAGCAGTGTAGAGATGGGACTATTCATCCTGGAGAAAAGAGGATTCAGGGGAACATTATAAATGCGTAAAAATAGCTGATGGGAGGAATAAGGAAGAAAGAGAGAAACTCTCCTCACAGGTGTCCAGTGGCTACAAACTGAAATACAGAAATTCTGATTCAACATAAGAAAAAAACATTTTCCATAACTGTGGAATGAACACTGGAACAAGTTTTCCCAAAAGGCTGAGAGGTCACCATCTCTGTGCATTCTCACAACCCAACCAGACATGATCCTGGGCAACCTGCTGTACCTGACCACCCTTGAGCTTGCAAGGCTTGTATTAGATGCTCCCCAGAGATGGTCTCCAACCTCAGCCATTCAGTGACCCTGCTTCCCATTGTAGGACATGCCCTCAGAAATGTTATTTCAGTTGTATTCATCTGTGCTGTGTTGAAAATGACTGACTGTTTCAGTTCTTGTGAGCATGTCAAAATCTCTTGACATGCTCAATGTTTTTCAGAAGTGCTGTTGTAGTTGTTTGGGGCTATAACACATGGGGGTTTTCAGATTTTTCATGTTAATATTTGACATAGGTGTGACAAATTTGGCTGACTCTTTAGAAGGATAGTAAACTAAGCTGGTTTAAAATTATGATGAAGCACTCTGAATTTATCCTGTATATGAGAAGTGTTGATCATTTCTACTCTTCCATAGCCCTTCAAGCATGACATTGCATATAAATGTGCTGGTGAAAATCCTGAAAAATTTTAGGGTAACAGTTTTCCATTTCTGCTTTGGATTTCTGTATGGCCTGAACAAAATTTCTAAAGAATGAATTTATGCTAAATACAATATTTTATTTTATTTAAAAATATCAATTTAATGAAAAGCTGAATTTACAGGTGTAGATTATTCTCTTTCTTTGGTAAAAGAGATTAGAAGTATTATTTCAAAGATGAGATTTTTTTTTTCTTTTTTTCCTTTTTGGTACTTGACTTTTTTTTTTTTAATCAGTAAGAGAAAATACCTATTAAACTTTATGAATACTGAGTGGACAGCCTAGGTAGTTCATATTTGGATAAGTTTATTTGTGCAGTGTTTCCTGAGAGTGACATTTATAGCCATCAGCACTTAGATTCCACTTCCAAGCCAAACTGAGTGTCAGTAATTGGTGTACCATACTGCCATGTAGTTGTTCGTAAAGCAGAGCTGGCTAAAAAGCAGCATTACACTTTCCAGATTTTTTTAAAGGGTTTTTGTTCTGAATCAACCCAAAATGAACAAATAAGAAAAAAAATCTAGAATTTTCTGTGAGCTGGAAGCTTCCCAAATTTTGCAGCTGCTCAGAGAAATGAGCTCTGAGCTGATACTGGCAAAAATGCAAAACCTGTCAAACTGCATGCACTGATTGTAAGATGCATAGTGTTGAGTCCCTTCTCATAATTGCTTTGTGTATTTCTAGTGTTGTACCTTGGCCTTTCTCCTTTTTCCATGACTTCACATGCCAGACAGTTAGTTGGTGGTGTGTTAATGTGGTAACCAGCTGCTCCTTGCACACGGGTCAAGAGATGCACAAGAAACCAGGGCTTTACACAGCAGCTGGAGCAGTGCTTTGCAGGGAAATGTTTGTGCTGAAAAGATCCCTGTAGAAGACATATTGTTTGGTTGCCATGTGTCTTTTAAAAACCTCTCTTATCATGTAACCCCATATGGCTCCCCAGTTTTGCTAAATCACCTGCTATTCTAATTGCTTTCTCGTCACATAACTTGATACAGCATATCCTCACAAACTAAGGAAAATTAAATTTAACTGGCTGGAAATACATATTTAGCTGAGGACGTGAGGGAGGTCTCCATTTTGAGTTATTCTCATCTGTTTTACTGAACTTTGAAATGAAGATGGGGTAGTTTCTGGGGCTGAGGTATTCTCACTGTAATAAACAATAAATTAATATTTTCCGGTCAAATTTTGTTTCCTTAGAAAACATATAAGCATCAGCACTGCTGAAATTTAAATGGATCCTAAGGAAGAAGATGCTACCAGTGTCAGTGATGCATGTAGAAAGACGCCGATCTGTACTGAGGAAGAATCAGTATTGTTCAGAGATTTTGGAACCACAGGGAAAAGACAAGCAGCATCCATAAGACAGCAAAATCTCACTTATAAGATATGAACACATCTTGATCCTACAATTAAAATTAATTGTATTATTTTATGGGTTTTGACTGAAGAAGTATTTATAAAGCCATCTTTAGGAGCACTTTTATCGAGAAAATATACTAGCTAGGGGAACTAAAATGTAGGAACTATGAGCCATGAAACTAGAACCATGACCTAAAAACCACAGTGAACTTATTAATGTAAAGGAAATGGAGTAGAAGTCAAGCTTGGCTTCATGGGAAAAGAAGGAGGAGAAAAACACAATGAAACACATCAGACAGCCTGAGGTAGCCTGGTGGGGTGATCTGAATGAAAAGGGAGAAAAAATTGAGCTTGATACAAAGGGCAGAGGAAGCACAGAAGGAACTAAGGGAAAGAAAGAACAACAAAAGGCATGAAAGCACTTTCCTTTATTCTGTTAGACCATGGTTTATAGATTTTCCTAAAAGTTAGTATTGGCTGCAGAGCTGAAAAATACACTGTAGTTAACTGGCAAATTAAAACATGTAAGAGTCACAAATTTAATTTCTGTATTGCTCAAGTTTTCTCTTCTATTATGCACATTTTAACACATGGTGTGCTTAAAATCCAGTGGGAAAATGAAATCCACGCAAAATGTCCCCACACCCCTTCTGATAGTGGAGGAAACACTAGGAGAGACTGTAAGATGGAATCACAATTTATGGAAAAATCATAATAACCACAGCAATATTAATGAAAGAGAGTGTTTTACCCAAAAGAGAGTATTCACCACCCAACAAAGGAAAACATTTCCCACAGACAGCTCCAAGTGTGGTTTTCCCAGACAAAGGCAAAATAGCAACAGGCTTCAGGCTAAGCCATGTTGTATATAGGAAAGTAGAGGCAGTAAGCCAGGGAGGCTCATGGTTTAACTTCCCTCCCCCAACCCCCAGCCCAGACACAATGAAATACAGGGACAAGACAAAACCTGACAGGGCTCTGAAACAAGTCAGAGGAACCTTTCCTGGGCCTGACTTTGGAGGAGTGGAATTGGAGTACTTGATGGTTCCACTGCAGCTTGTGGTCAACCTGCAGCTCTGCTGTGGTCACCACAGCTTCAGCTTGGAGTGCATAATGTTTGACTGGCCTCTGCTCCTTTCTCTTTTGTTTTTTTAGAGCAGTGTCTTGGGCTTGGCAGCACTGTCTTCTAGCACCAAAGCTGGAAAGCTGCAGCTCAGAGGAATGGGAGAGGGACTGCCAGTGGCAGAGACGACCTAGCTCCAACCATGAAACCTGCACACCTCGTCTCTTGAGCCCTGAAAGACAATGCCCCTTCTGCTTTCATCTCCATCTTCTTCCTGCTTAAACCATGCCCCTGGCGTGATATAGGTAGTATGGAATGAAACCGTGCTAGAAACTCCCACCCCTTTTATCTATAGCCATGATATTATCCACCCCTTTTTCTACACCATCAAGGTCATGCCCAGATCTTATATCTTTCAACTATATACACGCACACACACATATATATACAAAGACTTATAATTACACACAAGCACAGGTATTGTTTCAATAGTCACTGGCAATCCACCCAAGATGTTTGTTGAATTAATTTAGTCCATGACTGATGTAACTGGAACAGTCCATATTCATTGTCCATGGTATTTATGACATACAATGGCAGTGTTATTTAGGAACCGATATCACATATGCAATTAAACATTTCAGACTGTTCTCAACCAAAAATCAAATTCCCTCGAGTTATACATCATGTTTCCCTGTCTCTCTGTTTTAACCACCAAATGCACCCCAGTCTTTGAGTAGAAAGAATGCCATAGATGGGCTTGCCCATGCTTGAGCCAGAACTAATCAAAACTGTCTTCCTAACACTCTTCTAATATGTGTGATGGGAACTTTATCTCCTTCTATGGTATGGAGGGTTTCTGATTGGGCAGGTCCAGCTCGGTTGGTAGAGCCTCTAGTATTAAATAACTAGGTGGCCTTCACTAAATGTAGCTCCCAATCTGTAGATCCAACCATTACTTTCAATATGCTTTCTAACAGTCCATTGCACCATTCCACTTTCCCAGTGCCTGGTGAATATCATTGGGAATATGATACACCCAGTCAATACTGTGGTCTCTGGACCAGATATCTATGGGTCTGTTTTTGAAATTGTCCAACTCTGGGGGTTTTTTGGGTGATGGATTTGCCTTTTCAAGGCTCAGGATGGTGTTAGAGGTGTGATGCAAAGGGTAAATCTCCAGCCATCCCATAGTTGTCTCCACCATTGTAAGCAAGTAACGCTTGCCTTGGTAGGTTTGCAGGACTGTGATGTAGTCAGTCTGGAAGGTCTCCCCATATTTATGTTTCAACCATTGTCCCCCGTATCAAAGGGGCTTCACATACATGCTTGATTGCAACAAAAATGTCACAATTATGAATAATATGGGAGATTGTGTTCATGGTCAAATCCATCCCTTGATCATGAGCCCATCTCTATATTGCATGTCTTCCCTGATGAATTGAGGGATCATGGGCCCACCGAGCCTGAAATAACTCACCCTTGTGTTGCCAATCTAGATCCACCTAAGACACTCCAATCTTGACAGATTGATCCACCTGTCTGTTGTTGCAGTGCTCTTCAGGAACTATAACAGTGAATTAGGTGTGCAACAAGGAACCTAGCTCTTGGGCATTGTGCATGTGCATCTACATGATGTACTTTCACAGTCAACTTCTCTATCCAGGCAGGGATGTCTTGCCACAATTCAACAGCCCAGATGGCTTTTCCTCTGCTGCCAATTGGCCTTTTCCCATAAGTCTAGCCAAATCCAAAGAGTGTTTGCTACCATCCATGAGTCTGTGTAGAGGTAGAGTGTTTTTGTCATTCAGCAATATCTAAAGCCAGCTGGATGGCTTTCAGCTCTGTGACCTGACTGGATCCACCTTGTGACCCAATAGCTTCTGAGACTCACCATGTAGGACTCTATACAGCAGTTTTTAATTTTTAATTTGTCCCTATGATATGGCAGGAACTGTCAGTGAATGTCAGCATGCTGCTTTTCATTTTCAAGTAACTGATTATATGGTGGGTTCTTTTCAGCACATGTCACTTGCTCCTCATCCTCTTCTGATGGTAGTACAAAATTTTCACCTTCAGGTCAATTCATGATGATCTCCAAGCACCCTGGGTGACTGGGAATTTCTAATTGAGCTCACTGTGTGATCAGAGGGATCCACTTTCTCTGCATGGCATGATGGCATAATATGTATAAGGGACTTTCCCCTGACAGTCACCAATCTGTTCTGAAGCAGCTCAAATTCCTTCATAAGGTGGTAAGAACTCTTTTTCATTTGGAGTTTAACAGGCCTCGTATCCCTTATGTTCCAAACTCCAGTACACCAGTGGCTGTCCTCAAGTCTCCCCGGGTACTTTTTGCTAGATTCTCAAGGAAGGACCATTCTCCCCTGCTCCGGTGTAAAGTGCCTGCCATCACATCATGTTCTGACTGGCCCAAGGGCTACTGCATGGGCAATATCCTGTTACATATGTTCAAAATCTTGTTGTTTTTTTGGGACCCAACTTGAAATAATTTTTCCTCTGTTTCATAAGGTAGAGAAGGATTACAGTCTTTCTGTTCTCTGGGATATGCATTCTCCAAAATCCCATGGTGCCTAGGAAAGCTTGTATTTCCTTCTTGCAGTTGGTGGCAACATAGCTGCTATTTTGTTAACCGCATCCACTGGAATCGGATGACATCTATCTTTTCATTTTACTGCTAAAATCTAATTTTTTTCTGGGAAGATCCATTAACCTTACTTTTTTTTTTTT
>VWYO01002895.1:214893-260647 GCA_013400275.1 Rhadina sibilatrix | reverse complement strand
GGGAAAACCTTTTATTTTTCTTTTTTTTTTTTTTTTTTTTTTTTTTAATGACAGAACAGCTTTCAGGAGGATCAGGATTGTCTTCTCTCTTTTCCCAAAGCTTCCTCTGCTGTGTTCCCCCCATACATTTATGTCATCAACATAATGAAAGTGTTCCAGAGCCTCACCCTTTCCCATTGCAGTCTGGATCCATGGCAAACAGTAGGGCTATATTTCTATCCCTGGGGCAGTTGGGTCCAAGTGTACTGCACCTCCCTCAGGTAAAGTCAAACTGTAGCCTGCACTCTGCTGATAGAAAGGAGAAGAGTGAATTGTCAATATCAGTAGTGCCACCACTTTGCTGCCTTGAACTCTGGTCCTTACTGAGGCTCTAGCATGTACAGCACAGCAGCACTCAATGATTGTGCTACTTCATTCAGACCACAGTAGTCCACTGTCAATCTCCACACTCAAATGGACTTAAGCACTGACCATATCAGACTATTAAAGGGTGAAATGTCCCATGTCCCATGTCTCTATAACCATGACAAACTTCAGCTATTGAATATTTTCTAATACATCTACCTTTAACTTTTCGGTTCTGATATCATATTTTTAAAACTATAACCATTTCTGATATGCCAGACTGAAACTCTTGCCTTTCAAAATGCAATCTTGCACCTTTAATGTCCTTAATGCTTCCCTTATTATCCATTCATCATAGCCTTGAGAGAAAGTTTTGGATGAAAATAGTCTGATAGTAGACTGAGACAACAATTCTACTTAAGTATTTTTTTTCTTTCATATCATATGTGGCCTGTGTTTTACAATCTATTGTTAAAATTCAGATTTATTAGTGTAAACTTGGAAGATTTTTTTTGTTGTAAATCTAGGATATACCATGGTGCTCTTAATTAGCGCAGAGATAAAATGCATACCCAAAGAAATCAGTAATCTTGACCTTTTGTTCAGCTATCTGACTTGAACCTGTTTCTAATAAAAAATATTTTATCTGCTCTAAATTATTCTATTAACTTTTGAGCGCTTGCTTCAAAATCCCTGGGTTTTTTGGGATTTTTTTTTCTGAGGTAGCAAAAATATCCATGAAGTTTGACCACCTAAAGAACAATAACAAGACATCTGAGAGGCATCCATAATTTCCAAGTCAGTTGTACGCAATTTGAAATGATCAAATTTGCAGCTAAATCAGCCTGACAGATACTGAATACAAACATGAACAAGATACACTTTTGAAAATTATTTCTTCATCATACAAAGCTGTCAATCTGTTTGTGTAATCAGAAATAAGATTTTGGAAATGTCTTATTGCCTTTATTCTGACATACAGTCTATGTCCCCTTACTACAGATTTCAGAGCATTATAAATAGAAGACCTTAGTTAAAATTGCAGTCATTAGTTTTATCCTCATGCCAATTGTGCCTTGTAGCTTTGATCCTTGTTTGCTGTTTTGATCCTGGAGAAAACATCAGTCTTTGGGTTGAAGGTACACTAAAAACTGATGGAATCCACTCACTTGCAGTTCCTTTAGACTTCTGTAGTGATTGTAAGGACATTGGCAATCTGTTATCACTATATTTTCTGTATAGCTGCTTTTAATCAGTACTTAAATGTGTCTTTGGTAAATGGGATTAGCTATCAAAAGCAGTGTAAAATAATCCATATGAAAAAACCCAAGCAAACAAAACCAAACCCAAGACAAAAAAACCAAACCCCAACAACAACAAAAACTCTGAACAAGAACAATGGGATTTATTCTCAATAATTCTTATGTCTACATTCTACAGCCTTCACCTCTGTTTGGTTCTTCCAATTGCTTCTGTTTTGAGAAGAAATTACTAAAAGTAGGTAGGTTTTTAAAGCTTATTATATTTTCAAAAAATATCAACAAAATCCTGTTTCTTTTACATAAGAAGAATCAAACATCTGGAGACTATTTCTTTGCTCAGACTCCAAGATATGTTCTTGCCAGCACTTATCCCAAAGGTCTTTTCTCAGGATATTATTCAAATCCACATATGCTCGTATCCAGCATGTCTATCAATGTGTGTCCTTTGTTCTTATGTCATTATTTTTACAAACAGGAATATTTTCAGCAGATAGCATTCAGCATTTCAAAGCTAACCACCATTTCCATTCCTTTCCCCTCTGGTTTTATCCTCAGTGACAGGCAGTCAGTACTCTCACCAGTTTCAATATATATAAAATCCAGCTTCAAGCATCAAAGAAAGAAAATTAATTTATATATGCAGGTTGCTTTCTATGAGGAAAATATTAACAAGAATATATGATAAACGGTCATATATTTATCAGAGGGATAATGTAAAGAAAAAATAACTGCAGTTTTTTTAGTTTAGTTTAAGAGATACAGTCAAGGTAATTGCAGTCAGTTGAGAGACAAATTACAACCATTTTCTGAAAACACAAATTTTCTTGCACAGGTAAGAAACTAAAAGAGAAAATGCAGAGTTTTCTTTCTGAAAACAGTCTTCATGAACAGTTGTAATATAAACTCTCTATCAATTTTACTTAGAAACAAATTATTAGGGTTGAGCATGGCTAGAAAACCATAAAAAAGAACAGAGATATTTTATGAAGTTCAGTTGGTAAACAGCTGTTAATCAGATGCCCCTACAAGAACAACCTAAGCCTATTTCTCAGTTCATTCTACTGGGATGTTTTTGTGAACAGTGTTGAACAACCTTTCCTAAATCAGGTTCCACACTGTTGCAGCAACATATAGAGTGGTAAGAAGAGACAGGAATGGAACGACCCTCTCAATAGGATACAAATTCAGAAATATCTGCTCCTTTAATCTGGTGTTTTAGACAATGCAACTTTCAAAAGGAATGTTTAATTCTAGTACCTACATCTAATATACATATATTAAATAAATTCTGAACATAGTATGGCCACCAGCGTCTTACAGATGCCTTTGTTGTAGCTTTTCTTTCTTCAGACTTCTTACCTACTGACATACTTAAAATCAAAAATAATAAACTTTAAAGGAAATAAACATCATCATCATCATACACCCTACAACAACAGCAAGAATAATAACCCC
This sequence comes from Rhadina sibilatrix, assembly GCA_013400275.1. Taxonomy (NCBI): domain Eukaryota; kingdom Metazoa; phylum Chordata; class Aves; order Passeriformes; family Phylloscopidae; genus Rhadina; species Rhadina sibilatrix. The sequence continues at coordinate 257,585 of VWYO01002895.1, read as the reverse complement.
AAACTAACCCCTCTACCGTCAAGAATTATTGATAGTTTAAGTCTCTATCTGATGCCTTATCCTCTTTTATTTTGTTCAACCATGCATGCATGGTAACACAATCTGGAGGACCTTAACAGTAGTGATGCACTCAAGAAGACCATCATAATCCTAATATGGTTTGTATAAATTGAGCTTGATCCAAAGTTGCACTATAAGACATTGTTGTTTCTCTGGCCTTAACACTACCTAGTGAAGACTATCAGTCAAGGAGCAAGGAATAGCCAGAATCGAGCTCTTAACTGAGATCTAAAACACTGGAAAACAGAAGTAACTGAAGCTTCAATTTCAAACAATTCTAATTTGGAAAGAAAAAATGTTCTTTTCTTGGTAAATTGAAAACCAATTGCTCTTGATGTGGTGTCCTCGATTTTTCTTTCTGCATTGGTATAAATATGTAAGGTGAACAACATCATATACACCAGAAATGTTTATTAATTGCAGATTACAATCAAGTTGGAGAAAGCACTGTCTTTGAGAGGGAGCTAAACAGAACAAATGCATTTTCCTACCTAATTTTCTTTTGAGACTCTCCACTACTACAGTAATGTCTCTGTCAGACTCAGAAGATTTTGTGGTCTTTCTGTTCTCTCCAGAAAAGTGTGTGAATGTAGCTTCAGTCCTTGTTCTTGAAACAGGTGAACTGTTTTTTTCACCAGTGATGGGAGTAATCTAAAATGTCATTGTTATACCATGAGTTTGAATTGTAAAGGTCCTTCCTTCATGAAAAAAAATATGCTTTTGACTAGGAGGGAGAACGAAGAAGGATTAAAATGGTCCTAGAGGCAAACTCAGTGATTCAGAAGTCAAAGAGAAGGCTGTGACTGGAGATGGGTACATTTTGGAATGCACCTGCCTGTGCATATAGGTATGTGAGGATTCACAGATGTTTAAACATATTTGTTTCCTTTTCATGTCCAGTAATAACAAATGATCTTTTGTCAGGGAAAGAGAATTTAATAATTTCTACCTTCAATGACCTATTCTTCATCCTGCACATGTGCCACATATACGATTCTATTGTTTCATAGTATTCAGCAATAGAGGAAAATGCATTAGTTATTCTTAGTTATTATGCTCAGTTTTTTCTGTTCAAATCACAGATATTATTCACAGTATTCATTTAATCATTGCAGGTTTTACTTTATTTTGACCCACACTCTTAATCTGGTGGTGGTACCTGCTTTTACAATAAAAATGTGGATACGAGATACAGAACATAGAAGAGAGACAGGCAAAGGAAAATAATAGAGGAAAATTAAGAAACCATGCCAAGATTCTTGAAATTATAACACACAGAGTTAAGAAATGCCTTGAGACGTTCTCAACAAATAGCAATCATATTTCATTTTATTTCATGTCAGCGAGGGAGACCAAGCCTGAAAGTGGAACACATACATTTTGTCAGAAAAACACATCTGATATCTTGACTAAGAACATAAACAAATCTTTCACTGTTTAGCAGTTGCTGCTAGACATATAGTAGACACAGTCTCTGTGGTTTACAGATTTTTTTTTTCAAATGAATTGTCTTTAAACAGATTTTTTCACTCCTCTCGACTTCTTTACTTTACAAATAATTCTATTTGGATTTCTAGGAACCTAGAAGAGGTTATACCGTTTTGTATTTTTGCAGTAGGTGTTAAAGATTTTGCAGCAGTCTCTTTTGTTATTATCACACTGCATAAAGCCCTGAAAAAAATTAATGAACATCTGCCTGTTATGTCTGTATAGTCAATGGCAAACAACATCTAGAAAAATATCACCTGAACTGAAAGAAAATCAGTATGTGAGCTGTGCTGGGCCATGATCAGGAGGAATTAAGGCAGTCTGTGACTGATGCCCATCACAGAAAATGTTAAGATATAAAGTCTTCCTTATGATTCATATGATAATTTTAAAAAAAGTGTTGAATTTAACACACACATTTTCTATTCTCTAAAATAAAAAATCCCACAGAAATCCTCCAAAGCCAAGAAAATAAAATACAAGTGCAATGAGCTATGAAAGGGCTTTTGCAGATGAAAGAAAATTATGCTAAAAATGGCGTTTAGAGATCCAGACTTTAATTTATCATTTCCTATCCAAACACAGGATTTGGACAGATGTGTTGAGGCAGCATTAAGTCTAGCATTTGAAGAAGATAAGTATCTTGTTTATAGTAGTAAGAAAGAAGCGGTTAACAGATAAGAAAATTCTGTTACCATGGAAGGAATGAAATGTCCTAAAATGGTCCTTAAAACAATTAAATTATTATTTACTAGGTGAACCTTTGAAATCATAAATGATCAGTGTCTTAGCTATGGTCATTTCCTATAAAAAAAAAAGAAAACTAAGACCAAAACAGAAATCCTGAATGTTTATATTGTAAATAACACGTAATGTGAGGAAAAGGTTAATAATATGCATGGGGAGGTTGAATAAGCTGTTATCAGCAGTTGGTCATGGATAAAACCTATATAGCATGAAATGTTTATCTTCAGCCAGTGGAAGACATGACTATAATATAAAAATATGGGGATTTTTAATTTCCTTTGAAATAATCTGTTTAGACATTTGTGAAATGTTTTCAAGAGTATGTGTTTTAAGAGATCTGTAGTCAGTATGTCTAATGCTTAATATATAAAGCTGTTCATAGATTTTTCTACTTAAATGCTCTTTTGCTTGAAGATGCAGGTTTTCTTCTTATTTTTGAGGCATTTAACAAAACCTGGAACAGTGATATAAAATATGAGAATTTTGGATAGTGTTCACAAAAAAGAACTGAGCATCTCTCCCCTAATTCTATTAAATCCTTTCCTTGGTCTATTTGATTTTCAGCATTTTTTTCTTTTAGCACTGGAGAAATGGAAAGATCCTGTGAAATTTTTGATAGTCCTGATTTCTTTAGAGTGGATCTTTCTGAACATAATTTAGTAGATTATGGTTTTAAATCTCAAAGGCAAGCATAAGGAACTTCTGCATAAATAAAATTGAAGTAAGAATTTTCTGGTTTTCATATGAAGATGTCTGAAAGTCTCTGAAGCCTTTACAAAAGCTATATTTAATTCAGGCACTAAGTGCTTATTTGAATGTTTAAAAAGAGGTTATAAATAAGTTTAAGTAGTTTAGTGGTGTACATTTTTCTTAGCAAATATCTTTTAAAAAGTGTTTTATTGACTTCAGTTAGTGTGAAATGATTGAAGCTATAATGAACAGTTTATGCTTGAGTGTACAAGGACCCTAGGTATTTATAAATGACAGGTCTACAGAATACCTATGAATGAAAATGACCCCAGGTAACTGAACACTACTTTTGCAGCAGGTATATACACAGCCAAATAATGAAATGAAACCCGCAGAGGACTCTCAAGATATTTGACATGAAGTAATTTATGATTACTCCTGGAGTAAAGAAAGTGACATTCAGATTTCCTACAGATCTGTTACATGCTACAACAAAACTTGTATCTAAAGCAAGGCAATAGAATGCTGTTTTTGATGTATAAGATATAATATATACATGGTGTTTAAAATTAGGTATGTACAGCAATGAAAGTATTATGCTGTCTATTAGGTTCATAAGTTTATCTGACACAGAGCATGGTACAATATAACACAAACCCTTTTTTCTACTATAGATATTCAGACACACTGATAAGTAGTCATGACTCATTCATGTGACCTGACATCAGATGAATTGTTTTTCAGAGACTGTATTATATATGTGTGCTCAAGCTGTCAGCCTGCTAGGCAGAATCACTACTATGAGAATGATTACATTTTCTTTTTAATAACTCAGCATTGTAACATTGTCCAAAGGCAGAAAAAAAAAATCTCTCCCAAAAGATAGCTCTGAACAGAATATAGAAACTAAAAAGCCTCCCCTTTAGGCTTCACCTATCTAGATTTCTCAACTCTTTTGCCATTATGAGAATTCTTTCATACTTTCTCTTTTTTAGACTGAACATAGCACTGATTGTCACCGTCACTGAACCCCTTGCTGTGACTGTGCAGCAGCAGAGATCACAGGCAGTGATCTCAGCTAAATGAGGACTAATGCCCACATTCAGGCTAGACAACTCAGGTCAGTATGCTAGCAGAAAACCTACAAGTCAAAATTCTTTGAGCCCACAGAGAACTGCAGGGAATTCCCTGAGAATCAAATAATTGTATACAGCTGGATCAGGGACACAGCCATAATGAGACAATTCAGCCACTGAGTGTTCTACACTTACACACTTTTTTTTTTTTCTTTTTCTCTCTCTTTTTTTTTTTTTCCNTAAAAAAAAGGAAAGATTTTTCTTTTTCTGTTTTCGTTTAAATTCTCTAATCACAAGCTCTTCAATACCCCAAGTGTTGGGGCTGCCAAAATCTCAGATTTTTTTCTAAATGTGATACAAGTGCATGATGCAGAATGTGCCATGCATAGAAACATATGGCCTTTCTAATATAAAAGCTGTTGCTGCTCCTTTCAGCATCTTGCAGGGACCTCTGTTTGCTTACTACTCCAGAGCCCAGCTGTTCACAGATTGGTCCATGGCAAATGATTCTGGGGTCCTTCTAATCTCTTTCAGGGACCCCAAAGTATTCAGTCACCAGATCACTTCCATGCTGGCATCATCACTCAGGCTTCTTTGTTTTGGCAGTATGACAAGTAGAAAATGAAGCAAAACCAGGTGAAGCCAATCTAACCCTCTTCCTGCTGACCGGGCAGCCACCCATTACAGAGTGGGCACAGAGGAGTTCAAGTCATCTAGTGCTCTCCATATATTAGACAGGGTTATTTTTATTGTGCCTATTTATTATTAAGCTTCCACCTGGCATTTATAGGACATTTATGCTCTCTAAGTGGTTGCACTTGCTAATCAGCTATTACAGCTGCCAGGATGCAGCAAAAGCAGGCAGCTTCTGCCAGGGTAGGTGATGAGGAGGCAGGCAGTGGCAGCAGTGCAGGGGACACATGGGATGGACTCAGGGAAGTGCAGACACAGGTCTGCAGTGATCATTTAGTTCAGCCAAGAGTCCAGAACATCAGGTAGATCCATAGTAAAGAGGCAAGTCCGATGTCAAGCTAAAAAGTCACAAAGTCACCTGCAAGCTGGGCTCTGGGTCAGAGTCAACGAGGCACAGGACTGGGATACCAGAGAGATATCAAGGCTGAGAGCCCAAGGTTAAAAGTCTCCCCAGGTGCAGTGGGTTAAGTCACTGCTGGGATTTCTCACAGCCAGAGAGAAGAATCATCAAAGTTTTCCCTGAGTCCAAGCTGCTGAACCCCGGGGGGTGTAGGGAAGGCACTCAGGGCTTTGAAAACATCTAATGCTTTCAAGAACTGGATATAAGAGAGCATTAAGCAGATCAGATATAAGTAGGTCAACCATGCTTGGCTCTCTTTTCCTAGTTGTGCATGTGCCTTGTATTTGGCAGGCCACTGAGCTGCAACCTCTGTCTTTCCTTTTTACTCCACCAATAGCTAAACCTAAACTTGTTTGCAGGCTTACAGCAGTGTTCTTTACACATATAGCTGTCATTGCTGATAAGTCACTTAAGACTCACATCCACCTGTAAATGTGTTGTTTTCTTCCTTCCATGACAAAATGTAAGTCAGTGTTTCTTCAGAAAACAGGAATAGACAGGTACGTGAAAGGAATGGGCACACTGCACGTGCACACATATTTGTGGTTATGTGGGCATGTGCATATCTATCTCCTATTACTTTAAGCTCCCCAGTAAATTCTTATATCTGAGGAACTGAACTTTCATAAGAGTGTAAACTCTGTTGGTACCACTAAGTTATTGTGCTGACATCACAATCTTTATCATATACATAACTTTTACAAATTATAATTAATGGCAGTACTTATTCTTCATTTTGAAGTTACTCAATATATGTTTAAGTCTTTCTGAAGAGCTCTCTCACTTTTTTTTTTTTTTTTTAAGGAAACAAAAAGCTGTCTTATACTGTATTTCTGTATTTCTGTAAGGAGTTCTCCATAGTCCATGGGGTCTTCACCTCCATGGGGTCACCTGTTGCCTATTGCAATGCAGGGAGGCAGCAAGGGCAACATCTAATGCTAGGAGCTCATGGTAAAAGAGGCATGTGAAACTGGGGACTGAAGATTTTCCTGTTCCCTCTTCAACTTCTGATTACATTCCCATATTTAATTTCTTATCAAGGCTGGACACAAACCCCATGATCGAAGAAGAAAGACTGAGTGTAGACAGGATGTATTTCTACATCCATGGATTTGAGCAAAGCATCATGGAGTAACAGGTTATCTGAAGAAACTGATGTATATTTTGTTTTTATTTTCCCTTAGCTACCAGATTTAAGAGCTGTACTACTTTCCTTTGTTTATACCTTGCTTGTTCCTTCATTCAGATTACATTGTGAAATTTAAATGAAAAAAATACTATCAAAGACACTTAATGCTTATTTATAACTCAAGAAAAGGTCAAAAACTCTGGACTTTGGTTTGGGCTTTTTTATTTTCACCATGTTATGTTTGGATATTTAAAAGGATGAGTGGATTTTTTGTATAAATATTGACATAAAGTAGATAGGGGGATGCACAGATAAATATTGTTTCATAATTAGATTTGAAGTTTACCACATAGCCAAATAAATGAGGAAGATTATCATAGAGGAAAACCTGAGCAAAATAAATCATTCTGTAAGAAGATAGAATCAAATTATCAATGGAAATTGGAAGCATCTCTTTAGATAAGGATGGGCTTGGAGAACAGAGGAGAAATTTTAGGTTCATGGATTAGAAAAGATACTAAGGCCTAGAACTATACTAAAGTTTGTGGACTGATGGAAGTTGACATAAGACAGAACAACCAAGAATGATTTTTGAGGGTAGCTCATTCAAGATGATCTTCTAAAACAAATATTGGGGAGAAGCTGGGAAAAGAAAGGGTGAATCTGAAGACTAAATCTCTTTACATCTGTGTGCAGAAAAGACAGAAACTGCACAAGAAATAATCATATCTTCATCAGTGTTGTGGACCTTCCTGAGGACTCAACAATGGTTGTTATTTATGTTCTTTGCTTTGCCAGGGGTTCTCCCAATATGTAGAGTATCTTAAAATTGCCAATTTGAAAAACATGTGATGCTGCTTTATAGGACCCAAGGCAATGAGATAAGATGAACTAAATTATTAAGAATCAGAAATTCTGCTGGTTTAGCACTTAACATCTTATCTACTCTTAGCAAATAGGGAACATTCCATTTTAAAAATACTATGTTTCTCTATTATTATGCTAATTATCCTTTTTTCTTGAAGTACCTGGGAAAACATACTTGGCTTAGTTTTTGTTCCTTGTTTAATCTTGTAAGCTAAAATTCTTAAGAATAAAAAAATCTATAACTATACATTAACCTGACCTTTTAAAAGAGTGAGATCTGCAACACAGAGGAGCCTCTGGGCTAAAATAAAGGCAGCTTTTGACCATAGAGATCCTTAAATATTTCAAACCCTATTAAAAAGGAACTGCAATCTAATTGACATGCTCTATAATTGAAGTGCAGTTATGCATCAGTGGATAAACGAAGCTTAAAAAATAATCAAGCAAACAATAAGTGAGAAAAAATTCCATTTGCATTGCTTGGAAGAGTAAAGCTCTGATGATAATGGCTTGTGTTACAGAGGGTCCAAGGTGTCACGATGAAGAGAACCTGTTGCCTGCTAAACGTGCCCAGGGGATAGCTTATTTTCCCTAGATGTTTGTCAGAGTTTGAATCTCTGGAGACTGAAATTTTAAATCAAATATTTACTCTGTGTGATCCTTTCTTTACTACTGCTGACATTGGATAACATGGTACATAAACAATTCCCATGGCAGCAGCAGGAATTTTTGGACACAGGGATGAAATCCACTGCACTGTACTGTCAGGTTCCAAACATTAAAATGCCTCTCAATAGTGTTGCTTTTAAAGAAGGAATGTTTAGGTGTAAAAAACTGGCTGAAAGGGAGTCACTGTTATCTTTTATGTTCTTGGGTATGCTACAAACTACATACTTAATATAGTACTACAAACCTGTCCCAACTGAAAACAAACAAACAAAAAGACCCCACAAACTGTAGCCATCATCTAGAGCACAGGAAAAAATAGTTCAAACGAAGTTTAGCAGATACAAGAACAGTTTTTCAAGACACAGGCAATTGGATGTTTAGAGAAGTTGCTCATTTTCCCAAGAGCTAAAGTAGGTTGAGACAAAAAACTCCTCTTTCTGTGTCTTTTATGAAGAAATTTCATGCACAGATACAGTATTTACTTACAAGGGAAATAAAGAGAGCTTGTAGCTGGCAGCTATAAGGATACTCAAGTGAAAGCAATCCTTCTTTCCCGTAGCAGCCCTAAAAATTCCCTTTGACATCGATTGGACATGGCACCTTGCACAGTAAACAATGCTACAATTACTTATCTTTTCTTGAAAAAACAAACCCAATTCCCTATGGTATTTTTAAGGTAACCTTAGGCCCAGCCTGGTTACACAGTAATAACTATTTTGTGGGGCTGACTTCACTTATCAATATTTGAAGGCTGCAGCAGAGGAAACAACCTGATCATGACAATGTAGGCGATTTGGAAAGAATGGGTTTAAGAAAGGGAGATATTGATTCCTTTCCTGGGTTCCAGAAACTTTCAAAAGAATGAAACAATAGAATTTCACAACTAGTAGAAGAGATATCTTTTATAAGATTTTGACATTTTTTGGACAACACGTTAAAGATTAACCTGTCCTGCTGTATGGAACTTCAAAATAAAAGCATATAATTTCTGCTGCCTTACTTACATTGCCTATTAAACTTGGCCATTTCATTGCTTACTAAAAGCATCATCTGGTGGTTTGGAGAAAATTGTTTCACACATATCTAAGTTTTAGTCTGTGTTAAGAGCTTAAGTGATGTATCAGCTTCATCTGAACGTAATTTTCTTTGAAGCCAAATCTTAAATCCCTGCTGATAGAATCTGAGAGAGAAGTTTAGTCCTTGAAAATATGCGTGGTGAGAAAGGCACAAAGGTGAAAAAAGACATGGCAGAAAATCACAGCATCAAAGACAGAGGGTCTGTCACAAAGGATGAGGGTGAGTAGTTGAGAGAAGCAGCCAAGCATTGAGAATAATCATTGAACAGCTGGAAAGGCCAAGAGAGACCCTGGAAGTCAGGGAGCATTAGAGAGAGTTTAAGTGTGTCAAAGCCCAGGATACTGCTTCTTGGGATTGACAGAAAAAAAGGCGTGAGTCAAGATTTTCTCAAATGATTTATAGCTTATGGGGAGTTTTACTCTCCAAAGGTCTCAGAAATCCAGAATTCTCACTGGTGCATCTTCTGAATTTTTTTCAATTTGGACCTAAGGGTTGTGCCCATCTGTCCTACAGGAACTATTTCAAAAATGCATCTGGGTCTGCAGACAAATGACAAGTTTTCTGTGTGAGTATAGAAACACTGTCACTGCAATGTCAGGGAGTAACAGCTGAACACCGGTGCATGCTTGGTGAATAACCTACAGTGAGAAGCACTCCCCAGCTCCCACAAAACACACCCACAGCAGTAAATTGCACAGCTTTTAAGTGAGCTCATGTCTTCATGCGGTGTGCCAGCACTGGTGAAGTTATATACACTGCATGACTTTATTTCTGATATAAGCAGACATGGCTTTTTAGTTTTCCAGACCTCAGACCCAGTAGGAGCAGGCCCATGGACTTCCCAGGCAGTTTGTCACCCTTGCCACAGCAGAATGTACTTTCACCAGGACAGCACTAATAAAGTACCACTGTAACACCCACCCTTTCTGTGGTTCTTAATTTAGAAAAATGTTTTACTCCCTCTCAGCAAAAATTCAATTTTTGTTGGAGATCAGCACTGCTGTGCTGCACAAGTCCTCCTAGGAAGCAGAAGGTTCAGTAAAAGATGGACTAGCTACTCATAGCATGACTTTTCATCTCCAAGCCTTAAGTTTTGAGGTTCATCATTCATAATGAATGAGTTAAGTGAGATGCATATACTTTTCTCTCTGGAAAATGAAACCAGGCAATACTGATATCAGTATCTCAACTCAGCTTTAGTGACTAGTGAGGAAACTATTTGTAAATGCACTTCTAAGGTTCTCCTTCATAAATGTTCTGGGAAAAAAAAATGTATTTGCCAGAAAAGAACCTTATGTTCTTACAGCTTAATCTGCAAGAAACTGTTTCTAGCATCAGTTCTGAAAATCTGAATATTGTTAACAGATATTTATTCCAGTAGAAATATTTTTTTTTTTCAATCAGACAGTCATGTACTGTTTTTAATCTATTAAATGCAGGCTGTGGAAATTTTATATCAGCTCATATATTTGTACTTTTTTTCCCTTCTGTTTCATTTTCCAGTTTATAGGACTGTACACTCTTTGAACTAAATCTCTTTTTGCCTTTCTGCAACAATTATCATGACTGAAATGTCTGAGCTTGGCCTTTAAAAAATGAAAACAATAACTAAAGGATATTTGCAAAAAGCAAAGAGGGAAATAAACCCAGTATTACAACATGCTTTATAATATGTTAATTTATGGCAACTGAAGATTAGTCTGCCCCACTTATTTTCTGAACAAGGTCCTGCTTGTGTCGTAAAATTGTTCTCCCCTTGTCTATTAGAGAAAATAGAATTGCCCTCTCTGGCCCCAGTCTTGCAGACAGCTATATCTTCCACTAACAGTTCCATTAACTTCATTTAAACTACCTGAGAGAACTGACTTAGTTGGGTATGCAAGTGACTGGGAAATTGAAACCTTTGTCCTTAGGCAGCTTCTGGATGATTTTTCTGTCTAGATTTTTCTTCTCTCCAAACCATCAGTCATTATTGGATCGTGCAGCTATTTAACAAAATGGTTTGCATTGCTCATTCTCCAGTCTGTCTAATTTGATGTTGCCACTGCTAATAATTTCTCATGTTATTAAACTTACTTTTGCTGATACCTGCAGCCATTCTATAAATACAAGTTATTTAAAAGCTGAGGTTTATGTAAAAAGAAATAATTTCTTGGCCTCCTGGATAGAGAAAAAATAAGAAAAACATGAAGATACCTTCAGAGTACAATTAAAATATTTGAAAGTTGTTATTATCATTAAGTCAAATGTTTTTAGACAATATTGTTATAATCAAAAAAATTACCTTATGATTTCTTGAAATTTGAAGAATGTTGAGGGACCTCTACAGGATTGAGGAATGGACCCATGTAAATCTCATGAATTTTGACATGGCCAAATGCAAGGTTCTGCCTCTGGGCTGGGGCAACCCCAGTAGGAATAGAAGCTGAGTGCTGAATGGATTGAGAACATCCCTGCAAAAGGATACTGGTGGATGAAAATCTGGCCAATATGCAATGCAGCCGAGACATCCAGCTGTGTCCTGGGCTGCATCAAAGGAAGTGAGAAGAGCAGATTCAGGGAGTTGACTCTTTCTCTGAACNAAATATATATATTTAGATAGGAAGACATGTTTTATGACAAGGTGAGGCACTGGAACAGGTTGCCCAGAGATGCTGTGGATGCCCCATCCCTGCAAGTGTTCATAGCCAGGTTGGATGGAGCATTGAAAAACCTGGTCTAGTGCAATATGTTCCATGACATAGGGGTTGGACTACCCATGATCTTTGAAAATCTCTTCCAACCCAAACTGTTCTGTGATTCTGAAGTATTGCAATTATTGAAATTATTGTACATAATTTATTATTCTCATTAAGAATTCCTCAGAGCTTCTAGAAAATTTGTTGTCTAAAAAGAAACCCCATAAAGAATTATACTAAAATAGATCAAAATCAATTCNTAAGAGAAGGTTATGGGGAGACCTTACTGTGATCTTTAAATATACATTGGATAATCATAAGAAGGAGTGAGAGAGTGTTTTTGCCAAGGACTGTAGTGACAGGACAAGTGGCTGGGTTTTTTTAAATNGATTTTGATTTCGATTTTGATTTTTGAATCAAGTTTTTTTGAAACAAAACCAATCTACTTACTTATTTACTATTCTCAAACATATTTGAAGTTATGAATAAGATAACCGTTTTCCTTACTCTGCAATCTACTTGTGTTGTATCTTCTGTATCCACAGAGCATGTGACCTGCTTTTGAAGGTCCTGTATCCTCCACACAGAGATCAGCAGCACATTGCTATGGAAAGTTGCAACCAGGAGCACCTATTGGGATCAGGGAGAATGACCTGTTGCATCTGGAGAGGAAGGGTCACATATTTTTAACTGATTCCTAAATCTATTGAATCTAGATATATAGAAAATACATAACTAGATGTGTTTGGATCAAGGGAGGACATATTATTCTGACCAAAAGCAGACATTTCCATGTATGAACTAGTCACAGAAAACTCCTATTATGTCAGTGAAGAGAGAGCCAGCAGAAAAAAACCAAAAAAACAAAACAAAACAAACCTCAACAAACAAACAAACAAACAACCAAAAAACCCCACAAGAGAGCACTCATGTTATTTAAAACAAAGATTAAAATATTTTGTCACAATGTTTGTTTGTTTGTTTACAAATTGGGAAAGAATTCTAACATGGCTAATTTTGAAATATGACCTTAGAGTACAAACATATACAATTAGATGAGAGAAATCTCATTCATAATGCCTCTGGAGCGAGAGAGAGAGAGAGAGGGAAACAGTATTAGGAAGGTAGAAAATTCATAGGAACTTGAGATCTTGGAATGGTAAATTGCCATCAAACTCTTCTTCCAATACCTGGTTTGCACCTCTGGTTGTAAAATGGTTGTGTTCAAGAACTACTTCTGCTGACTTGCCGAGGTGTACTGGCTTTATTCTGTTAATAATTAAGCTAAGAGAATAAAAAATTTCTAATTCCAAGTGTTTCTACATACTGTGGTGTTGAGAAAGCTGCTCATCAGAAATGCTGTAATTTAGGAAAAGATAGTAATTCTTTCCTGTTGTATAAAATACACTGGAAAATGTAATTTAAAAAGTTAAAAAAAAAAAAAAAATCAATGGAATACCATCAATTAAACTACCTGCAATTTACTCATGGGATGCTTAGTTTATTTGAGTTATTTGTTCTGTAATGTTGACTAATTTTTTTTTTTTTCAAAAAAGGTTGAAAAATTTGGCATATGGGAACTTGGAATCTAGCAATGCTACTATTAGAAGTCTCAGCAAGCCAGTACTGTCAATTGCTGCTGATTGTTTTGAGAATACCATTTGGATAACACAATCATAATTTTGTAAAGTCCATAATGAGCCTACTCCCTTGCCAGTTTTTCAGTTGTCCAGCTTTCAAAAAGCTTTCTTATGCAATTCTTTCCTGCCAATATGAAGCCTATAGACTAGTGGACTGTAAATGTGAATTATAATCAGCAAACTGTAAATATGAAATTAATACAAATATCATTACTTGAATGTCAAAAGAAATGGCTTGGCTCTATAGTAGTTGTATCAATCCATTGCACAGCAGATTTATTAAAACACAAGACCACTGCTAGACTTCTGCTCTCTTCTTTTTGAGAGAAAATATCTAATTGGAGGCCTGTCACTAGTTGTGTCTCCCAAGACTCAGTACTGGGCCTGGTATTGTTTCAATTATTTCTCAATGACTTGGATGAAGGAGCAGATGCCTCCTCAGCAAGTTCACTCACTGATGACATAAAGCTGGGAGGAGTGGCCAATACCCCAGAGGGCTGTGGAGCCCTCCAGAAGGACTGTGACAGGTTGGAGAGATGGGGAGAGAACTGTCAAATTTCAACAGAGGAAAGTGCAGGATCCTGCACATGGGGAAGAATAATCACAGCACACCCTGGTACTCTGTGGAGAAGAACCTGGAAGTCCTAGTGGACAACAAGCTCTCCACGAGCCAGCAGCACCCTTGTGGGCAAGAAGGCCAATGTTATCCTGGGATGCATTAGGAAAAGCATTGCCAGCAGGTCGGAGGAGATGATCCTGCCCCTCTGCTCTGCCCTAGTGAGGTCACATCTGGAGTGCTGTGTCCAGTTCTGGGATCCTCAGCACAGGAGGGACATGGAGCTTCTGGAGCAGGTCCAGGGGAGGGCAACAAAGATATTTAAGGGATTGGAGCATTTCTCTTATGAGGAAAGATTGAAGGACCTGGGCCTGGTCAGCCTTGAGAAGAGAGGGCTGAAAGGGGACCTCATCACTGTCTATCAATATCTGAAGGGAGGGTGTCAAGAGGATGTTTCCAGGCTCTTCTTGGTGGTGCCAACCAATAGGACAAGAGGCAAAGGGCAAAAACTGGTGCTCAGGAAATTCCACCTGAATCTGAGGAAGAATGTTTTTACTTTGCAGTGACTGAACAATGGAAGAGATTGCCCAGAGAGGCTGTGAGTCTCCCTCAATAGAGATACTCAAGAACAGTCTGGACACAATCTGATGGTGTGTGCTCTGGGATGACCCTGCTTGAGCTGGGAAGTTGGATCACATGACCCACTGTGGTCCCTTTCAGCCTTACTAATTCTGTGATTTTGTGAACCTGTGATTCTGTGAATTTGACAAGATCTTTCATTAAGTGTTCATTTCCATTGTAATTTTTAATATTCTAACATCAATCATATTAAATGGCATTTGATATCGGATAACCACCACCAGGCTCTCAACAGACCTATGTTTCATGTCCATGGTGCAGTCAATCATGTCAAGAAGTCTCTGATATCTTATTACCACACACATTGTAGTTCATGGTGGTTTTGAGTTATCTATTGCTAAACAAAGTTGTTAAGAACACTATAATTTTATGAATTGGCATACCATTTCCCAAAAACATGCACTTCAGTCAGAGTATAATGTAGCTCCACATTGGTGTCTAGGTGCAAATGCATAGGAAGTTTCAGGTGATTTTCTGCTGAGTAAATGGTAGATGGGTTCTGGGAGAAAATCACAGAAATTCTTTGTAGGTTTGGGAAAAGTTATAATTTAAATTCAAATAAGGGCAAGAAAATGAAGTAGCATAAGAGCCATTTTGATCAACTGGGTTTCCCAGTGGTATCAGAATAGTCTGCACATGGATATGCTTTTCCACATTTTTCCTTTCATTTTGAAATATTCCTAATCACCACATTACTATTTTGTAGACAACTGCTTTGAAATACATGGAGACATATTTTACCATGCTGTAGTGTATATTAAGAAAGGAGGACAGCTCTACATTTTTATACTATCACTATTCTATTGAAAACCCTTTTTGTTATGGACTGTTTGAATTAAAATGGACAAACAATGAGAAAATGTTCACTAAGGAATTATCTGCTGGGGTTGAGGGCTAGAGTTAATTTAAAATATCTTTTTCATATTTGGATTCTTTCATTAATACTTGAGAATACTATAAGCTTGAAATAAAAATTCCTCCTTATTCAGCTTAAGGTGTGTAATGCAGAAAAGACATTGAAAGTTGAAACCACATCTTTTAATTTGTTTGCAGTGTGGACACCCTCTCAGGCAGGGTGAAATAGTCAAAAGAAGATTAAGTACTCCCTGTCTCTGAATATGTTATAAACTATTAAAGTAAGAGATATTATTCTGAGAGGGCATATGAAAAATAAACAAGTGGAAAAGGCCTTGCAGAGACTACAGCTGGTTTCTTTTAATAAGAAAACTGCATTGATTTGTATTCCTTCTGGATTTGTTCTGTTTGAAGAATAAATTGGATCTTGAAACAAAGGCCCTGAAGATTCCAGAATAATACTGTTTCCATCTTGGGGTGCTGAAATAGCCCCAAAGCATGCATATAGTCTTTTACACTATTTGAGTTATTAATAGAAAAAATTATATTGTTTGTTTCTCATTTACAAACTTTGACTTAGTGGAATATACCACAATGAGGAGGCTTGTTCTCAGATAAAACCCTTCTTTTGAAAGTCTACCATTTGACCGAGCTTGCTTTTGATACACGACTTTTGCTAATGTTCCCTGTTAAACGTTTATTGTTATTCTATTGTTATAGACATATTTTCACAGAATCACTTTCTATCTGGAAACAAAAAAATTAAAAATCTTCAATGTTATTTATTATTCTCATTATTTTTTTTTTTTAACATGTGAAAAAATTCCCTGGTATATGGATATGAAGGGGGATGTTTCATGCATTTATTTTCCAATTCTTAATTTAACATTTGGTGAACAAAGCTCAGATTTGAAGGAGTTGAAACCCCTATATGAGTACATCAGGTATTATGACAGAGTCAAATTCTCTATTTGTGTTTTCTTTAGCTTTTCTTATTGACATTTAGAGTCTTAGTATTATTGCATTGTGCTTACATCTGACTCAACTTTTCATAAAACTGGCAGATTGAGTTTGTTGTTTTGCTCAGTCTGTGATGAAGTATTTGAGAGAGTATCAGCTTCCACTGCTTTCATGCCTGTGTGCTTCCTGAAACAACCTCAACTATATCACATGTGGGATCTTTAAGGTCCTTTTATACTTCCTTTGAGATTCAAAAATCATGAGGTTTTTAAGGTTGGAGGGACAATTAGAATATCTAGTTTAATATCCTCTGTACTAAAGGCAATAGCCTATTTCTTGCAATATTGTTCTTTATCACAGCACCTGTAACTAGTTTTTATTTATTTGTCATTATTTAACTATCATTATTTAACTTTGACTATCAAGTCTTAAAAGGGTAACCATCTTTTAACATAAGTAAAAAAGGACTGGCAGGAAAAAAAAAAAAAAACAAAGGTTCCAAATAGAATTTAATATAATTGCTTCAAAATATTTATTCGGTAATATCCTTACTCTGTAAAGCTACCTTCCAGGTACAAATTCATTTTAGAACGTGTAGTTTGTCTTTCTTGCCTGGATGTTGACATTTTAACAAGATAATATTTACTGAATCTGCTTGCTTATCACATTAATTTCTAATGTCATCACAATATTTATTTTGAAAGCCTTTAACACTTTGGAAAGCCACTGACATTTCATCTGAGTGGAGTAAGATATTTCTGAATTCAAAATAAACTCTAAACTGACAGTGGTTTCATATGTGAAAGTTTTTCTAGGGTTCTGTTATCATAACATTATAATAACGTATATTTGGTTACTGATCGGATTATTCCTGCCAAAGTAAAAGTAACATTACTAAGTTCAATGGACTCTGAATGAACACTTGTTATCACCTACTTATCTAAGAATGTTTCTTTTCTGATACATACATTCCGTTCTAAGAAATATCCCTGACAATATCAAGAGGATAGCTTCTGTATTCTAATTCTGACAAAGTTCACTTGTGAATTTTTATTTGCCTTTTACCAGTGACTTTGACATGACAGGGACATATTCTACTTATAAATAAATTGGTGAAAAAAACTCTGGCCTCTTTATTTGAAGAACACCTTTTGTTTGCCTAGTGCAAGTGTTTTAAAGAGCCAGTTGATATTCAGCCAATAGGCTACAACTTTTAAATTTTTGGTATAACTGTCCTGTTCTCTTTTTTCTTGGACTTAAAACATCACCAGGGATCTGTGTGATTTTTAAGAAATTTATCTTTTCACATCACTATGTAAAAGTATTTTATGCTTCTTAAATTCAGCTCAGCCTTCCTGAGTTGGCTTCAAAAGTTGCAGTGTGTTGATCCCAGTTAGCAGCTAAGGCCCCACAAAGCAGTCCTTACACCTCTGCCCCAGCAGGATGGAGAATAGAATCAGAAGAACAAAAGTGAGAAAAATCTTGTGTCTTGAAATAACAACAGTTTAAAAGGAAAAGCAAAAGCTGCATGTGCAAGCAAAGCAAAATAAATAATTCTTTCAGTAGTTTCCCCGAGGCAGGCCAGTGTTCAGCCATGTCCAGTAAAGCAGGGATTCAACATGTGTAACAGTTTTTTGGGAAGAAAAAAGCTATCACTCCAAATACCACTCGCTTCTTCCTTTTTCCCCAGCTTCTACTGTAGAGCTTGATATCATATGGGATATACCTTTGGCCAGTTGGGGTCAGCTGTCCCATCTATGTCTCCTCCCAAGTCTGCTAGTTCCCCCTCCCCAGTACACTAGCTCAGGAAGCAGAAGGAGAAAAAGGAAGAAAATACATACCCTCAACAGGTTTTATTGGAGGGGTAAGGGCACTGTGAGAAGCAAAACCAGCCTTGATGCTGTGCAGCTGCTGAGCAGTAGCCAAAGCACTGGTGCATTAGCAACTTTTGGCCACAGATTGAAAACACAGCACCAATTTTCTTCTTCCATGAAGAAAATTAACTCCATCCCAGCCAGATTCAGCACAAAAGTCAATTTCCTTTGTGTTTTTACTGGGCCTGATTATTAGAAACTTTGATCCGTATCATTCCATCTCCAGTAGAAAAAGTAGAATGTAGCTACAACTAACAGATGAGTTTTTAAACAGTTAATGGCATTTAACTTAATTGGCCAAAGAAGATTATGGATTTCAGGTCTCACACTTCTCAGGCAAGTATTCTTAAATGGTGGCCTCCTCTTTCCCTTGTAGAGCTTTTCAGAGGTAGATCAGCCCTTTCATGTTTTTGGAATTAGTTCTTGTTCTTCTTTCTCATTATATCAACAGTCTGCATTTGGCAAGCTGAAACATTTAGGAAACTAACTTGATTTTTGTAGGGTTTAGGGTTATTTGTGGATTCACAAATAGACGTGAGCATTGCAAGACTGACAAGTACAAGGTTTAGTTTCTCAGTGATCAGAGTATTTGTCCAAGACCTGATTTCTGTGTTCACTCCAGCCTCTCCCTTTCCAGGATCAGAAGCCTTGCCTTTTCAAGCTATGAACCGTTCTTGGTTGATGAAAGGCTTATGTTCCTCTCCTTTGAACCAGTATGAAACAGTGCATCAGGAGAAATATGTTGCACATAGCAGAATATTGCACGTCAGAAAAGGCAGAGAAAAGAAAGAACCATTATGCAGTGAAAATAAGCCTGTTTTGTAGCAAACAATTATCAGGTGATATTTCATACTACAGCAACTATTTTATTTAGAAATTATATTCATGAGCTCTTGTTTTAGAATTCCCAAATTTCCTTACCCTTCTGTGTTGTATACCTTTGGGAATGGTCTTTCCCTCAAAACCCCCCTCAGAGACTGTAACCCTTGGTCCGACCCTACCTGTCCCTTATCTTTGACCTATGGCCCCCTGCCAGCTATCCCATCCCAGAGAGAAACAAGATAAAAACCCCCACTCCTCCATGTTCTTCCTCTTTGCCTCCAGACCCCTTCAAGAATAAAGCCTTGGAACCTCCTGAGGTAAGAGCCTCTTTTGGATTTCTTTTCCTTATCCTGAAGCCTGCACCCCCAAAGTCTCCCAAAATCTGAGCTGGCATTGTGGCCAAGGGGGGCAGAAAGGGGGGTTAAAACTTCACTTCTTTAAAAACAAAAACCAACCAACCAAACAAAAAGAAAAAAATGTCTGATTTACATCAGAATTAAATTTTGCTAGGATGAACTACCTAATAAGCTGGAATTTGATGAGGATATTTTTGCTTTAACTACACATTTTTCTTTAAATAATTAGTTCTGAAATACAATTTTTAGTTAGAATTTCTAGAGTTCCACTGATTTCAGTGTCTTTTTCACAGACTTACGGGTATCATCAGATTGATCAGTTACCTTGCAGGTCTGAAAGAACTTTCTTATATGGACATTTTTAATGTATTTTATTTTTAAGTAGAAAGGCAGAAAAAGGCTGTGAGATAGAAGCCATCCCATTCTGGAGCTTCATTAGCCCCAGTAAATCCTGTTGCGTGTAAATGATCTGAGCAACTCAGAGCAATTAGCTTTTCATTTTAACTTGAGTGTTTTAGTGCAGATTGGTAGCTAATCAAGCTGGGAAATTTTAATAGAGTATGTAAAAAAATTGTTTATGAGTAATACTGTAAACAAGCATTGCAGATAGGTCTGTACCTGCTTTAGTGCTATAATAAAATAAGCAGTGAAATCAGCATTGCATCCATTTAGGTGTAATTGTACAAATTGCTAGCTAATCAGAGTGAGAAAATTGAGCCACAACTCGGGAGAACAATGCTGTTTGCTATTAACTTGGTGTTTAACTATGTATTTAAAGCATTTGGAGATTAAGTCTTTTTTAAAAAATAAACATAGATTTATTTTGTTGTAAAAAGCATGCCTGATTCTAAGTTGGCTTCATTAGTGTAATCAAGAAGAAATTCCACTGACATTTGTGAAGTTAATTCAAACATGAACTGATGTAAGCAGTATGAGAATCAGCACCATTTACTTTATTGTTTTCTCCTGTGTTAAGCCATAGGCATTTCATTAAAAATTCAAAACTTTGGCCCAAGAAGATTATGGATTTCAGGTCTCACACTTCTCAGGCAAGTATTCTTAAATGGTGGCCTCCTCTTTCCCTTGTAGAGCTTTTCAGAGGTAGATCAGCCCTTTCATGTTTCATGTCAAATGCATAAAATTCACAGAAATAAACAGCTCAGTACATCAAGCCACCTGCAGTCAGCAGTTCAATGCATTTTGACATGCATAGCACAGCAGGGACTTAACTGGAGCCATGCAAGCCTGGCTCAACTTTTCAACAAGTTCAAAAAACTTGAGAATTCATAGTATAGGGAAGGGTTGACTCGATGTTTCTTTCCTGCAAATTCCATTTTATTTTAAGTTTGTGCTGTGCATCAAGTTGTGAACTACCCAGCCTTCTGAATGCAACCTGATGGTTTTGATTTTTAAGAGCTATGACACAAAGTAAAGCTTGTCACATATTGATCTATCAAAAAATATCTAAATACTGCTGTCATTTACCCATCCCACAGCAGTACTTTTGGAAGGTTCTGCTGCTCTACTTAAAAATGTCTCTGTATGTTGTATCTACTACATAAAAAGAAATAACAACAACAACAAAAAATCTTGTAATAATGTATTCATAATGCTGGAATGAAGTTCAGTAGGTCACCTAGTATTTTAAATATCCCAGACAGGAGCAACATTCCCTCAGTTATTTCTAATAGATATTAGTTCAACTCACAAGAAAAAAAAAGTGATGCAATGCCACAGTCTCTCAGGAAGCTTTACTAGTATTACCATGAAACACTTTTTTCCTTTATGTAAATGTATACATTTTTGAGACTGAAGTCAATTGTTATTTATCCTAGCCCCTGTGGTCAAAAATAAAATATTCCTTTCTTTCCAACAGCAGCCTTTTATGTTTTTCAAGACTATCTCTGTCCACCTCAGTCTTCTTCTGGACAAAAAAATCCTTTTTTTTTTTTTTCAATTTTTTCTCACAGGTTATGCTTTCTAGACCTCATATAGACCAATATTCTAGACCAAGAATTCTCATTGCTCTCCACTATGCCCTCTGCACCTAATGTTTCTGCCTTGGGGACTTAGAGGTAATTCAGGGGAAAAAATTGATCTACTATAACCTCTACATGCTTTTATACAGAACTATTAACTAGTCAGATGCCTTTGAAGCAAGTTTATGCAAATGATTAATCACTTGGAACTTGCTTGTGTTGAATTTCATACAATTGTTTGTTTGAATTTCCAAATTTTTTTTTTTTTTTTATTTTATTTCAATCTAGCAACATATTGGCTATCCATGTTGGCTTAAATTTTGTGGAATGATTAATAAGAACAGTCTACATTTAATCTACCATATTACTGGTGAAAATATTGAATGATACCTCACTCAAGACAAGAGGAATTTAATTTGACAGAGGAAACAGAAATATATATTGAAGCACATAGATTTTCTTAATACACACACACAAAGAAAGATGTTTAAGTGTGTATGTGTATTTAATAAAGCTCTTTTCAGGTTTCATATATGGAAATATTAATATTCAATACAAGGATAATTAGGGAAGAACAGAAATACAGGTTGACTTGTGCCTAAGTTTCCTTGTTATTTAGATATTTAGTTAAGGTTTAGTAAGTCTGACCTTAGGTTACTCACCTCCTCACAATCGCCCCTTCCATTTCATTACTGCTATAGTCTAAATTACTTCAACGCCCCTTTCAATCTAAGAAATCTGCAGGGGGAAATGCAGCAACAAGGACTGTGTAACACTGTGACACCTACATTATTGTAACGGGCAAAAAGTTGTTAATAAGAACTAGCTAATGATTGGCAATGGAATAATAGATCAGTAATTGTACAGCCTTGGGGTAAGTCAGAGAGAACAAGAAAAAAAAAAAGAAGAAGGAAGAGAAGGCTGCTGTCAATAATCAGATACCATCACAATTCTTTAATTATGTTGTGGGCATTATTATAAAGCCAGACTATAGACATATCTTATCAATTTTGCTTTGTAGTAGCCCATCTGTATAATCCTAGTCTGTCACTTTTCCACAAGAAGTCAGTCTTTAAATCAAAAATGAGTATCTAATATATATATAAAAAATTATATTTTTATTAAAAACATCAAAGGTTATATTGCATAAGCAAGGAAGAGAAGGGATTGCACAAATACAATAATAACATTTCTCTCCTATAACTGAATGGCAGGTTAGCAGAAATGTAATTCGGTCAGTGGATTCCTGTGAATGGCTTAAAAGAAATAAGAAATTAGGTTGCAGGCTTAAAGATTGGAGTACAGTATACTTAGCATAATAAGTCTGTGATATTTTAAGATGATGATTATCGTTTTATAGATCTCCCACTGGACTTGCTTTTTAGGACATTATTTTCCTGCCTTTAGAAATTGACTTTGCACAGTTACTGAAATAAAGCTCAAATCAAATTATAACAGGATCTTTTGAGGGAATATGAGAATGGCTGGGAAAGAGTAAGATACAGGGGTAACAACATAAATAAAAACCTTCTAAGGTAAAAAATTAGAAACAGAATTTCTGTGGAATCAGATACAACAAGCAGAAGGGGGTTAAGATGAAGAATATTCTTTTCAAACTACTATAATTCAAAATCATGAAATACAAACATATATTCATATAAAGAATAGGAACTATAAAAAATGGGGCTATAAAACAGGGATCTCTTCTGCAAGTAGAATGGTTTAATGTAGAATCATCATAATGGTAACATACAAAATATATAAGCAAACAATCCCTGCAGGAGGATTTACACTTCTTTGTTTCCAATACACAAAGAAAAAAAGAAACTGATTCAAATATAAGATTTCATTGTCTGCCACATACTTGTAGTGACAGATTTTTCTAAAATTATTTTAACAGCAGAAATCAACCTCAGAAAGTAAAACTTATTCTACTGCTTTTCATAGCAGGTCCTGAATGAGTTACTACTGCAGCCTGAAAATAGTGTAATTGGTAGTAAATATGAATGGAAATGAGCTTGAATGGCCTTCATATCCACTTCCTTACTGATCCTATATAATTTGATAGTCAGAAGGGTATCCTATGAGAGTCATTAGTCATCAGTAGGCTGAGGTAGTCTTAACCAGACTGGAGCGCCAGAGAATGCGCTGAGTATTCAAATAGAAAATTACCATGGTGTGGTCATGTTGGGAACCTACACCCATTGATCAGTCAAACTGAAATGGTCTGGAGAGAATAACAAACCAGACCCACCAGGCAGTAAAGATACTATCTGTGAATGCAGGGCTTCAGAGCCCAGGTTTGTTCGCTGTGTGCATAGCCCACCTCAAATACAAGCATTAATGGCTAGATCATCCAGTACCACTTGACATGACTGGTAGCTTATGACCTGAAATTCTATATACTTTCCTTTCTGCTTAAACTCTTAAATACTTTCTATCAATCAACCTCAGTTTTCCTTAACAGTGACAAAGTGCAAAGAACAACAGAAAACAACCAACAAAGCCAGTGGGGAAAAAGTCACCTTCTCATTTAGAACCCATTAGCACTTGGTCTTGCCCCAGCTATTGTAAAGGATAATTGAATTGTTTAAATTGCAGCTGTACTGTTTTAGTAGAATTTTTCCCCTACTGTCATTATTGAGTGATACTTAACTCCCATAAGGGTAATTTAGAAATGAAAGTCTGCCTTTGCTTTGCATACAACCAAGCCCAATTGCTTTGTAGTGAGTAAATAAACGATGGAGTGCTTTAATCATTGATGTTTTACACCTGAAAGCTGCTACACAAACTGCATAAATACTTCTATGCTCTGCTACATGTGTCACTTATATTTTCTACATTAAATGTTTAATTAGATTGACATCTGAGAAGCTAACTCAAATACATTTCATTTGATGTGAACTAAACATTGACACTAGATCTCTGTAAATACTAAAAAGACTATGATTATATCCAAGATTAAATTATTACCTTTGCTGAGCTATATCATTCTTCCTCTTAAACTTCTGACCTCTCTCCTGAACTCCAAGACTAAATCAAGATAATTTTTACACATGCGATTACCAAAATAAGACTAATTGTTTTCCAAGGTATGTTTAGTAGAAAGTATAGAAAAGATAGTGAGTAAGATATCGCTGTTAGAACTTAATAGGAGGCAATGATGATGGACTAGCGATTGATCAGCAAAGGAAAACTTGCAACACACCATATTTTGATTACTGGCAAGACTGCTTGCAACATGTTCCTTCTCACAGCTGTTCTTGCATTTACTGGGATCATGTACCCCCTACTTCTTTATTTAGTACTGTAATGTCAACTCACCAGCTTAGCCAGGTAAAATGATGAAATAAGGTGGTTGAGGTCCTGGTATGTTGGATGGAGACAATTAGATACTTTTGAGAGCTTAATTGTCCCTCTCGATATGTGAACTTCCCAGGGAAGCCAAAGCCGCTGAGAGCAGGGTGTGATTGGATTCAGAGAAACTGGACTCCAGATCCTGAACCCTTGGCATAAAAGTTATCAGACAATAATTTTTGTCTATTGGGAAGTCAGCATGGGGGAGATCTCCTGAAGATGAAACCTTAACTCAGTACACCCTCATGTCCTTTGTAAAACCAAGAAAAATTAAGTATTTTTTACAGTAATTCAGTGATGAGGCAATTGAGTCTGTATCTAAAAATGATCTCTAAAAATGTTCTCAGACTTGGGTATGAAAGACAGGCTATCATTTTGTTGGAATGTAGAAATTAGATGAGAGATAAAGGGTCTATAAGTAAGCAGGAAGAAAGAGTTCAAGAGCCTGGTTTCCCATACTTTGTGCCTGGTTGATCAGATGAGGGAGTTTAAATTAACCTGCAGAGGGGAATTTCTGGTGCCTTCAGGGTTACATAGCTGCAGTACTGTGGGGTTTCTAGTACTTTGTAATTAGGTACATTTAAATGCTTATTTTTAGAAGCCTAAATAGATGTTTTGGATTTTTTTCCTAAGCAGCTGCACACTGTTAAGCCATTCCACAGAGTTTTAAATATATGAGGCTGAGAAAAGCTTGGATACAACCAGTGAATACTTGAAAATGAGGTGACATAACTGTCATGCAGTATATGTAGCTCAAAACCCAAGAATAGCAGCTTATTACTCTCTTCTTCAATAGCTACTGACAGTTTCAGTCACAAAAGGGTATGTAAAGTATGAACTCTGGATATGGCACTGGATTGTGGCAGAGGAGTCACGAATCTTCCTTGAAGCCTAGTAATGGGTACAAAGATGACTGTGATGGCTCCTCTGCCTAATAGGACATAACAGGAGAGGCAGAAGGCAGTTGAACTTGCTTAATAAAGGTTTAGCAGAACCTAAAGGAGAGTTTTGTGGTTTGGATCAAAACTTGATTTTTTGGAGGATTTTCCTTAGGTGTATGAAATTAGATCAACTTTTTTCCAAAGCTGACCTGGTCAACACTGAGAAGAAGTCATCAACATATATAAGAGATCCCCTGCTGGTAAACAGGGGGAAGCTGCTCCTTTTCTTAAGGGAGCTCAACTACTTATAAATTTAACAAAACTGGGGCCGGGCCCTATGCAGTTCTCAGTCCCTGATGAAATTCAGTTATATTAGTTGATAAAAAATCTGTAGCTAAAGACACATGCTGCAACTATAAATGTAGAAGCAGACAAAGTAGACTTTAATTGTAGCTTCTTCTGAACCCAAAAAGGTTCATTAATATAGCATAACTGTGTGAGCATTTTTTTCACCTAATAATCCAGTAAAAAGTTACTACCATTGCTGGCCATGGGCCTTATACCTTTTGTGCCTGATGCAAAACTAGTCTGGAGTTCTAGTTCTGGCTTGTGAGGCTAAATATCAAATTGTTTTGAGAAATGGTTGACATGGACTTGATACCAGGACCTTGAAAATATGAACACTGGTTGAGAGCAGCATCCTCAGAGTTATTAAGAGCACAGCAACAGATAGTTAGTGCTCATTGAAAAATGCAACCTACTGAACTGCCAGAATATTTCTTTTGCTCTAGGAAAAACAGCAGTAGCAGATGAACAGCAGGATAAGGCACCTGCCACAGACTGGGAAATAATATTCCCCAAGGATCAGGCTGGTAGTAGAATGGTGTTGAGGGTGAGGGTTGGGAATTCACTAGCCTTATAAAAGATCCAGAACTTAGTGGGTGGGGAGAAGACATCCACTGGAGAGCCATCTTACTGTTTAGACTAAGAATATCCAGGACTGCTGCCATCAGTACTGATTAGGTGGCATCAAGTCCTTGGTATTGCATTTTTGCAGCTGGTGTCAGCTGTGATTGCTAAGGACTGACTACTTTGAATACATATTGATAATGACTGATAGTAAGAACTAGACACTAACAGGAAGGGTGTTATTAATGACTTCTAGTCCAGGAAGATTTAAAACTGGACTAATTTATCAGTCTTCTAAAAACTCACTTTCTTTAATTTTTACTTCTATATATGTTTGGCCATTAAATAGTCTCTGGGACTGTTCTGTTGTATTGATTCCCACAAGTGATACCTTGTGTGAAAGATTGTTCTCACCTTGGATCCACCTTCTTAGTGGAGGTAGGCAACTGTAGGGACAGGACAAGTATTTGAATTTAGAATTCAAACCCACCTCTAGGCTGGGACAAAACAAACAAACAAACCCAAAACAAAATACCAAACCAAAACAACAAAAAACCACAAAACAAAAACAACAAACAAACAACAGAAGAGAGAATTTCTTAGACATAATCTAAGAGTTATTCATTTTAACAAAGAGAATTCAATTGTTTGTTCCATACTTTATGTATTTGTGTACCTGACTGGAACTAAAATTTCTCAAAATGTTTCTTTCAGTATGCAGCAGTTCTGTTGGGTCAGAGTATTAACCTAAAGTAACAGACATGAAGTAAAATGCCTGCAGTTATGTGACTATGTTCCTGTAGCAATATGTGCATGTACCAAGTTTGCTGCAAGTAAAGTATGAGGTAAAGTCCACTTTACCAAGATATCCACACTGCAGCCTGTGGAGGACCCCATGCTGGAGCACACAGAGAACTCCTGAAGGAGCTGTGGCCCATGTTCTTTGCATGTGTGTTTTTAAGCAAAGAATCCACATATAGCCTCTGTTGAGGTACTGCTTTGGGGGGCTTTAGGAATCTTCTACAACTGGAAGGTTTATTCTTCTAAGAGATAGAGTAGAGTAATAACATCCTTATTTCTATTTCTGTTTGAGAAGTAGTTATAATCTAGTTTATAAACCAACTTAAAATATGTATGCTATTTCAAGTCTATATTATGAGGTAGCACAAACATGGCAAATGCTACAGAATTTAAGTTAAAAGTATAAAATACAGTTTATATGTTTTAGTTGTTGCATTGCTGAGTATCAGAGTGGTACCTCTTATGCATTAACTGGGATCATTAATTCCTGGGAGAGTGAGAAATTTCCCCAGGCACTCTTCTGCAGAGGCGACTCACTGAACATGAGGCAAGTTGAATGACTGAGATCCCACGTCCTTCACAACAAAGCACTTGAGCAAATGTTGCAAAAGATTTCAAAGTGGCTTCAAGAAGGTTTTTGGAGTATTTCCCTCAGGCAGTTTCTGCTCTGGCTGTATACTAATTTCATCTGCTCACACATGTTGATTAAAACCCCAAGTGGAGAATCTGGCCCTTCCAGAAGTTCCCTTGGGTGTTTCCTGCTGTAGATTTATCAAAATTGTACCTAGATAAGGCACTTTAAAATGGTCAATAGAGACTGTTGCAAACTGTTCCCTTTTTTATATGGGAAAGAGAGTTAAGAGAGATTTTATGTGTAGTTAAGATGGCAGATAACTGGAGCAGCCACGTAGAACCAGGGACCAGCTGGAATTTACAAACTGAGCAGAATAAAAAATTTGGAAGACTTACGTGATCCAGCTGAAGACACTATTGGTAGGATGCATGCAACAGAGATTTCTGTTTCCATCTGTAGAGCAACTCACTGTCCTGTTTTTGACTCTCATTGTCCATGCAAAAAGTTGCCCAGTGTCCAGAACACAAAAATTATTTTTTTTAACACTCTGTCTCTTTATGTCTGTGCTGCATAGTCCAGATCATCCAACAGCTAATTTCCACATAAAATCTGCCACACAAATAACTGAATGTTTCCTAGCAAAAAATGAGCCAAGCCTTCCAGCTGCAAAAGAGCAATTATAAGTGGCTGAGCTTATCCAGCATCGAGGTCACTTGGACTATGGTTGTTTGTTGTGTTATTCTGCAGGTACAGCCTGGGGAGAGCTGCAAAAGGCTAAAGTGCTCATTGCAGAGAGTCCTTTGGCACTGTGGATATTTTCACCTTGGCTGCCAGACAATTAACAATGTGAGAAACTGTTCTAAACCAATTATTTTTTCAAGGGAAAGACTATTATATCTATCTGAAGGTTTAACTAGCTCACCTAGATAATTATACACTTCCTTGTTCTGACTGAAACTACCTGTAACTGCCCCATCTTCACAAGCTGGAGGTATTTTTCTAAGAAAACACGGGTTAAAATATTTATAATCAATGATTTCTACTGTTATAAAATAATAAAATTCATCCAAAACAATTCAGACCTTTTTTGTAATCTGCCATATGAAATGTTGTTGGTTATTGCTCCACAATACAAGACATACATCCAGTAAAGCAGTGACAATCTGTACTACACTGTTTAAATAGATACAAGCATGGACAGTCCAGGGAGTATTATCATATACTCCAGTGGCACTTTCAATATAGAGGTTAGCTCACATTGTTGGAAAAAGTATATTACTTTTGTCTAGTATCTGAGACAGCTGAAATATTTTTCTATATTTTGTCTCTAATTAAAGCCATAAAGCATAATGAAGGCTTGTCAGAAGAGGAAAATACTTCTAGGGAGAGTATGATTGTCCAGTTATACTTAAAATATTTCTTCTTCTCTGATGACAAGTCAACACTATGCTTTACGTTTGTAATAAAGAAATGGCATGTAATGGTCTGTTTTTGGAATTAATCAGCAAAAACAAGAACTTTCCAATTAGTTTGTGTATCTAAAGGGATTCGCACCATTCCCTGACTTCATCTTCTCAATCACAGTTATGACTTGGCTGATGGGATGAAGGGCCTTGATAAATCAGGTGTCCATAGAGATACTTGCAGGAAACGTGCATGGTTTCATGTGATTTCTTTGATGACTGCAGTGAACATTAACACTTTTCTTGTGGTAGTCAAAGCATTTTATGGTAGCTTTTATGAAGCAGCTTTCTTTGTAGATTTAAGTGCTTAAGTCCTCTTTAATTTCAGTGAGGTTCCTGGCAGATCCTCTGATGGCAGGGACAGATTTAAACCTGTTTCTTATTAAGTGGGGGGGTCTTAAAAAAAAAAAAAATCCCTCATATAAGAAGAAATTGGTAAACTTTTTGAGGGCTGTACTGGTTCCACATTCCCTGGTGCTGGACACTTCCAGTTCCAGGCACAAGACACAGCTAAACTGATAACCCAGGTGGGGGCACCATGGCAGAAAGTTGTGAAGAAAGGGAAAAATAATGCCACACTGAAGGTTGTGAGAGAGAGGAGTGAGAATATACAAGAGCAACAACTATGTAGACACTGAGCTCACTGAAGAAAGTGGAGAGGATGTGCTTCAGGCACTGGAGCAGAGATTCCCACTGCAGCGTGGGAAGAAGACCATGGGCAAGACATCCACACTGCAGCCTGTGGAGGACCCCATGCTGGAGCACATAGAGATCTCCTGAAGGAGCTGTGGCCCATGAAGAGCCCATGTCAGAGCTGGGAGAAGGTGTGAGAGGGAAGGATCAGTGAGGGAAGCAGTTATGAACTGAGCACAACCCCATTCCCTATCCTCCTGCACTGCTAAGGGGTGGAGAGAAGGTGAGAAGTGAGTGAAGCTGAGGCTGGGGAGAAGGAAGGGAGGGGTTGGGTGTTTTAGTTTTTATTTCTCACCATCCTATGAGCATAAGCAGCATAAGAATTTTTCAAATAAGCAACAATACCAGAATAATCCTTAAGGCAATGTAGACATTTTCAATAACTAAGTTATTTTGTTGTTTTAGTTATTTTACATTCAACAATATATATTCTACTAGAACTTTAATATTTCAATACAAATTCATAGTCTTGTCCTTTGTTTGGCATGAACTGCATTTCTCACAACCATTTTAAAACCTCAAGAGAGCAACTCTCTATGGAGTTGCTACATACAACCTGCTACAGCAGGTAGCTGTTTTCCAATTATTCATGGGCTTTTTTCTGTCTTCTGATAACTTTCCACTTTTCAGTTTTGGAGGACGCTTTGATATTCCTATTAGATTTGACTTTCCTTTTGTATCACCAAAAATGGCCAATAGAAAAACTACACCTCTTTTGAAACAACACTTTGTGTCTGTTTCTCTTCTAAAGAAATCTTCAAAGGTTAGTCTTTGTGCATGTCGTATTCCATGTAATATTTTGGATATTTTTATTGTGTTGTCTCCTCACTTCTAAGCTCTGTGCCGCTCTAAAAATGAGTCAGGAGTATGGGTTCAACTGCAGCACTAAAGCTTTCTCCCTCAGAGAAACCTCAAAATCTTTCCACTCCCAAATGCAGGCTGAATGCTCTGCCTTTGTCCTGGTTTCACACAGGAAGACATTTGAAAGCATCTGCACAGTGTCACTGAGCAAAATGCTGTTCTTTGTGCCACCACAGTATGTGCAGCAAAAAATCTATTAAAGCAAGAGGAGTTAAACTCAATTCATGCTGGGGAAACAGAAAATGTTGCCTAATAATTGTATGTGAATTAAGATATATATATATATATAAAAGTGAGCATTAGTTTAAAAGGGCACATGACAAAAAAAAAATCTTTCTTTACTGTAAACACTAAGATAATATAGAAAGAAAACATGTCCTTATGTATCTTGTAAGACAGACTTCTAAAGGTCTTCATGAGTTCAATGATTAAATATATCTAAGATAAGTGCAGTAACTGGATTTGGAACAGGGCTGGTAGATACATCATTAATTCTTGGTTCTTATGCTGTAATTTTTATCATACTTCACCTTTAACATCCTGGGGAAAAAAATCAGGTTTAAAGAGAATCTGTGTACCATTAGGAGAGCTAGAGAAATTATTTCAGTCTGAAACTAGATTACATTCTTTTTCTCTAGTTAGTATCTTTCAAAAGGTATCACATTCTGAATAAAATTGGAATTGCAGTATAGATAGCAAACTGGAGTATAAATGCTAAGTATTTGACAGAGTATTTTATATTTAAGTGGTTTAGAGTTAGCAAGATAAATGAAGTGTATTAAGAACTGCTTTGTTCCATAGCAGGGGTGAAATATTTCCAGTTTCTGTGTACACTGTGGAAAAATAATAGTTACATAGTTGTGCAAAAAAGTGGAATCATCAAGGAAACAGAAATCCCCTAAAGCCTCTGCTCTGCTTTTTTGAGAAATTTGGGATTGTGTAGCTTATCAAGTCAAGCATTCACTTTCATTAGACAAGCTGTTTCAAAATCAAACAAGAGTGGCAAATATTTACCTAAAGGCATGGTGGAATTGGTTTATTTGCATTATGATGCCTGTAACCTATAAAGACACATTTCAGGCAATTGTACAGAATTATTTCAAATTTAAAAATTGGTATATGTATAACAGAATTTATGAGTACAAGAGGTTGTCCAGGCATTGCACACACCTTGTGAATCATTCAGGTGTTTACATGTGGGTATTTAATGCCCAGGGCAGCTCAGGTCACTTTCAGCAGCCACTTTTAAAAAGGTATGGGTCATCCACAGCTCCAGTATTGTATCTGTTATTGTATCAATGTGGACACTTTGGATACCTAGGGGCTTCCTTAAAGCT
Source organism: Rhadina sibilatrix (assembly GCA_013400275.1). NCBI lineage: Eukaryota > Metazoa > Chordata > Aves > Passeriformes > Phylloscopidae > Rhadina > Rhadina sibilatrix. Next base: position 225,454 of record VWYO01002895.1, on the reverse strand, counting down.
TTGTTCACCTATCTTTTACAAATAAATCCTGTCCTTGCAGCATGCGTGGTCCTGCAGCTTGTATTTTTGTCACAATGGAGTCCAGGAGATTCTTAGTAGGGCTGTGTGGCTATAACAGTCACACAGTATAGCTTCCTCAGATAAAGTTATATTTCATATAATGAAATAGTGATTTTTTTTTTTTTTAGTAACAATTTTCATGCTTTCCATTAAATTCATCAGCATTATTTGATGTACAACAGTAATCCAGTGAGGACGTGTTTGCTCTGCTTACTTTATATTTTCATTCAATGGCAATAGTAGAAATTATTTAGTTATGTGTATTTCTGAACAATATATCAAGAATATTTATCAAAGAACTTACATGGTGTGAGTCCTATTCAGATGTAGAAAATAATGAGAATGCAAGAAATTCAGAAGCAATTATTAAGTCAAGCTAAAGGAAGTGTTCTTCCTTTTATCTAAATTAGTGCAACCTTTCTACACACAGCATTATGCATAGCATAAGCCCATACAGAATTATTGCACTGTTACTCTGATAGGATTTAGTGTCACTATGGTAGGTGGAAATCCAGAAATCTGTTTATCTATGCACTTTGATGATGAAACATATATCAGAAATGATTTAAAATGTTTTAATTTAGTGGAGAAAAAGATATAGATGGGACAATTTACCATTTATTGGTAAAAGACCCAATGATGCTGCCCTGAAACGTGCTAATATGTGCGTTCTCATTTCTGATGGAAATGCACAATGCGCCAAACTAAAGTATTGGTATCTTGTTGGTTGCAGTTAACCTGTCTTCATAAAGAATGAGAAAGGAAAAAAAATCTACAGGTGTGTGTATGTTTTATATCAATATATAAGAATTCACCTTGACTGTATAATCCCATATAGATTTTTATAATCAAGAATCTCTTCTTTATTTTTACAGAGAAGTGTAAATTATATTTTGAAACTGTGACCTACATATCTCTGCAAAAATCACTTTGCATGACTCTTCACATGATTCACACATAAATTCAGACTTGTCTACTGCATTGCAAATATAAAAATTTTATCAATGTTTCTAGTAAAGACTTAATAAATTTGAGAAACAGGACATGTTATAATTCTCAGACTGATTAGATATACCAGATGGGATTCCATTATATGTTTATGAGAAAAATAAGTTCCTATTTTTGTTTTAGTTGCTGATGCAGTGTCTGAAATCTTATGCTGTATCCCTGTATGATACCCTTGTCATACTATGGAAACAATGAAAAATATTTACAGGTTTTTTACAATTATATTGCAATACAAACATTGTTTTTATCTTCTTTTTAGAGACCATTCTTGCTTTATTAACAGAACAAAATGATCTGATTTAAAAAAAAATGAAATTTAATCTGAACATACCCCTTTCTGAAGGGTAATTAGAAATGAAATCAAGCCACAAAGTGAGATTCAAAGGGAATTTTTCAGCTAATACAGTAATGCATAGGATGCTTGCAATTTGAGGTCTCAAATTACAGAGATGGGGATAATTTGGTGTTACAGAATGAGTCTAAAAAATCTGCCTTGGTTTAGATTTAGAGCTCTTTTCTGTTGTGGAATAATAGGATCTGCTTATTTATTCCCTTCTCAACATATCTGAAGAGGCGCACAGAAAAGCATAAGTTTAAAATCCAACAGGAAATCAACGAGAAATTACATGTAAACACGCAAATTTTATGACAGCTAAGTATAGGAAACATTGCTTGCATATTATGTAGTATTTGCAGTACTGCAATACAAGCAATGCTGCAAATAATACATAATAGCAGTATTATGTGATCTATCCAGTATTTTGATGACAAGACTCTCTAATCATTCACTTCTATAAGGAGACATTCTCTTGGTAATAGTGAGTACAGTCCATTAACTGATTTTGCACATAGCCCATAAAAGAACAGTGCAGCGCCTAAGGTGATATAGAGAAAATCAGGACTTCATTGGAAGGTGTTTGACAGCAAAAATATCGAGCTAAAATTTCATTGGTTGTGTTACATTTAAAATGAATGCAGAACCTGAACTGAATGTTCTGAATTTGTAATAGATCTAAATCTATAAAAAGATTTCAAGGTATGGTGAATTTGCTGCTGCAGCAACAGAATTTCTTGATGCCACTGCTTACACTTAGATTAAGAAAACTGGTCAAGGAGGAATCAGAAAGTGGTTGTTCTTCAAGACTCTAATATAACCATGGTCTTACTACTGCTGCAGGATGAGAAAGACCAAAACTGTGATGTACATTTGCATGTGTATGCTGTGTCTGTTCAGAAGGACAATGCATGATTACTGTTGCTTCTGACAGAATTGCTCCAGCATCTCTTAAACAAGACTCCTACATATCAGTTTAGGACAATAAAATTGTTACTTTGACTTCATGGCTAAGTTACTGGTAATCTACAGGTAGATAATTATTATTTAGACTGATAAAAGATCAGTACTGTGCTATTTTGTATAGTTTGCTGAAATAATCGTGGAAACCTTTGCAGCATGAAATATAATGGTACAATTTCGATTGAGTTTGGTTTTGAAAAGCATAATTGCACACAGAATATCTACAGTCTGTTAACAAAGTTTACTAAGCAGGGATAAAAGTTATAGCATACATCACAGAGTAGGAAGCCAAATGCTGGCTTGAGAAGCAATCTGAAAGGAATTAGCAAGAGAAGTATGAAATTCCTTGAAAGATGGTAGCAATTCTCTCTCACCAATAAAGTAAGTAAAGGTAAGAGGACCAAATAAACTTCAATTTCCCAGGTTCTGTCAAGTTCCAACTTCTTGAGTAGTTCTCTGTACTGCCTTTTAAATATTTGCATATACCTGCTGCATTTTCAAAGATGATGTAATAATAAAATTTAGATATAAAAATGCACTAAACATTGATGCTTTAATAAAAGTTAATCCTATCTTAATGAAAAAAAAAACAAAAAAACCTTTTAAAGCTATGTGTTCCACAGAGTGTTTTCACAAGATATATTGAATAGTTTTGGGCCTTTTCCCACATTTTAATAGGTTTTCCTTAGAGCAATGTCATAATTCTGGCCAGAAAAAAATTATCCAATGCATAATGTCTAATTGTTTTCACTACTGCTACTATCCTCTTTGCCCTATTAGAAGGGAGAAAGAGCTTCCAGACTCATTAGCAGATGCACTGATAATACCAATTCTGTATTTTTTTAAAACTAAGTTGTTCATGAAGATGGTCTGTTTATATTCATTTGTGATCTGGCAGCATTAGAAAAAAAATTTTTTTGAGTCTTATCATATTACCTGTGAGGTTTATGAATCTAGAGAGGAGCAAAATACCTTTAAAAGAACCATCTGTGGGTTGCGAAGCCTTTCTAGGAGCCCATAGGGGTCTCTGTGGGACAATGCATATGGCTGTGAGTTCTGTGTTGCAGCAGGCATAAAACAGCATCCCTGCCTTTGAAACAGACAGAGCAATTGAGATGAACTGACAGAGATGGAAATACTGCTGAAAAAAAAAAACAAAAAAAAAACCAAAAAACAAAAAAACAAACAAACCAAAAAACCCCAAAACCAAAACAAAACAGTGGGAAATACTGTGGCTAGAGGAAGAGTAAACTATTACTGTGCACTTTATTATTCATTCAAAGGGTTGATTTTAGTTTTTGGTTTTTTGTCACCTCTAGTTTCATTTTGATTTGGTTCTTTTCAGAATACTGGAGTGTGTAAACATTATCTTTAAATTAATTTTAAAAAGACAAATAATGATATCATTCATGTGTTTTAGAGTACAATATAAACTCTCCTGAACAAAGCTTCTACTCTTGGCTTTTTTACAATACTTAGAATATGAGTGAAAATAAGGCTAAGTTTTCAAACACAAAATTTACTTGAAATTGAATTTAAATTAACTCTTTTTTTGCTAAAACAAAGTATCATGGATTTGTCATGATCTTATTGTCCAGTGTAGTGTTCTACATTGTTGTTTTGTTCTATACAGGTGAGACTTCTGTCTCAGTCTGGGTACCTATTCTACAGGATTTCACTGACAGATTTTTAGTAATGACTGGAGTCTATTTTAAATCCCATTTTTCGCAGATTTCACATGGGAATTTGTATGCACATAATGTAAAAGGAACCAAAGCAATATTATGGACAATGAAAGCGTAATCTTAATTTTCCTCAAGTCCTTTACAGAGAAGCTGCAGCAACTGCCTCTGGATGTTCTTGGTTCTGTTTCACCACTTTGCCACCTGGGGAAACATGAGAGAATCAATACTCAGATTCTGGAGGTTATGCTTTAGAGGTTATTTCTTTTTAGCAGATGAATTGTTTTCTACCTTTTCCTCATAAATATAATCAGGGGAAAATATCTAGTGGCTACTGAGGTAGCTAAATACTGCAGCTTTTCTTAGCTACAGATAAAAAGGTTGTAAACCTTGCTTGACAGTGTCCAGTCACAGCATGAAGGACAAATTTTTCATGGACTTTGCATTAGTGTGATGTATGGTTCTCTTTGCCCCCTCCCCCACAATAAATTAACTTCATCCAGGATAAATGTAAATACAAGAGCAAGCAGTAACATTACTTGATAATTTAATTCTTCACTGTGTCCTTGAAACTTTTCAAAAAGCACTGTAATCTTTTAGAGTGACTTAATGCATAAGGTAACAAAGTACTGAGCGATCCCAATAGTTTCATAAAATTAGACAGGCATTGATTTTAAACTGGGAGGGTTTTTTTCCTTCTTTATTAACATCTTTCTTTGTACACTAAAGAAAATTTGATGGAATACATCTGTCTCCGGTCTTTAAAATTATAATGCCAATTGAGATGTTTATTATTAAATAGTTGGCATTATTACATGTTATAAATTTTAAGATTGCAGAGTTATTACGTTCTGCCAATAAAATTAAGAATGCATGTACTGATTTATTTTCATTTAAGCATGAAGAGAAATGGTTTTAAGTTCTTGATCCTGTGAGAATATGCTACCTAAAGACCTTCATCTGTAGAAATGTCTCAAATAAACGTGTGAACATGACTGGGATTTTTATTTTTCTGAATGAATGTGTAATGCTGAATAACTCTTACTTGCATTATTTATGTCTTATCGTATAGTCTTCATTGCAGAGATAAAGCTCCTTCAATTTTCAGAGGTCTGAATACAAAGTAGGTCTGCCCTGATGATATAATTTCATACTAAGTCATATCTTGCATTGTGTCTAGAGTCTTAACAAGCAAGAATCTTGGACTTTTGGCTCTAACTATTGAGACATCCTTCTCATAATGGTAGAAAATACTGGACCCTTCATCGTTCAGCTGAAGGAATTAACTGGTGATTAGCCCTGCTTTTTGAGCCTTTTCTCCATCTTGCCCTATGCTCTCAGCTTATATGATCACCTGGTGGCCTAAATTAATCATAGTTTTAACAACTTCATTTTAACAGACCCTTGATAATGCTGGCTTCATCCTTCTGTCAAAGGTATGGGATCTCTCATCTCAACCTATTGATGGGGAGATGTCATATCTATTTTCTTCAGCTAATCAAGTACGAACCCCAGGAGTTTCACCACTATCTCTTTTGGAGAGCTGAGTTTAAATTCAGAAATTAAACCAAGTAAACTGTCAGACTAAAACCTGAAAGTCTAAGCTTTGTTAATGTTGGCTAGGTGCAGGGCGTGATGATCATGCAGTCCAGTTCACAGCCTGCATGCTATTGGATTGAAGTCTGTGTACTCATTAGGTGGCATCGCTGTGACTTTTGATTTTTTTGATTTATAACACACTACATGTACTTAAAATATATATGAGAAAAGCTGCACAAAGCTGAAAAACTTGGTTACTACAGACACAATACTTTCCATAGACCATTAATATTGAATTGATAGTTAATAAATAGTAGAAGAAAAGTCTCTCTAGTCCTTTTACTTCCCTGTTGGATATAATAACATTTCCATTTGTTTTTCTTTTTGTCAATACAGTTATTACTGTAATTGTTGTGAACAATTAAAAGGGTATTTAAAGCATAGCTATCCCAAATTCTTCTTGCAGGAACACAGTACTGCATGAATGGAACATACATTCTTAATTCACAGTTAGTAATCATCCTTGGAAATATCACTGCACATTAGATTGGGTCTTATCTGATATAAACAGATATAGTTCCACAGATATATTTTATATTTCATAATGCTCTTGTCCATAACTTCCACAGGTTCATATTACTCAGAAATATATGTTTCCTTCTAGGTTAAGTGTCTGAGCTGTATCTATAAACGTAATATGCAGATGTGAAGACTTGGTGAAAATTAATGCCCTTTAACCAGTATTTGGGAGAACAGACAGTTCTGTTTAATGTTGGCTGAAAACTTAGGAGTCCTGATGATAAATGCAGGAGCTCTGTTTTCTCCTGTAATAAATTACTGTTATTCAGCTTTCGGCATAACACTAAGAGGCTTCCAAATTTTCCTCAGATTTTTCTTTGTTACGCTGATTTTAGTGATACTCTTCTTATCTACACTTGCTCTATGCAGAAAACTAATGTATACTCCAACAGGATCTGAGGACTATCTGCCATGTAGATTATCTGTAATAGCCATAATAATAGTTTTGACTCAGCTTTCAGTATCTGATTTCTCCAAGATGGAATTTTTACCAGATTTTTAAAATTTAAGATTGTGGGCAGATTTTGAATAAATTATATCTAGCTGTTAGCAGAACTACTGAGAGTACGTACAATCAAAATGTTGTCTGTCACATGTCTGGGACAATAGGAGTAACCTTTGGACTACAATTAGGAAAAGCATCTTGGACTCTTTTGTTCTCCTACCATACATTCATATGTTATTACTTCTATTCTTTGAAAGTTGGGGTCCTTGGTACATTTAATATCTTTGAGAATTAAACCTGCTTCAGTAAAAAAAAAATTACCTGTTAGATATTGTGATAAAGACTCTGTTTCATATAGGCAGTTTTAAAAAGTGTACCCTGCATGGAATTAAAAAGAAAAAATGCTAAAAACCTGACCTGATAGCTGAGTATCCTTGGCAGTGAGAAAGAAAATTATAAAAGTAGAAGGTATTGCTAAGGTTCTGGTGAGATATAAAAGAACTCTGTTAGCCAGCCATATCAGGATATGATTTATTTTAAGTCATAGTTTATCATCCAGTGGCCATGAGTATATTAGACCTATCAAAATCAGAAATCTGAATTCATGTTCTTTCCTCTATGGTGCTTGGATAATGCTCTGTAGCAATACGTATTGAAGAGAGAGATAAGACTTCAGTACATGTGTTGCATAGCTTAAATTATTACAAAGTGCAAGAAAAAATTTTGACTATCTTTTTTCATTGTTTCTAGATATTACTTTATATGAAACATTCAACTCAATGATGACAATTATATGTCAATGTCCAAGACAAGAATACAAGTATGAGTTTGACAGTGAAGATTTTTCTTGTAAAATTATATCTGACCATTTTCTTAAAATATTAAGAGTTTGTGACAATATGCTGATTTTGAAGATAAGTCAGCTAATACTATGTAAGAACTTCTGTTCCATTTGGCTATTAAATCTATATTTCCTATTACATCATTATAAGATAAACAGTGACTATGTGACAAGCTTAAGTGTACCATAAAGCCTGAAAAAGAAACAAATATCTAGTACCTCCAAAATATATGTGCTAGAAAACTAGATCTAAACAGCTCAGCAACAGGTTTCCATATCAATAACTTAGTCCTCAGATTTTAATAGCTGCAGTGATCTAGGGAAATAGACTATATCCAACAAAATGCAAGTTTATAGCTCAGTGGATGGAGATTCAGGCTTCCATTATAAATAAATGGCATTGCATTAAATTGCCCTAGCCTCTGACTGCATAGCACCATCTGACACTAGTAAAATATTACTACATTACCTTGCCCTTTGTACCAACAGCAGCAGCACATACTGCCAACAACAACTAGGTTGCCCCAGGGAACACTGGGTTCTTTCTAAACTGCAGTACTCATGAAAAGAGGTGAGTTGATCATCTACCTCCTCCATTAATTTCCAATGCAAGAAATACTAGCTTTTGTGGCAGAAGGATGGTAATTGAAATGACTGAAAGGTCACCTTATTAAACCACTTTTGCTTCTTTGATCTAATGATTCCTGTACGAGTATATTACATAATAGGTGTTGATTTACAATATGTGCTTGTACTGAGCATATCATGTTTTATTTTCTGAATAAAATATGAAAAAGTAGCACTAAAAACTTTAATGTTTTAAAGTAAAAAATCTTAGCCATTGATAAGACAATTGGTCCCCTATTTAGTAAATATTTTGGCAGAAGATTATGAAATAAGATAGAGATTTTCTCAGCATTGGTGGATTGCAGATGGGTAGACATACACATTACACGGGTATTCAGCATCTTGGACTTTCAGCATTATAAAGTTCTAATTGGAACAAAACTTGGTAAAATTGTAAAGGATGAACTTAAAGTACTCACAAGCACATACTGATAAATGTTCTAACCAGTGTGTGTTTGAAGTATAATTAACATAGCAAGAAACATCATTCCTATTATTGTCATGTAATAAATATGTTATTTGACTTGATTGGTTTACTTAGTTGCCAAGTTAAAAACCTGTGTATGTATATTGTGATGAGGAAAAATACTGCAGCTCTTCAGTCTCTTGTAACTTCAGAATACACTACATTGCAAAATTTGTCCTATGTTATGTCTTGGTGACTTCACAGGTAATGTGCTTTCAAAACCAATGCCTAGAAAAGTTTCCTTTGTGAGTTGCTTCTATCCTACTGGAGTGGGTTTGATATAAGCTAAGAACATGTTACAAACTGTCCTTGGGATTGGGACAACTTGCATGTCTCACAGTGTTGTATCTGAGCTATAAGACAAGTTGGGCAAGCACTAGATGACTACATGACCAGTCTGATAAAGTAAGGTTATTACATACATAGACTAGGAGCTCAGAGAGTTTTGCAGTTCAAAATTTAATTAGTTAATGGCATTTACAACCACAGGATGTTATGATTTTAATAATTTAGTTATGATTGACATTTGAAAATTGAGGAATTTTTTCTACTTGTGTTCTATTATTTTTTTTCCCATGGCATCTGTTACTGGTTACTGCCAGAAAGATGACTTTGGGTAAACATACTCTTTGGCATTGAGGAAGTATTTAAGTTACCTTTAATCCACTTAAGAAAACTATTGGATTACTTCTATAACCTTCTAAATATGCTGATTGCTACTGCTCAAAGATTAAATTTTGTCTAAACAGTGAAATAGTAGACTGCATGACTGAAAATATTTTTTATTCCCTGTTCTGACACTTTCCCCTTGCAGTCACTTCATCCTACAGAACTCTGCTGTTGTTGGACTGCACTATACTAGAAATACACTGTAGGACACTAGTGTGTGATACAACCAAAGTAGTCTTTTAATATAGACTCTATAATAGACTCTATATTTCTCTATCAGGAAATCTGCAATTTGTCCTGCAATTGCTAATTCTACCATAAAAAACAAACAAACAAAAAAACAAACCACAAACAGAAACAAACAAACAAACAAAAACAAAAAACAAAAACAAGCTCTCTTTGTGAAGTGTAATTTGGCAATAAGACTTTATTTTTGATCTTTGCTAAAAGTTTCCATCATGCATAGATCATCCCTTATCCTTCTTTAGATCAGCATTGTTGTTATGGTTGGGGAAAAAACCCCAAAATACTGCAATTCTAAATTTTCAGCATAATTGATGCAATATTCGGGATCTAAAATTATGGATGCATTGGCTGATATTTTCTCAGTAGGTTTTTGCTCAGTCATTTAATGATGCTGTATATGCTGCATGGTTTGAACCCAGTAACCCAATTATCAGAAAAAAAAAAAAATGTTCATACAACAAAACTAGTATCCATACTTGCTGCAGTCATGGCAATAAAATCAGTGTAACACCAACTTAACAGTGCTGAACTGAAGCCACATCTTTTGGTGACCTCTAAAAATATGCATACAGCATTAGGGGACTGGGCGTGATTTACTCACTATTCAGCCAGGTTTTGCAACCTTTACTGACCTCAGTTTAGTTACAGCAGTAGTGATTCTGATATCTATGCTGGGTAGTCTACTACCTTTCTGCTCAGTTCCTAGTGTTTGTTTTTCAAGGAAGATATTTATTTCTTTGTGGCAATTAACTTGGTTTCCTGCCTTATGAGATTCTCTCTGTTGGTGCTGTAAGGCTTAGAGAAAACTCGTAAACATGATCAAAACTATTTTATTCATAACTATAATTCATCTGCTGAGCTTTCTTGATCATAACTCCCCTTGTTCAGAAACGAACAGAACTATACTCCCAGAATCACTTCTCTCTTTCTCTTCAGAAGTAATCATATCTATCAGCCTCTTTACTTAGTCACCAAGAAAACTCACCCCTGGCTGTTAGGAACTGTAAATTGAATTGCAATACAAAATATAAAATATAAAGCCTCAGATAACAAAACCTGGCTGCAATTATAATCACACACACAGAGGGGAAAAAAAACAAAA
>VWYO01002895.1:173992-214820 GCA_013400275.1 Rhadina sibilatrix | reverse complement strand
AAAAAAACCCACCAAAAAAACCCCACAAACCACCACAAAAGGAGACTTTTAAAGCTGGGTGCCAGACAAGCAAAATAAACAAATAAACCAAAAACCAAATCAAAGGTAATCTACTTAGAAATAAAACACTCCATATATCTTCTAACTCATAAGTTTCATTGGACACGTTACAAAATATATTAATGTGGAAGTCTGTTGTGCTTAAATATTGGTTGAAGCAGTGATGATATCATTTTGTTTGTAATTTTTTTATCATTTTATCTTTCAATTACAAGAAATTTGGGTAATATGGGAGACTTTCAATTTTGTAGAATGCATTTTTCATCTAAGGCCTTATGTAGGTTTCTGCTAACATAAGTTAAATTAATAAGAAAATGGAAACCTTTGTTCTCAAAGTTGTGTTCCTCTTTTGGTGTAAATATTTAATTGCAATTTTTATTCTAGTGAGCACTAAGTTTGCAAAGGTTTTGGGTTGAGAGGTTTTGTTGTTGCTTTTTATGTTGTTGTGGTTTTGGCTGTGATTTTTTTCCTCAAAAAAAGAATGCAATTCATCCATTTTTAGTCTACAGAAGTAATTACTAGTACCAAAGGACTAGGGTCCATCATGAGTCCTATGAAAAGAAGAGTTTCCTTTGTAACTTCACAGAAAGAAAAAATATGAGACTGTAAGGCTTGGTGAGGAGTGGTTTGATAAACTAACCAGAACATTCCTTTCTTCAGCATTTTGCAGATTGCTCAGTTTGCAACAAGACCTTGAGTGTTGTTACTCCATTTCTAGTTTCATTCAGCTGCCAGTTGCACAGACCTTCATGCCCACTGTCCAGTCTCATGCATGAACTGTTGCTGCATGACCCAAATATGTGTGTAATATACTGCTATGATCGAGGGGACAAGTCATTAAGTAAAAATGAATTCCCATATTCTTTCACAGATAAACAAACAGAAGGCTGAAGGCATTAATGATGTATTTGATACCTCTAACACAGAAAACAACCTCCAATCATGGTATCATCTCAATTTAGAAGGTAAAATAAAGAAGTTATTTGTCATTCAATTGTTAATTTGCATCTTGAAAGGATTAGTCTGACTCTCACAAGTCAAAGGAAACAAATACACAATAAAAAGATAAGAAATGGAAGAATAGATATGAGAAAGAATCATATAGATAAAAATATTGTTGGACTACTGGTTCTTCATTACTCCAACCAATTAAATTTTAGCAAATAAAAAGTGGCTATTGAATTACATGTTGGTAACTTCAAAGTGTCATTATAAGAACAAGACCTGTTATAATTCTTGAAAAAAATAATCTTCTGTAAAATAATTTAACTAAATAAGTTACGCATTTATTCAAAATTTACAGTCCTAGATTATTTCTTAAACATGCACGTTTGAGATTAACAATCTTTTAACAGTCTTGAAAGTAAGTCTGTCTCTTATGCCCAAAAAGAATGTAGTGAGTATAATGTTTAAGGTTTTTAGTGGCTAGGTTGATGTTTTTAACAGAAACCATGTTGTCCATATAACTTAGTTTGGGTCTAGTCCAACAAACAGGGAACAAAAGACAGAGGTATTTTCCTCACTAGCTTTCCAAAGATTGTGGGGTTTTTCTTTTTGTCGAACTTTTGTAGTTGTTAAGTGGAGAAGAATCAGTTTAAAGATTTTGGCTTAAGACAGCACAAAACCACCAGGGAAATTCATGGGTACTAGAGAAGCCTCTTGATCCACATAATACAGTCTATAAGGCTGAGACTCCCAAGGGGGAGTCTTAAGGTCCTTGTTTTTAGCTTTGTGTCTGTGATGCCTTTTGGACTAGCACCATATATTTCAGAAGCTCCTGAAATCATGAGGGACTTGGCATCACAGAAGAGGATCCTTCATAAAAAATTAGTAGAGGCTCATTTGATTCCAGTCTATAAAGCTGATAGTATCTGAGGGTTTCTGATCTCACATATATTTTTAATAGGGACTGAAGAAGAACTGCTAGCAAAGCTCTCTTACTATAACTGTTCTGTGGGGTTTTTTTAAAAATCAAAAAAAGGATGAAATGAAAATTTATTTTAGAAGACCAAAAATTGCAACTAATAACAAACCTTTTTTTTTTTTTTTTTTTTTTTTTTTTAATAAAGTTAAGANTTTTTTTTTTTTTAATAAAGCTAAGGCACCATGAAGCAGTATTTCTTTTTAAAGAATGTCACATTTACAAGTTTTTTACATAAGTATATTTTAATTCAGAATCATTCTATTCTATTTTGCTCAAACTTACTGCATTGCACTGTTGTGCACATTTGTAATTTAATGTTGGTAAATCTTTTCAAATTATAACTTTCTCATTTAAACATAGATATGCATTTCAGTTTGAAAATGTAGTGATCACAAAACCCAGGAGGATCTTATTTAGATGAAACAGCAGAGAAGAAGTCAGGAACAATTATTTACATAATCAACTAGAATTCATTATTTTTGCGTGTATTTGTTTACTCACTGGACAGTTCTGACAACGTAGCAACCATATACTGACACCTGATTTCAGTGCAATAGTCTACTCATGGATCCACTGTTTTCAACTCTACTGGTGGAGCTTCTCTAGAGTGTAACAGAAATGTTGTTACAGGTTCAAAGTCATGCAGTCAGGGAACAAAACCAAAACAGTAAAGACTCATGGTTATGGTCTGTGAAGGAGGTTTCTCTTTCACAGGTGTTTTCAAACCTACACTTCTGATAAAATGTTGCTCATGATGGGTCACAAAATATATTTAGGATGACTCAAACATGTGCATGCACAGAGAAGGGAATTATTTCCCTCTGAAATAATTCCAGGAGTGCTTAGCACAGGATGTTCAGAGTGCTTCCAAGTCACAGATTTGCTAGTCTGTAGTTTCTTTTCAATTTCTGTCTATCTTAGTGCTAGAAAGGGGATCTTTGTTTCCAGACCTGTATTTTTTACTCCAAGATAGCCTGTCACAGTTATAGTTAAATGAAACTTGAAAGGTATTTAAAATGTAGACCTTGGAGTCTCATTAGATGTCTCATCCCCAACATTCTCCATTTTCAAAGTAATTTCTCTGAATCAAGGATTTTCCCCAGATTATAGAATGGCAACAGAGATTGTCTTGAAGAATACTCACCTGGGGAGCATTTTGCAAGTGTTACAGCTAATTTCCTTAATCTATATTTTAATTGTCACTGTTTCTTTACTCTCCATTTGGTAAGTATTTTTAGGCCCCTCTTGATTTGTTTCAGTGCACCAACAAGAACATCTGTACAAAATATCCTTTTGTTATGGTTTATGCTTACTACTCTACAGTGTCTGTAAAGAGAAATGCTGGTTTTATTTATTTTAAATAACTTTTTTTTTTTTTTCAGTAAATAGAGGAAACTTTTTAGGAAGACTATTTCTTTTTGCAAAGATGAAGTGTTTTCTGTATTATCTGTAAGTGCCTTAATTAGTGCAATGTAGTCTGTTCATAAACAGCTTTCTCTCTTACCAATGAATAGATAAACACTTAAAATTTTAATGTAGCCTAAAAGCATCTTTATATTTTTACTAATGTCTGGTAAGGATAATATTCTTGTATGAAATTAGCATTATGAAATTAAAAAACTATATGCAATTGTTCAACATTCTCTTATGTCCTCTTAACTGCTAGAACACTAAATCTGTATTTGACAAGTAGGTAGGACACATTAATTGAACTTTTCTTTAGTAAAAGAAAGAGGAGATTATTAAAGATTTAACTAATACCTTTAAGTACAAACATTTATCAAAGCAATTTAAGTAGGAGAGTCTTTTATTTCTAATCCAGACCAGGTTTAGTCTCTGGTCTCCCTTTCTTAATAGGGTAATTTACATTTTTCCAGATGTTGAGAGAACATACTACTTAAATGTAGATTACTAATAAGAAAAGGCAATCACAATAGATCAGCTTGTGTAGGGGGTGATATGCAGGAAATAATTTTCTTCAGGAACAGTGATTGATTAACACAGTCTTTACAGATGAAGAATCTGATTTCTGGGAAAGACCTTGATCCATCATAAAACCTAACCTTGCTACAGCAGTTTTACTCATCATACTGTAGTTACATGGGGAGAAGCAAGGTGCAGAAGGGAGGCTGCAGCACATTCCTTAATTAATTAATATTAGTAATTTTACATGGAAATAATGAAATTACATTACAAACACTTAATGCAACAATCTTGAACTTCCCTGCTGAGACCACCTTGAAATGTTTGGCACTGCATATTTTTTCACAGAACTTCCCAATGAAATAACTTGACAGATAATCCCGCTTCAAACTATGTATCATGATGGGACAACTTGCTATTGCTTGATATTTCAGGGTAGTTACCAGCTTAAAGTTACCTGTGGATTAAAGGAGGATTTATTTACAATTTCAAATTACTTCACTTTGAATTCTGGTTTCCTCAAAGGTAAGAAATCTCTGAACACAGGAGTCTGCAATGCCTTATGCAAAACTGAAAATACAAGCCTGGCTGTCACAGCATTAAGCTTCTGAATGCTTGACTTATCAGTTGTTGTGGCGGGAGCCACAACAGGATCGCAGAGAGCGAGCAGCGTCTCTGAGCCCGGAGCACACCACAGTGAGCAGCTGACGGTCCAGGCGAGGGATGGGCTCTAGGATGTAATCCGACAGCTGGTTTATTAGCAAGAGCAGGATACAGCAAAAAGGGTCCAGGGACGGGAACAGCCGCAAATAAATCCAGGGATGAGAACAAGAACTGGGCTGAGGGCTCAGGGTTAAATGAGATGCAAAAGGAGTGGATCAAAAGGTCAAGAGCCAATAGGGATACAGGAAAGTGGTGCAGGGGAGTGGCTAAGGGTCAGGAGAACCAATAGGGCAACAGGGATGGACGACCACAGCAAAAACAAGCCAATGGGGATTGAGGGAAGGAAGAGGACTCTGGAAGAGGTACATACATGGTAAACAGGGGGTGAACTGGGATGACATAAAGTTGACAAGCCAATGAGGGAACAGAATCACAATACATTAACATACAACTGCAAAGGCCTGTGGGAGGGAGGCCTTTTCTCACTCGCACAGAGGGGCGTTTCTCCCCATTTGCACCTGCCTCTCCAAGGCTGAGGCATGACCACCCTGGTGGCAGGCCCCTGGGCCTCCACAACTGGTAGATAATTTTACAGGAAGCACAAGGAAAGTGTCCTAGATAGCAAATATGAGTGACCAATTATAAGTAAACTACAGACTGAGAGCTTTGTAAATGCAAGTAAATTACACAGATAGGAGTTCTAACTTTGTCACCTTCCCAGCTGCCATGCCTCTAGTATTAATCTAAATTATATTATTTTCAATAGGATAATTTCAATACAAAATATTAAATCTGTTTCACTGGATTTCTATGTGCCCAGATATTAATATAGTAAGTTTCTAATCCATTAGTTGTTTTGTGGATATTTTCCTCCCTTAGCCTAGCCTTTGATATCAGTAGGCTGACAATCTTTGTCCACAATGAATTGCATTGTTCAGAGGTGTTGATCATTCTAGAAAAGTAAAAGGGATTTTGCTGGCTTATTGATGCTGGTTTCCCTATTAACCTCTTTTTGAATTAATGACTTAGGACAGCTGTCTTGACAAAAGATTTCAGATTCATAGAGTAGCTATGAACCAGATATGCCTGGCTTCTGATTCTTTATTTGTATTTCATATAATATACAATTTCGAAAGGCATTCATAAGGGGAATATAATGGAATAATTAATAAATCCAAAGAAGCTCTGATCTGAAAATATACTGTATAGATAGAAATATGACTACATGTATCAAGCTAAATATTTGATTTATTTGATTTATTCCTTCAGCTGCAGTCTGCATATTAAGTTTTCTGTTTTTGAAAGTGGTACTGCTGACTTATGATTCTTAATGAGCGCATCCAACTGTCAGCAAGTTTTATCATTCCATATTGCATATATAAAGTTGAGTGCCTGCTTTGAACTTTAGAAAGTTTACATTCAAATGTTTTTGAGTAATTAAAACAAAATAAATCAATTATTCCTTGTGGCCATTGAATCAATGTCATTTTTGTTTGTACTGCAGATACGATTGCTCCTCTTGGCTTGCTGGTTGCTTTTTGCTTTTAATACTCTCAGATATAATCAGAGAGAACTGTACGGCTTAGAATCAGAACGCTCTCTTGTGCCATTTTGCCTTAATCATGTGTTGTGTGGGGTGTCAGCCATTACAGTCCACAAAAACAAGACATAGAAGGGATAGCTGAACCCAAATGACCACAGAAAGATTCCACATATGGAGGGAGTCATGCTCCGAAGAGTGAGGCACCCTTGGAGTGATGTCATTTGTCTATCAAATTCACGGTTGTGTGTGATGGAGCCCTGCTTTCCTGGAGATGGCTGATGAATTCCTTGTTTTGCTGTGCTTGGGCATACAACCTCTACTTTCCCTTCTAAAGTGTCTTTACCATTCTGTGGGAAAGTGAAAAAGCAGCTGGGTGGTTTTTAGCTGCCAAATGCATTAAACCATGACATCAAGGTAAATATTTTTGCCTCATGAATAGTATAAGTTTATTGCTCTTTAGAAACCCAATGAATTCCTTTCACTCGGAATTTCTCATTATATCACAACTTGTAACTGGTGAAGACTTCATGACTTCACCTGATAAACTCCTGCTATTGATATGACTGTGAGTAAGCAAACTTCAGGCCATTTTGTGAAACAATAAATTTGGCTACAATAAATGTTAATTGCTGTTTTATGAGGCAAATTTGAAATATATAGACTTTAGTGCAATCTGTTTGTTACACAAGATACTGCTGCATTCTTTTATGGATTCATTTTCATATGTATAGCTAATATCTAATTGTCAAGAAAAATTCTTGCTCATTTTATAAACTTGAAATAGTTGAATGTATTGAGAAACAGCATCACCTGAGAATCCCCTTGCATTAAACAGTGATGCTTATCAAAGTTTGGGTTTAATATTTTCTTCATAAATTAGTAGGGTTTGTGTGTGGGGGATTTTTTTTTTGTGTGTGTTTGTTTTTTGTTTGTTTGTTTGTTTTGTTTGGTTTGGTTTGGTTTTGTTTTGGTTTTGGGTTTGGTTTTGGTTTTTTTTTTTTTTTTCCCCAAAATGCTATTATGGTGATTCTGTGAGATGTGACATTACATAGATCTTACAATTGCACTTTTTCTAATTAAAAGATCTTGTCTTTGGGAAGCTTCTATTCTCTTTAGGCCATTGAAACAAATCTATGTTTACTGATTCCCTAGATGAAGCAGGATGAATTACAAATAGGAGAGCAAAGAAAACTCTCTATAAATACACTGAATTCCTTTGGGTACCTCAGTCCATTCTCTTCAGTTTAGCACATTGTTTGCAAACATCAAAGAAGGTGTTGTATGTTTCCAATTCTGCTGGATGATTAGGGAATTGTAACTTTACAGTTTTGCTTGCATGTTAGCCTTCCTTGTTCTTGAATGAAAAAGCTGCTGTAGATTTTCAGAAGTTTTCCACCATAAAGGTTGGATGAAGACAGTCTCTAAACTTTTGGAAGGTGATAGAAGTCTGATAAAGATTTTAATCATAATTGTGGATATCATGGTGGTGAGCCACCATAATAGTCTAAAGAGGAAGAACAGGACCAGAGGAAACTTCTTTGTTATAGAGCTGTTTTATTCACTTAGACAACTTCATCTACCATTGTTTCTGTTGGTTTTCCTTTAGGGCTGAGCAAACAATAGGTACAGGAGGACAAAAATAAGTTGTCATCCCTCTGTTAAAAAATATATATGAGAGATTAGGCAGAGCACCCTGGAGAGTCTGACTGTGGGAGATGGACAAATGGCCAGAGTTCTTACTCATGCCAATCAACAACATGTAATTATCTCACTGAAAAATATTTAAATATTTTCTGTTCCAAAATGAAGAGTATAAAAATAGATATGAGGGGGAAAAATAACTTCAAGGGACAGTAATTGAGAAAAAAAGGGAAGAAAGTGAGTGTTGTACTACTGGAGATGGTGAATATAGGAAAGCCAAAGTGTGGCAGCAAAGAGATCATTCCTAGTGTGACAATTTGTATCAGCCAGTGCATAAGATATTGTCAAGAAGGGCCTTTGTTCTGACAGAGTATGGCTGTTCTAGTTAGAGTTTCCCTTTAGATAATGCAACTTGACTCTGGAACATAAACACTTTTCAGTAACTAACCACCATCCTCTGAAAATCCACTGATAGAATTAGGTGTGGGCCAGGTATAAAACAAAGTTTGAAGGTGGGTCAATTGAGAGAGGAACTTTCACAATCTGAAACAGATAAATTGCATTCTGGTGCCAGAACTTCTTTTCTTTTCTCATCCAAAACAAAAGTCCAGATTATTTTGAATGGGAGCAAAAGAAAGCCATGTAGAATCCTTAGAATTCTGTACATTTTAAAGTGTGGAATATTGGAATATTCTTCATTTTGTCATCTTTGTCTTATCAGCAGAATTTATTAAAACCTTAATTTATCTTTATTAAAACCTAATTTATCTTACCTTGAACTCTAACCCTTCCGTTATATTTCTGAGTTCAAATGTAAGCCTACTTAAAAATGCAATGTTTTTTTCTTAGATATTTTACTCTATACCCATATCATGCTTCTTCTGAATGTCCTTGTGCTAAAGCCAGAGTATTGAATAAGCTATTATTTATATATTCAAGCCTGTACAGGAGAATGAGCCAGAAACTGAGAATCCAGCTGATTTTTTTGCCCTTTCTTCCCCTAAAACAGCTATCACTAGAGCTGATGATTTAAATTTTGCTATCTTCATTCCATCTTTGCCTATTTCTATTCAACACAAATCTTCAGCATCAGATTAAAAAATTCCATTCTCTCTTTACATTACTAATTAATATTATTCTAGTTTGTTGTGCTTCAGAGATGTCAAGAGCTGCATACTTTTTCCATCTTGGAAAACTACTACAATTAAGATACCAGTCTTGAGGCAGGACAACTTGCTCATGGAAAATCAATGTCCCACAAACCATTAATTTGATCTAGTTCCTGTTTTAAAAAATAATTCTAGTAGATTGATTAGCAAGATATTTTTTTCTAGAATTTATTATGAAATAATTAATAAAAAAATTAATCCAGATTAATTATGAATTCCTCCACTACCTTTGCTATGTAGGAGTTTTCCTTTAAATTCAGGGGCTGAATTTTGAAACATGAATCTCTCTTCCTTTCCCTGCTGCCACCCTCCATGGTAACCAGTTCCTCGTTTCATCCAAATAAGCTGTTCATATTTACTAATATTTTTAGCCTGCCTAGGCAAACAAATGTCAGTTCGAATTAATGCCCAGTACTCATGGATGTTATCATGCACTTTGTTTCTGTAGATGTGCTTTCCAGCAAAATACTAGCATATTGTGTGTAGGTTCATTGGTAAAATAGGTTCTATCTATTTGTACAGTGTTATTTTTTGCCACCATACATTGGTTTAACAAGAGTGCATATCACCTGTGAAACTGCAGGTGAATAGGGCAGATGTATCCTTGGAAAATTTCTGTAGGTATTTATAAATAAATAATATTTACGTGTATTTACCCATTTATTGTTCTGGGGTTTTTGGGGGGTTTTCTTTTCAGTCAAACTATTCTGGTTCTGTGCTTTTTTGAGACTACACCTGACATAGACCAAGGTTAACAGAGAAATTCATATAATTTCAATGGAGAGAGATTCTATACAGTGTCAAACCTAAGATATCCATTTCAATTGAGAAATATTACTCATTACTTTAAGCTTTGGAACCCTTTTTTAAATATGAACAGATTTTTTTGTTGTTGTTGGTTTATTTTTCAATACCTTCCTATATGGGGTTAATGTTTGATCTTTGTTTTCTATTTTCATTTTTTAAATTTTTTCTCTTCTGTTATCTTTGCTAGGCTTATTTTTTTCCATTTGTTTAATTCATTTAATTCTCCTATTTTCTTTTTCTAACTCCATTCCAGTTTGGTTTTCTGAGATGTTTAAAAGCCTAGTACTTGAGTTTCTGACAACTATAGTTAGTGTCAGCTCTCTTTTTCTTCTTGTGCTGAACCAGCTTTTAAAAGCCACATCGGCTCTCTCAGCAGGTGACTGCTGACTTGTGCTGCTGGAAAATCATGCCTTTCCAGACAGTCAATGCCAGAGGAGGAAAGCTGCCTTGTGGCAGTTTTAATGACCTAAATTGAACTGGTACAATTGGGTGAGGAAAGCTTGTGCATTACACAGCTGATTAAGAATTGCATAATCTATAATTCTATTGCACCAGAGACTGCCAAGTGACTCTTCATGTCAGTAAATGAGGACAATATATTTAGCAGCATGGAAATTCACACTTGAGGCTGTTTCTCAGTGTTTTACAGTTCCACATTTTTCACCAAAACTTATTATATCAGAGAAAATAAAAGGATATAAAAATGTATATTTTAAAGTCAGGAGTGAACCAAGTTGCCTTTTTTTTTTTTTTTTTTTTTTTATTTTCTGATAATAAACCATTAACATTTTATTCCCATGGTACTAATTAAGAGTGTTCTAAAGAAGTGATTTAAGTCATGACTCCGTGACTCTCAAAGCAGTCTGCTGGGGAATATCATCTGATTTCAAAATATATTGTAGACTTTTTTTTACTTTTCTGCTAAGAAGAAAGATTTTCAAAGATTTTTAAACTATTTTCAGAGTACTTAGGTTACATTAGGTCATGTTAGTGCACTTAGCTTCTTCCTTATTCTCTTTTGGCCATGATAGGACAGTTTCTGAGGTGGGAAAGCTCATCTGTACAAAAGTGGGCTGATACCAGAAAAGATGTATAGGGATAGGGATGAGGGATTTTGGCTGAATTGTTTACATGTTTACAGAGGAGTAAGAGAGAAAAGAACATATTTCTCAAAAAACAAAAAAACAAAAACAAAAAAAAAAAAAAACCACAACCAAAAAACAACAACAACAACACAAAAACAAAACAAAAAACCAACAACAACAACAAAAAAAACCAACAAAAACCAACAAAACCCACCAAAAACAAAAAACCAAAAGAAAACCAAAAAAACCAAACAAAAAACCCAAACAAACAAACAAAAAAAAAAACCCACAAAAAACCCCCACCCCAGCTTTATTTCAAATGGAATATAAAGAGTGTTTTTTAACTGAAACTGTTTGTTCTTCCTTTGCCAGTCCTTTCCTGCCATGTAGGGCAGATTGTTAAGTTACATGCTCATAGTACTGAAATCCCTATCCAGCCCTTCTTATTCAAGTAGGGCTGTCACTGATTTCAATGGCAACTCTGCCTGATTAAAGAGAATTGAATACAGCCCTGAAGCAGTGGTGTTTTGTCCTTGTCTTTGCACTTCTGGCCCTTAACCATTACTTTTAAAGAGCTTGAAGCAATACTGGCACCAGCAGTGTTTCAGGTGAAAAAGCAAAAGGATAAAAAACAGTATCATGAGCTGTTTTAAGTAAGTGCTACTACAAGAAAAGCCAGTGTGTATCATATTGAAATAATGGAAAAAAAAAAAGAAGAGTGCATAGAAATATTTTTCAATGTTCTGTAATGTTTTAGATACATAAACTATCAATGTATTATAAAAATGTGTAATCTTTGTTACACCTTCTATTTACATTCATACAAATGCTAAGTGGAACAGCAGACATATTTTATTCCAAGGTTATAACCATTGCATTGCTAAATCCATTCCAATATTGGCAGATATTAAAAATCTGACTATTTATTTTTTTAATTGCCACACCAGAATTACTAAAGAAAATGTCAATGATACTGTTGCATATAAAGAGCTGAGGCAGGGATTCTTAGATTTAAGAGCAAAATTCTTCACAATATTAACTGAGAAATATGATTGAATAAAGATTTAAATTGAACTTTTCAATATTTGAACACAAAGGTCCACAGCAGTGGGACTGATATGACTAAACATAAATAACATATATTTATGTTTAGTCATATCCAGCACTCTATAGTCTTTTTGGAGTCAAGTAAAAATATCTTATTTTATGATTGGATTAATACAATTTAGGTCTCTGCTTTCAGGTAGAAATATCACTATATGTACAGAAAGGAGACTATCCTGACTATTACAGAGATGAACCATGTAATTTCAATCAGATGAACATATTTAAAATATATGTATTACTATATGTAAGTGCAGAAACTTAACTACTGGATATGATTTCATCTTGGGCAGTAAGACTGTTAAAAAAATAAATAATCTACATGCTTATTCCTCCTCTTCTGTTCTTCCACTTCTCAAACAACTCAAGCTCAGTCTTAGAAGTCCCTGGCAGAGGAGTTTCCATGTCCCAGATTTTACCTTCTACTGATCTCCCTCAGGTTACCTCTTATTTATTAGTAAAAGTACTGTTCTTGTCATCTGCTTTATACATTAAAATTATACATTAAAAAAGTGTATTGGTTCAAAACAAATCTATGTCTATTATTTAATTCAAAAGATAGAGAAGACATTAAAAAAAGGTCAAATCAACAGTGCACATTCTTTCTCTTCCTGGTTTTTTTTTTTTTTTTTTTTTTTTTTTTTTTTTTTTTTTTTTTTTTTTTTTTTTTTTTTTTTTTTTTTTTTTTTTTTTTAGTATGCTAAAAAATCTCCTTGGTAACATATATGCTTGGGGACATCAAGCCAAGTGTATTTTTTTTTTTTTTTTTTTTTTTTTTTTTTTTTTTTTTGTTTTTTTTTTTTTAGGATTCTAAAAAATCTCCTTGGTAACATATCTGCTTGGGGACATCAAGCCAAGGGTATTTTTTTTTTTTTTTTTTTCAATTCCAGCCCATTTCCTTTAATATACACTCAGCTTTAGCTTAAATCCTTTGTTTAATGCTCTCTTTCTGTTTAGACCAGAAGGATAGGTCAAAGGTCCTGATTCTGGAAGCTGATATAGAGCTATTCTGAAGAATGAAACTAAACAGAAAATAAATTTCCCACTGGGATACCTTATTCCCTCAACAGTTTTACCTTGTTTTAGGGATCTAAGGAGATAAAACAGCACCTAAATGAGCTAGATGTGCTCCATACTTTCACTTACAGTATTATCACTTCAATCTCTCTGGTTTCCCAATAAAACCGACACAGAGACTACATGACTTTTTCTAACACTTGGAAGATTTAGCAAAATACTGAATTCTGGCTTTGTGTTCCTATAAGGTTTGTTTTGTTTTGTTTTGTTTTGTTTATAATGTCTTGATGATCCCATCAGATTAAGCCATCGCAACTCAATTTGTTTCCACCTTTATTTTTAATGCAGTTTTTTTTTTAGCAAGCCCAGAAAAAGAAAATAATAATTCACACATTGCAACATGGATTCATGTTTCTAAAATCACATAACCATTCACAAAGCTATTTGCAATTTACAGACTTGTGTGTTGTGGGCAACAATATTTCTACTAGAAGAATATTTTTATGTAGCACCCAGCAGAATACAGTTAATAATGCATTGCTTAGCATTTTGAATAATTTTAACAAAGGAATAATTTTAGCACTATAAACTTACTTGAGATGACTTTTCCCCAACAGATCTTCTTTATGGCTCTGCTCATAAACTCATAAACTCATTACCTATCTTATTGACATACCTCTCCAACTTTCTTTTCATAGTAAATATAAAGCAAAATGAAGTAAATTAAAACGAGGCTTTCCTAAGTGAAAGCTTGGAGGTGTTTACAGAATGCATTCTAAAAAGCTTTTTCAATTGAAGCTTATTTAATACACCTGGTTTGACTGGAATTCATATTAGAGATTTGGTGAAAACCTGTACATTTCTGATCTTCCACTTACTTTCTCCTCATGATTACATTATCTCTTTTCTCTGCTTGATTCCTTTTGACTTTTTGTTTCTCGAACCTGGCTTACCAAGACTGTATCCTGCTGGATATACTTGTTAGAAGTAATATTTCCTTAATAACACTGAAAATTTTATCAGCTGATGCACCTCACACATATATTTCCCTTTCACAGATAAAAAAATGCTGGCAGCTCTAGACATCCCATATTAAAACTCTTGTCCTCTTCCTTTTCAATTTTCAGTTGACAGTTCTACTGACAAAATGTTTTGTATGTTAACCACAAAGTGTTTCACTTTATATCTGTACTACCCATATTTAATGTCTGTTATCGTGAATCTCAAGGTCATCTGGTCCTTTCTATATTATTTCTAAGCCCTGCTTGATGATATTTCCAACACAGTGTCTTTGGCAACCTTCATTATTATATTTCTAATATCCATGCCAATATCACTTAATGAAATTATTAAATAACAATGATCTCTGACCTGATCTTTGATTTGTTGGTAGCCAGTCTGATAATTTTCTGCTTTAGTTTTTCCTGTTTGCATCCTCTCTGTTGCAAGCTGTCTATTCACCTTAGAATTCCTCTGTTAATCTCTGGATTTTCCCCTTTGTAATATTTCCAGTGTTATGCCACATTAAACTCTTGACTAAATCACCAAATCACAAACTCTTAGGATTGGACGGGATTTCTGGAGCTCATCTGGTCCAGCATCCCTGCCAAGGCTGGGTCACTAGAGCAGGTGACACAGGAATGGATCCAGGTGGATTTTGAAAGTCTCCAAAGAGGGAAACTCCACATCCTTCCTGGACAGCCTATTGAGTGCTTTGCCACCCTCAATGTAAAGTTCTTGCTCATGTTGAGGTGGAATTTCTTATGTTTAAGTTTATGACCTAGACATTTTATCCTGTTGCTTGGCACCACTGAAAAGAGCCTAGCACCTTCCTCTTGGCACCCACTTTTGAGATATTTGTATGATTGATGAAATCCGCTTTCAGTCTTTTCTTTTCCAGACTAAACTGGTCCAGAACCTAAAATCTTTCCTCATAAGAAAGGTGCTTCAGACTCCTTATCACGTTTATGTCCTTCTAGTGGACCCTTTCCAGCATCTCCTTGTTTTTGTTGGACTGTGAAGACCAGAATTGATATGGCCTCCAGATATGGCCTCACTGGGTCAATAAGAGGGAGAGGATCACCTCCCTCAACCTGCTGGTCACACTCTTCCTGATACAACCCACAACACCAGTGACCCCCCTGGCCACCAAGGCACATGACATACTGAAATTCAGGTGGATTTTTTTTTCCCCCTCCATATAACAATGACTTTATGGAAGAATGCTATTTTGTTAATCTGTCGTAATTCACATTTTCAAACTTGTGTTACACATTTTCTCAATTTCTATATTCCACCATGTATTATCTTCTTTAAAGTCTTGTTAACAGTCAAGGAGTTTAAGTCTTACTAAGATCAAACATACAGATGTCTAATGGGTCAGATCATAACTTTCTTGATTGAAAGAGAAGATACAAAGTTTTCAAGTTTTCAGGGTCTCCATCTAATAATACCTTCCTGAGATAATGAAATTGCAAAAATTATCTGCTATTAGGAATTAAATTCCAGTTTTCTATCACCTTAATAACTTAAGTGCCTTTTTGTGTCTGCGCTTTTCTCCTATTCTAAGCGACCACATTACTGTGGAATTCCTTTCTCTTTTTTTTTTTTATTTGCTAGTTAGACTTCTCCTGTATTGCTGATCTTAAGTGAGCATGAATGTTTTTACTTGATAAAGCTCATTTGGCTTTAGAATGTTGTTGGATAGCTGCGCTTACAAATAAAGGAGCACTCACAATGATATGAATTCGTTTTGATGTAGTTACATAAAATGTTCCTAATGTAGGACAGATGTATTATGAAGGGATATATTAATATGAAATATGAGTTACAGAAACCTCTGCTTTAAATTTTTGTCAAGGTTAAAAGGAAGCAAAAAGTTAAATGTTGTTCTGTAGCAGTCTGTGAAACATGAGGTCTATATGCTGCTAGGACATGATTGACAAATACAATGAATCCCTTTAACACCTCATCCATTCAACCAACCAGCTGTTTGCAGAATTTTAAAACAACAAATAATGACAAAGGTAAGAAGTTTTCCACATAATAATTGCAGCAAGATGGTGGAAGACAGATAAAAACGATGAAAATTTGTGGTAAAAATCTCATCTAAGAAGATATGTATGACATAAATTATGTATAGGGAAAACCACTGCAAGTAATTTTTAGATTAAAGCTGCTAGATGACTAAACTCTAATAATTTGATTACTTGCACGCCAATACTTTTATTTGTTGTTTGTTTAAATAAAGAATGAGTCTTCTTTCAAGGTGCGTGAACATTTTGAAGAGGCAGATGTAGTTTGGGGAAGCCAAGTGTGACTAGGAGGTGACGAGCCAAACTTTCAAACTACTAAACTAGAGCAGGAGTGGAAAGGCTTGAAACAGACAACAGCTCTATCTTCAGCTTCCGCTGTCATTCACATCTGACATATAAAATATTCTTTGTGGTATATTCAGTGTCACATTGAGATGATGAGCTGACCATGTAATTGGTATTCAGGGTTACTTAAGCAGACTTCTAAGGCATGCTGAAGATAAGATTTATGGAAGTTTGTAGGAGAGGTGATGATGATAGCAATAGAAGCAATAAGAAGAAAAAAAATAAATTTTGGGAAAAAAAATACCTTAGTGAAATACCAGCATGAACATTTTTAGTTGTCTAAAACTCAGTTATTAGAGACTAAACAAAGTCTGGAACACAAAATTAAGTCTACTTACACATGGGCTAGAGATACCTATGACTGTTTGGGTTTTGGGGGAGTTATTTGTTTGGTTTTTATACTTTATAGCTATATAGCTAGGAAGTGCCTATTTTGTAGGAATATTAGGAATACCAATGTACTTTTGACATAGGACATCACCAGTCTAACTAGACATTTTGAACAAATGAAACAATGGATTCTATACTATACGTAAATTACTTTCTAGGTGTTGTTACATGGTCTTCCTTTAGTGCAGTCTTTTGAGGTGAACTTTCAGAGCTTTGAAATTTTTTTTGAA
Organism: Rhadina sibilatrix; assembly: GCA_013400275.1. NCBI lineage: Eukaryota > Metazoa > Chordata > Aves > Passeriformes > Phylloscopidae > Rhadina > Rhadina sibilatrix. Next base: position 197,884 of record VWYO01002895.1, on the reverse strand, counting down.
AGTCTAAGTATTAAGTGTATAAATAAAGGAGGAATTGGTTCACTTCTTCATTGGAGACAAGATTAATAAAAATATTCAACAGTTCATTGAACATTTTATAGGCTTTCTGGAGTTTTGTTTTCGATGTCAGTGCCATAGGTCTTTAGTCACTTCCTAAAACAAGGATTAGATCAATTTCTTTTCCTAAAATTCCTGAAAAAAAAATCCCCAAAAATATAATGCTCAGCTGGCTGCTGACTTACCTTGCTATCCTAATTGCCTTGTGGGATGTTCTAACAGTTCATGGAGATTAATAGGATACAGAAGTTCTATATGGTGCACATGGACTTTTTACTTTGTTGTAGAATGACCCTTATACCTGCCATTGAAAAGAAACAAGAAGTTACAATTCTAACTGAAAACATTCAGGGACACAGTGAGGCAACAAGAAGTCTGTACTTTAAGACTGAAAAGGGACTGGAAAAGGCACTGTTAAAAGCTTATTATTCAGGAGTCTTTCTAATTGTTCTGGCTGGAGAATTTTTGGCAATTCTGTGCTAGTATTCATCAATATTCTTCAAAGAAAATAAATGGGAACATTAAAATTCTTCCTATTTTTATATTAGGAAAAAGCTAAGTGAGAAATAACCTTGAGGTGTAGCTTTCAAAGTCTGCTTGGAAAAGGAAAGGGGAAAAATCACACCAACCCTGAATCTAGATATCTTCTGCATCCTTTAAAATCTAAGATTACTATGCATTAAGAATAAGCACAATGCAAAACAAAATAAACAAACAAAGAAAGAATTGTAACATGTTGAACTGCTGAAAGCAATGCTTGAATGCTTTTATTTATAATAGGTCTCATTGTAATTTATAAGTTATTAAATATTCACAACATTTGTTTTATATTATAATGAGTCCCTTCACGGTTCTTCTTAACCATTTCAACAATACAGTCATTTGCCTATTTTTTCTTTCACAGCTGAAAGCAAAACAAAAGGAATACCTGACATAAAGTCCTGTGGTATTTACTTTCTTCTCATTCCTTTTTTCCAGTCCACTACTTCCACTTCAAAAAAGATGACATCATTCTGGTATTACTTTAATTTTAATATTCAATTTCTTATCAAAATTAAAATTCAGTGGAGTTTTCCCAAGGGCAACAATTCTGTAGAGTACATGTGCCTGAAGTTCAGACACATTTTTTAAACATCAAGCAATGAAAGACTACCATTTGGGAATTAATGATTTATGATATATGAAGGCTGAAAAGAAAAGAAGATTTCCTTTGCTGCATTTGTTTTGGGTTTTTGGTTTTCTTTTTTTCCTGTATTGTCTATGCACAGTTCATGTTTATGAATGAGTATAAAACAAATATTATTAGTTTTATACATTGACAAAAAAATAAAAGAAGAAAATTGCTTTTATTCTAAGTCTTTAGGGCTAAATACCTCAAATACACCCTTTTAATAGAAATAGGTTTTTTTAATAGACTTTAGAAGCTGTGGGTATCAGTGATGAAGTACACTGTGGGCTTCTTTGCAAAGTAATCTTCATTTCTTCCACTGTATTTATTTTTTGTATTTCAATACTACTGAGTTAGGATTTTCTATTAGTAAAGTTCATAGCTGGGGAGTTGATCTTCAGGGGAATACTGGGTGCCAAAGACAGGGCCATGTCTGTTAATTAGCAGGAAGCAGGTAGATATCATAACTGTAGGTCAGAAAGTATTACAAATGATCCCCTGAGAAAACCTTTTAAATGAATGATGAGGAAAAATGTAAAATAACAATATTTTCTTTACGGTCTCTCTCATTTAGATTTGGCTGTTGGAACACTGATGGACAATGCATGAATCACTACATGGCACTCATAGTGCCATGAGACTCCTAAAATATCCATGGTTTAGTGAGAGAAGTTAAAGACAAAGACAGATTGAAATAGATGTGCATTTACATTTTCTATTTTAAACTGAATCTTCTGTTTTACTGCCACATGAATTCCAGTATTTGATATCTCTCCACTGGAAACAGCAGAAGCTGCTTTTATTTCAAAGCAGTTCCTTGCTGCCTGTTACCTTTTAGGTGTTGATCCAGGTTCATGAAAGTCTTGTATGTTACATATGTTCTCTGACTGAAGATGTCTTATCTGATGGTTTATTGCTTTTAACACTTCCCAGTGCAATACCTATCACATTTAATTAACTTAATCTGATGATGTTTGCCAGATATAGGAAAATAACACCATATCTAATCAGGCAAATCTGAAACACTTGAAATTTAAGTAATTTCAGTTTATTTTAGTAATTTCTGTTTCCTTTCTAATTTTTGTTTTGCCAATCACAATAGAATTCTTCTCACTTAACCTTAGGCTTGATAAATTGTTTAATCTTAGCTCCATCTACAGACAATGAAAAGAGACAGAAATGTTTTGGAGTCATTTCTTCTGCCTATTCATGTAGTTAGAGTTGCTTCTCTCAGTAAAGGAAGGTCCTGTTAAGCTACATAGGTATGTTGTGGGCCAACCTTGGTTGGCTTCCAAACCTACATCTAGCCACTGTCTGAAAGAGTGCTGGGGAGAAAATAAGATGCAAAAACTTGGGACAAGGATAGGGAGACCTCTTACCAATTAATGTCATGGGCAAAGTAGTCTCAGATTTGGGAGATTTAATTTAGTTTGTTGTCACTTAAAATAGATTTGGATAACAGCAAGCAAAAAACAACACTTCCACCCTGTTCATTCCTAACTCTCTGCTTCCAGTCTCACCCCAACAGACATATAACTAGACATCAGTAACAACTCCTCTCTGCCACTTCATCCTCAAGTCTTCTCTACTGTAGCTTGGGCTCTCCATTGTCCACAACATTTCAGGAGTATCTGACTTCTCTAGTGTAGGTGCTCCATTTGTGTGGAGCTCCACCATGGACTTTCCCACTGGCTGCAGGCATCGTCTTATTCTCTTCCTTCTCTGACTTTGGTGTCTGCAGGGTTGTTTTTTACACTTTTTGTTCCATCCTCCCTCTGTTAAGTGTTTAAACCCTTTCTTGAATACATTTCCTGTGGGGTGTCCCCAGGTCAGCTGTGCCCTGCGGTGGATGTGTTGGATCCAGTTTGAACTATCTGTGTCTGGCACAGGGCAGCCCTGGCCTCTCCTCAGAGGACCCCTCTGCAGCCCTTTCTGCCAGCAGCTTGCCAACAATGCCCCATACAACACAATATCTTGATGGTTAAAAGTAGGTAACAGGACAAGAATTTCTGAGAGATAGAATAGTTAAAAATGTACTTAGGCAATTTTTTTGGAGGAGACTCTTAAGGACCAAAGAACTACATTTGCATGTGTATAGCACATGCAAAGCCCCACAAAGAACTGATTAGAAGTTTTGGTCAATGTATTTATTTCGCATGTAGGTGATTGTTCATATTCAGTTTAGATGTGTATTTTCTTCTTTTTTTTTAATTTATTGATTTAAATATTACTAGTACGATATATTATAAACAGTCAGTTTAAGGAGCTCAGAACTCAGTTTTTAAGGTCCGTAACATAGACCTTAGATAAAATTTTCGTATAGAGACTTGATTTATTTGGATATAAAATTAATAACTGATTAATTTGATATTAAATATTGTTAAATATTAAGTAATTATTACATATTCTAAGAAGAAATTCTTTACTGTGAAGTTGATGAGGCAGGTTGCCCAGAATAGAAGAAGGCATCAAGGTCAGGTTGGATGGGGCTTTGAGCAACCGGATCTAATGAAACCTGTTCCTGGTGATGGCAGGGGGATTGGAACTACACCATAAAACTATACAATTGTTAAGGTTGAAAAAGACCTCTGAGACCATTGAGTCAAACTGTTAGCCTAGCACCAATGTGTTGACCACTAAACCATATCCCCAAGTGCTGCACTCTTGAATACTTTTTTCCTAACAAATCCAAACCCCGCCTGCTGCAACTTGAGGACATCCTCTGATCTTCAAGGTCCCTTTCAACCCAAATAATTATTTTACTCCATGATTCTATGATCTCTGGAGATGAGCAGACCTGGTGCCACTAATACTGTTTCTTCAAATGGAGTGGAAAAAGATATAAATTATCACCATAAAGAGAATTCATATACATTATAGAGTTGTTTGATCTTTTTAGAGTTTCTGATATAAGGACAATATTAAAAATTATGAAACTGGTGGCTAGTAAATTCAAACTTATGGTATAACCTGTTGCCTGTTTTAGAAGACCTGCATTAACGTGTGATTCTCTAAAGTTTCCTCACATCCTCAAGTAGGACGTTTCCAGAATAAAACTATCTTAAAACACAAATTCAGCTAAAATAACTTTAAAAAAATAAAGTGTCTGTGGGAAAGAAGATACTGCTGAGGATATTCTCCATTTGCTCATTAAAACAAAACTTAAAAATTTTTACTTAATTATTTAGAAATATGTCTTATTCTTTTTGACTGTATTAAACTCATAAAATATCCCCAACTAATTCCCATGTTAATATCAAAACTGATAAGGAATATTTTATACAATCCTTTATTAATGTTACAGAAAATGTTGAATAAATAATAAATTCCTTGCTTTGTTGGCAGTATATTTGCTAGGGAAGACTGGTGATGGCAACTCAAGGTGTATAAGCTTTTGATATATCCTTCTGCAGTTTTTTTCTTCATCCCTTCCATCTTTAAAAGCAGTATAGAAACATAAATAACAATTATAGGACTAGATATTTCAAGGAATTACTAATCAGGATCAGAGCCAGTTCTTGCTTTCTTACAAATAGAAATCTATGCTGACTTGCTACCAAAGGTTGTGACTGTATAACAATTCAATGGAATATGCTTATTTGTTACAGTTGTGATCTCAGCTTGTGGCACAGCACTCACATATAAAATCGTTCCATTGCTAGTAATATCAATAAAGTTGTCATGGGCTGAATGGTATAGACACAGAACTGATGTTTTTTCTCCTTTGTCTCACAGGACAGTGTGGGAACCTTATACTTCCCATGTGCATATAAAAAGTGCATATATATATAGTTTCCCATGGTGCATATAAAAAGTAATTCGTTTCTGAGGATGACAGGAAAATTCACCTGTCCTAAAGTGAAGAAGGGCAGTATATTGGAAGAAGCTCTGACAGAAGAGGGTAGTACATTAGTTTTACAAACACGACTTCAAAGGACCTACATTACCAAGTAGACACCTCAAGGAAGACACCTCCTTTGGAAATATTTTGGAATGAGTGCAGTCTAGCTGTGTCACATCTCATTTATACATTTGGTTTTTTTAAGCAGATAACGTCATCAAAAATATCCTCATTAACTTTATTTTCTACTTTGAACATGCATTTATTATAGCTGATATACTCCATTCAACTTAATATGTCTGCTCTTAACTAGTTTCTTGACTTTGCTACTGAGACTACCTACAACACAGAATTTTGCTGAATGCTTTCTGAAAGTTTATGTGATGTGCATATCTCCTTTGTATAGGTTGACGGCCGTATCCTCTGAGAATTCCAATGAGTTAGTGAGTCTTTACCTCCCTTGCCTCTCCTTAGGCCATTTAAAAATAATGGCATTATGCTGGCTGCTCTCCAGTCATCTCAGATTTCACTTGATCTATTTTGAAGAGCAGAAGTACATAAAAATGTCTGCCAAAGCTTCTTCAATTTCTCTGCTTATCTCCTTAACCCTTTTGGACATATGCTATTTGGTCATTGCCCAATCAATTTTAGAAGCCATTTCACCTTATAATAACCATATTTGACACATTCTGTAAATATCCTAATTCCCAATCATCCATCTCAATAAATATGACTTCAGATATAGTGAAATACCTACTCTGATCCTTTATAAGGCCTTATAGAACCATTATATAGTATATTCTCAATCCCATTATACTCTTCCTAGGGGATAGATTGCAAAATGAAAGTTTCTTTCAAGAATAAGGATGTGACCAGAGCTCAGGACTGGGCTAGGAAATTGGTTCTCATTCAGAATTTCAATTAATTTTGTGTATCTTTCCTGCTGTAGGGGGGAAGCAGCCTACAATTGAATTCCAGCTGATAGTTATTTGCTTCTTTATGACAATTTGATGACCAAGAGATGTTCTTTTCAATGACCTCCAGACTGAAGGTTTGCAGCACCATTAGGGAAGGAAGAAGTGCTTTGCTTCTCTGCATAGACATGTCACAATCATCATGATTTCTCTTGAAAGGACCTCAAGAAGTTAGGTAATCTGTCCTCTTATCCCAGAGTAAAATTGTTTGTGTTTTCTACTCTTAATATCCTTCAGTTATGGAGATCTCATAACCACCTTGAGTAATCTGTTCAATGCTTATTTAAACTTTAGGTTTTCAACCTTTCCTTATTTTTTTTTATATGATTCTTAGAAACAAGATTAAAAAATAATGTATGATACTGCACACATTACAGCAGTTAAAAAAACTCTTAATGTTTCTGCGTGTGAGACTGATTATGGCTAACAAAAGTTTAGAGACAGAGCCTGGGGCTGATCCTAAACACTTACAAGATCTATTTGATGTGAGTCGTCCCACTGAAATCAAGATGACGGCTGATAATGAATATTTCATATTGTCATCTACCAATGTTTTTTAGTTGTAAAAGCTTTCAGTATTGAGCAGTATGTTAGTTCTGAGATACTTTTATGAATGCAACACCGATCCTAGCTTGATCTTGTGCAGGAAGTTAAACTAGACCTTTTGAATTTAAGAGAAGAAGTTGTTACTGTCTTAGTCACATTCTGAGTTATATCCACTAGAAAGCATTATTAGATTAGGAGATTTCTGTACTTGTCTTCTCTTCCTCATCACTGGACAAAGCCTAAAATTATGCTGACATGACTGCTTCAACCTATTGATAGACATTGAAAAAAAGAGAAAGCAATAAAATTATATGTTCCAGACTTGGGCTGGAACAAGTTAACATTTAATGATCTATATCAAATAATGATCCAATGTGAAATGTCAGAGTCATGGAATCTTATACTGAGACACAGGCTCGCTTCAGTTACTTCCCTGAGAGCACAGGCCAAGACTGAACACCTGAAAAACTTTTGATTATTTTTTGAAGAACTTCTGATTGGGTTTAATAAGACAAAAGGAAGTTTTTGGCATTTAAAATCACAGAACCACAGAATCACTAGGTTGGAAGAGAACTTCAAGATCATTGAGTCCAACTCATACCCTAACACCTCAACTAAACCATGGCACCGTGTGCCACATCCAGTCTTTTTTAAACACATCCAGGGATGGTGACTCCACCACCTCCCAGGGCAGACCATTCCAGCACTTTATCACTCTTTCCATAAAAACTCTTTCCTAATATCCAACCTTTATTTCCCTTAGTGTAGCTCAAGACTGTGTCCTCTTGTTTTGTCTGTTGTTGCCTGGAGAAAAAAGACCAACCCCCAGCTGACTACAGCCACCTTTCAGGAAGCTGTAGAGAGTGATAAGGTCACCTCTGAGTCTCCTTTTCTCCAGGCTAAACAGCTCCAGCTCCCTCAGTCATTCCTCATAGGGCTTGTGTTCCAAGCCCCTCACCAGCCTCATTGCCTCCTCTGGATGCACTCAAGCATCTCAACATCCTTCCTAAATTGAGGGGCCCAGAACTGGATACAGCACTGTTCAATGTTTATTTAAACTTTAGGTTTTCAACCTTTCCTTGTTTTTTTATATGATTCTTAGAAATAAGATTAAAAAGTAATGATACTGCACACATTACAGCAGTTAAAAAACCTCTTAACATGAGATCACCTCGGCGTGGCCTCACCAGTGTCAAGTACAGAGGAAGAATGACCTTCTTTTAAAGAGTGGAATTCAGGCACTGATTGTGGAGATCCATTTCTCCCCTTCTTCACACTTGAGTGTGTGATAATTTTAAGGATCATTTTAAAGATAATTTTTAATAGCAGAAAGGGTACCCTGGAATTCCACACTTTCTACAGACACTAGCCCTTTAGAAAATTTGCCTCTGCCTCTAACATTGAAGATTCTAATGGTTACTGAGCAAGCAAATCATGATATCCTGTCTTGGTTCCATAACCCAAGACATATCCCTTTGTTAACATAGGGAGAGGAAGATACACTGAATGATATATACTAAATTATTTTTCCTTTTTCATTGATGACAGCTGATAAAAGTACTCTTTTTCTAATTTTTACCCAGTTTTTACTTGTTCATGTCTTTTGCTATGTAAAGTCCTAGAGAACAGGACCACAACAGCATGATCTTTTGTCTTATGTTGTTCCTATTATAACTTTAATTGTATAGATCTGTGTAACTTGACCTTTGTATTGCATTGCAATGCATTGCAAATTGCAGCTTAAGTCATTGTTATGCTTCCCAATTATATGCTGGAAATCAGTTGTCATACTTAAAGAAAAACACTTCCAGGACAATAGCACTGTCATGCTCACAGGAGGGCTGGACATATTGTCATTTGTTACACTAAAATTTTAATATTTATCTAAAAGACAGGGGAACCAGTCCAAACATACCAGGAAATTTATATGATCATATACACCATATGTCTGCACTCAAGATGAGCAGTTCCATAACCTTCCCTGGCACTGAGGGCAGGCTGACTGCCTGTAGCCTGTAGTTCCCCAGATCATCTTTCCAATCCTTTTTGTCGATGGACATCATATTTTCTAAGCTCCAGTCAACTTGGACATCCCTGCTTAGTTAGGACTGCTGATAAATATTTGGAAGTGGCTTGGTGAGCACTTCCACCAGCTCCCTCAGTACCCTTGGGTGGATCCCATCTGACCCCATAGACTTACCTGTGTCAAAAGAGCAGCTCACTGACCTTTTGCCTTCTGATGTGGGGGATTAATTCTGTTCCTCATCCCTGTTTTTCAGCTTAGGGGGCTGATTCAGAGAACTGGTCTTACTATTATAGACTGAGGCACAAAAAACATTTAAGTACTACTGCATCTTCCTCATCCTTTGTCACTCTGTCTCCCTCTGCATCCAGTAAAAGATGGAGTTTCTCCTTAGCCCTCCTTTTCTTGCTAATGTATTTAGAGAAACATTTGTATTGTCTTTTATGGAATAAGTTCTACTTGGGCATTGGTCCTTCTAAATATTTTCTCCCTGCATAACCTCACAATATCCTTCTGAGCTGCCTGCTCCTTCTTCCAAAGATCCTAAACTCTCTTTTTTCTCCACAAATTCCAGCCAAAGCTCTCTGTTCAGCCAGGCTGGTGTATTCCACTGACTCATCTTTTAGGATGTGGCACTGGCATGTTCTTCCACCTTCAGGATTTTCTTCTTGAAGAATGTGCAGCCTTCCTGTGCTCCTTTTCCCTTCAGGACTGTCTTGCAGTGGCTCTTTTGGCCAGGTTCCTAAACAAGCCAAATGTTGCCCTTCAGAAGATCCAAGGTGGCAGCTCTGCTGACTCCTCTCCTTACTTCTCTGAGAACTGAAAAGTCTATCATTCTATGAATGGTATGCTGAAGATTTCCCTTATCCATCCAAGATCACCACATAGGACTAAGACGTTGCTGCTTGATTTTATAGAGAGTGAGTTGTTATGCTTCTTTGTTCTTTGATGGGGTCCTCAATAACACCTGTTTGGTCAGGTGCCTAGGAGCTTCAAGGCTGGTAAGGAGGGGAGTAATTGGCCTGGCACACAGGAATCTTCAAGAATCTTGAGACTGGTACTGAGTGAGGTAGAAATACCTTTTATTTTATTTTCCTACTTGGTTTACAGGATCTTCAGCCCTAATAGTGACAGGACAGGAAATAGAGAGTGACCCACTTGGTCACAGAGAATGGCTGCTTGCTTTATAAACTAGTGTAAGTTATACTAACCACATTACCAGATATGTGCAGCAGGGGAATACTGGTCACATATGGACTCTCCTTGGATCCTAGGGTTGATGAAAAGAATTTTCTTCAGGCAAAAGACATAGAAAATTACTATCCCAAGATCTTTGGCAGGAGGAATCTTATGCTTAAGATAATGATTTCTTCTTACTCATTTGGATTACATAGAGATATTTTTTATACTTTTTAGATAGTAGAATTTTCTTCTTTGTTATTTTCTTCATTGGCTTGCAATTTGATATAATTATTAAATTTACTATGTATGCTCCACTTTAAATGCATTGAATATTTGTTCTTTGCTGTCTTTCTTGTGTCTGTAACAGGTTTTATTTTTTTTTTCCAAAAATCAGACTATCAAAAGATGACAATATTTTGTCTTGTACCACTGGATATTGTGGGTTGATAGTTGCTGCTTACTTCTTAAGATGAAATAATTAGTCAGAGCCATAAATAATATAAATAAAGATTTTGCCAGTAAATTTGGCAAGACATTTGGATATCTTTTCTTTTTACAGTACACTGAGGCATAAATTAAATTTCGTAGTGCTTGTAAATAAGAGATAGCAAGCTAACAGTGCATGCAGTAAAGTGTTGGGGTTTTTTGTTTTGTTTTGTTTTGTTTTGTTTTGGGGATTTTGGGGTTTTTTTCCCCTGAAAGAATAAATATGTGATCATCTTCATTGGAATCTGAAATTTATTTGGAAACTTACTGAGAAAGTTTTAATGTCTGGATTAGCTGTTATTTCTTTAAAAAATAACAAAACAAAAACCAAACCAGCCATGAGAAGAGTTTAAAGACTGTTGGGACAAGATAGTAGAAGAACAAGATTAAGAATAGTAGTGGACATTGTTTTTTGTCTAATTCACTAATCTCTAAAATAATCCAAATATCTCATGAGAGACTCAGTACATTATCGTAATATTTTTACTACCTTCACTGAATGAGAAAATCTGACAAAATTTCTTACATAAATCACATTTCCGTCTGAAAGCATAAAATTTGCTCCTTCAACGCTTGTGTTGAAAATACTGGAAAGATTATGTCTGAAGGAGGACTTCAGACTTCTGCAATTTCAGCAGTTATTTAACAGCATTGTGTACTTTATCCTGTCTTTGACTCCTGCTAAGAAGATGTGCATTTGATTTGTTGCTATTAGGCTCATGAACAGTATAGGAAAAATGTCAAATTTACAACAATAAAATTCATTTAGTTAGATACACAATCATTCATCTTAATTATGTCTGACACATTCACCATTATAAAATCAGTTTACCAGAAGGAGTGAAACTCACATTCTGTCTCCTTTAGGAATCCTTCATTGAAGGAGACTAGTTATTTCAGTCATCTGAGGAAGCTAATAGTGGAGTCGAAGCATCAGGGAAAAAAAAAAGAATATTCATCAAGGGCAGGGAAATACTACACTGTCATGCGTGATAACCATAATTTCTAACCAAACTTCTTTTTTGCAGGGTAGTTGTTATAATCTAGTTTAAACCTAGAAGAGCAAAGAAAATTAAGTCTATGTATAAAATGGAAAGAACTCTGAAGATTCAAAATATACACCAAAAAAAGTGATTAAAATCAATCAAGGTTAGATCTTGGTGCTAAAAAATTGATGCATTTTATAATCTGTAAAATTCTGTAAAAGAGGCAGAGAGAAAGAAAGCAGGAAAGCAGGAAAGCAAGAAAGAAAGAAAGAAAGAAAGAAAAGAAATAGAAGTGTTCATGGGGATGGGGGGACAGGAGAGAGTGACAGAGGTTAGGTGGAAGCGTATCACCCATCCGAGGGTCCTAGTGATGTCTCCTTGGTCCCCTCCATCTGATCTTGGTGCTGAGGGGCCCCTGTGGCCGTCTTGCAGTGCCACGCTGCCGCACTCCGCACCACACTGCCACATGCTGAAGAGGAGAGATTTCCATGGGTTAATGCAGGCTTTGGGAAGGTGGGAAGGCCCAGGTGCCTCCCTTGCAGGGGGTCCTTGCAACACCCATTATTACATCATCTTGGATGTCTCCTGCAGGATCTGGGGACCCCTTTGGGATTTTCCTGGGTGAAGCTTTTCCTGGGTGAAGGGCCCTCAGCTGGGCTCCTCGGCACACGGAGGATGGGCGGCCATCGCTTCTGACCTGAGGCTTTTCCAACACACACCCAAAGCCTCTCTGCCCCCACTCTTTGGTGGAGGGTCTGTGCCAGCCTGGCAGCTGATAGACCAGGGTATGTCATCTCCTCCCTGAAGGTGCTAAATTTGTGCTTTCTGAACGTCCCCAGCCCTGAGTTGTCACTTTATCTTATCTTCATCAGGGAATGGTATAAAGTCTCAGTCAGGAGGCCTATTCAGGACATGGTGGTCTTCTCTGCAGCTTTTGTAATACAGTTTTAAAAGTCCTTCATAAAAATGTCCAAGTTATAAACTATATTTGAGTCTCTGACAGTAGTAGACTATATAGTATGTAAGATTTTGAAACAGGAGATGTATAAAATTAAAAAAAAAAGCAAAGCTTTACATCTTTTGCCTTCATAGAAATGAACGCTATCTTGTCAATAAACTCAATGAAAAACTTAATTAGATAATTATTTATTTTTCTGAAGTATATTTTATTTATATTATGCAAGGAAAAAAAGATAATGAAACTGCTAAAGAAAACCCCTCTAAGTATCTTGATCACCTTAACAGAATACTAGTTGTAACCAAATTAAGACACATTATCATATACATAATATGAAATTAAATATTTTTTACCTTGACAAACAAATAATGAAATAAAACCATTATTATTATAACCATCATTAATGTAGAATTGTCACATTGTAGCACATAATAAATATTTTGCTATTTACAAAAGTAAAACTGCTAAGTCAGATGCCTTGTCAGATGAGGCACTAAATATGACCTCTGTATTTCAAACAGTCATTTCCCCTCAAAGATAATTATACAGGAGGATGGAAGATCTTGATTTTAAAATTTGACGATTTGTGGAGGATAGAAGATGTGATGTAAATTTGAATCTTAATAAATGCTGTAATACAGCTACATAGGTAGTATTTATAAACATTAGACTACAAAATCTCTGTAAATATATCACCTGCCTCTAAACATATATAAGAAAACAACATTCAGAAGAGTACTAGGAATAAAAACTTCACTGGTATTGTACTGTCCTCATGTCAGAGGTGATCATTGTTAAGTCTTTATTTTACAAACTACAAGAAAAATATCTCCTGCTTTTGTCTTTCTCTGCTCAGTATTTCTGCAGAATAAAAGTTTCTTTTAACTAATTTATTCAGGGAGACAAGTGAAAATGATCTGTAAATGATTTTGATTATTAAGAGATGGAGTAGTTCTGAAATGACAGAAAGTTGAAGCTCAATATGCCTCAGTATGCCATCAGTAGATTGACTATTTTTCATTCTGTCCTTTACCTCTATGCTTTTTGAGGCAAAGACCATCTGTTGACATGTAAACAAAGTAGTTTCATAACTTGATTTAAGGAAAAACCTTTGTAATAGTATTCAGAATGATGATGATGATGATGATGATGATGATGATGATGATACAGCTAAGACAGGCTCTGAAAAAATTCAGTGCCCTAATATAGACAACTGTAATGAGAGGATTGGGCTACATTTCAGTAACAATGCTGGCATAGTAGTTGCCAGTGAGCTCGTAACTGCTTCATTACCCATGCTTGACCCCTTGTGATGAATATGCTCAGCCATGACAGATTCAGATGGCAAGGGAACAAGCAAATTAATTACTTTCCCAAATTAAATTTTTCATCAGAATTGTAATGAAAAATAAAAAATGCCACTAGGGGTTGAAAATGCCCAAACTAAGTGCCAAATTCTGATCTACTGTCAATTGAATTGCTCCGGCTTCATAGTGAACTGAAATGTAAATGTTTTTTCAGGCATAGACAAGTATATTTGACTTTCTTCACATATGATCATTCTAGTCAATAGCTCTAGTGTGATGCACAAGACATTATTTCTAAGGATACTCTTACTTAATGAATACGTACCTGGTGAAGTCAAAATAGAGCTTCATTCAAGAAGTACCAAAACATTTAGATACCTTTGAATTAATTTTACATTTTCTTTTTAAAATGACCTAACAAAACAGATATATTTTAAAGACTCCTCAAATTAAATGAGTTTTATATTTCACTGAAATAATAGTTTAATATTTTTTCTTTCCATAAATGGGTGACATGGTGTGCTTCAGTTCTTCTATCAAACTAAAAATGTCAACTATTGCACCTGTTTCCAGTGTTCAGTTGGTACTTTGAATGGCTAACAAACAAACTAACAGGAAGTAATCTTATCCTTAAGTTCATCAAGAAAATAAAAACAAGAACAAAAGCAAAACAAATTAAAAAATCCCAACAAACAAACAACCCATCAAACAAGAAAAACAACCAAAACCTGCAAACCAAACCAGCATATAACAGATAATCTGAAAATTCGTGGTAAGAATTTGTCTTATTGGAAACAGTAACTTTAAGAAGCTATGGACAGGCAAGATTGAGGTTTTAGGACAAATCACTGAACTACAGTAATCTGAAGGTGAAATTTGCAGTGGTTGTATCTAAACAGTTGAAATCTGAAATACTATCAAGATAAATCTAAAAGTGTAGTCCAGTCATGTTCTGACAGTGTCTAATCATGTTCTGACCCTACATTTGGAATTCATAAACTCCATTTCATCTTCTTCTTTTATATGGGCAAGCCTCAGTTCCTATGAAAGGAAAAGTCTGATGGAAAGGTTGTTCTGGTATATCCAGCTTACCCCCAGAATAAATAACCAGGCAAGTAATAGAGGCAAACAGCACTGCAGATAGTAAGTTTGACTTTCTTCATGAGCATCACACAGATTCTGGACAATTACTTTAGATTACTTCAGCGACACTAAAGCTAAGTGGGATGTATTGCGTATAGGTCCTCTGTTTGTACCCAGCTCAAGACACAGGAAGTAAAAGCTTCCCTTCACCTATTTAAGATTCAGTTTCCCAACTCTATACTATCTTTCATCTTTATATGACCACCTATGTGAGATAAAGTGCATTTAATTGCATTAATATAGTACATGGAAGAATCAGGTTTCAATCTTGATAAAGACTTTGGTACACAACAGTTCTAAGAGTGGTTAACCAAATGTAAGCAAATACTAAAAAATTTTAGATTTTGAATTACGACATAGCCCACCAAAATTTTCATCTTCCGAATGTAAGTTTCTATTAGCAAGAAATTCAACAACACTAGACAGCTGAATTTTTGTTCTGTCATTTTGTTAAAAGTTGAACCTGCCAAGATTTAATTACATGTGTAGCTCAAAACATCCTAGAGATGGTGTATTTCTTTGTAACAAATCAGAGGACACTTAACATATGCTACCCTATGTGTCAAGACTGGTCTCTTTTTTGTCCTTCTTCTGCTTGTAGAGTACAGATTAACTTGACTTTGCTCTCTAAAAGACTACAGCAAAACTGATCCAGAGTGATGGTCTGTGATTTACCTTGACATCAGAGAAGAAAATGTGCATTTTTAAATGCACTAATGATGATTCATTTACTTTTAGATTAATACTACCTTGTATATTGCAAGCTATTAGACATTTGAAATCAATAGAATATCTATGAAACCATTCTCCACTAGAAAATAAAATCTTACAAATGTAACTTGGAGTCTAGTCATTCAAATTATGTTTTTCCGCTGAGGGTCCTGAAGGTTCCAATAAGATCCTGCTTCACCTATTAATCTCATGCTATGTATTAAATTTTGTTTAATTGTAGCTCTTTTGCAGTTTGCTTGCTGCAGTTATGGTATTAGGAATATTTCTCTCTTCATATGTAGGAAATGTAATATACAAATACAAGTGCAGTTCCTGGGAGAAAAGGTTTGAAAAGACACGCAATGCCATACAGTTGTGTAAAGCTAATCCATACCAGGCAATTTGGTAGATGAAGAACAGAAGTAGTTGTTCTATACACAAATATAGAATAGTGGGAGAAATCAGCATGGCTTTTGGAAAATTTTTTCTTTCCTCACATGTTGGAGTCCAGGGTATTCCTCTGGAAACCCTGGACAGTCAGAGACCTGTACAGGGGGGTTTAAAACCTGTACAGGGGGGTCTGAGAAATGTACAGGGGGGTTGCAGACCCTGGCATAGACCCCAGACAAGCAAGGACCTCGACTATAGTCCATGGGAAAAGTTACNCTCGGGAAGCCCCGAGCCGCCCGCAGAAAAGACGAGGAGCCTTTAGATGTTCTTTTTCAAGGCTACTCTTCTTGTTTATTTTATCTTCTCACAATACTTTTTCTCTGAGCTCTGCCAGGGTCTGGACAGCACGGGCAACAGGTGGCAACTGCCCGCCTGCCCCCAGCTCGTCATCTTATATACAGATAATTACGTGAACATTATTTACAGTTTTGGACCAATATCTACACTTTTCACTAAACAGGTGCCTTTCACTCTAACCCAATCCCACTAAATCTACTTAATGTCACTCACATACCTTGTCAAACAGTCAACAAGTTTGTGAACAGGGGTCAATGCCACTGACATGTATTGTTAGCTTACCAAAAGTCTTTTGATGGGGAAATAGAAAAACTTTTGATGAAAATAGAAGTTTTTGCTTGATTAAGAGATAGAAAATAGAACGTAAAGATAAATGATCAATTTTCATAGTGGTTGGAGTTCACCGAGGAGATGCCCACGAAACTGTGCCAGATATGCTGATGTGACCTTTGACAACAGTGAAATGACAAATATTTCTGAAGTTACTGTGTTATTCATTTTAGCAAGCACAAAGACAGTCTGTGAATAATCATGAAAAGTTCTTACAATACTGGTGGGCAATAAATCCATTAAACCAAAATATAGAAATAAATAAACATATCACATTGCATAAAAAAGTATGTGTTCTAAGCTGATCATTGTCACTCAAATCTGGGGCTTAAGGTAAATTATTCCATATGAATATCTGCTCAGTATTTAGTAGCAGCACATAACAAGCAGATAATTATGCTTCCAAGAATTGTTTGAAAGTAATAGACAACTGCTATATTAGACTGTAAAGAATTTGGTCACTATATGAATGTATATACTGGATTTCTAAATTTCAAAAAAAGTGCATTAAAATGAAAGTTTCAGAAAAACAGAAATAAAGGCAGTGCATTAAATCAATCTGAGAAGAAATGACTAAGACACAGCTAAATAAATTTGGATTCTTTATTATGAGTAAAATATGTACAAAGGAGAAGCTGACAGAGGTTTATAGGGTTAAGAGGGGCGTGAATATTATGGGCAAGGGGGCAAGGAGAATAGGGATTGATTTTCCATTATTTTTTCCAGCACAAGATTGAAGGCACATTAGAACAAGCCAGGAGGAGACTGGTTTAAAACAGAAGGACATGATGCTTTAAGCAATGGTTTGTCAACCTGTCTTTACTCTAGGAAACTGTACCTGTTAAAAGTTTAACAAGTTTGACAGAGACTGACTATTAATGGAAGAAAAATCGCAGAACCTCTAAGTTTGGGAAGAATCCCTGGTATTATCTAGTTTAACATCCTTGTTCAATTATGGTCAGCTACCTTAGGTTGCTCAGGACTATATCTCCACTGATGAAGCCTCCACAACTTGTTTGGGCAATCTCATCACAGTATTTTCTTATGCTTAAATGGAATTACCTGTATTTCTATATGTCACCACTGTATGCTGCCACTGAACAACTCTGGATACAGTCTAGATGCATCTTTTTTACCTCCTCCTATGATGTATTTACACATATTGATAAGAAGATATACAAATGACATCTGTCTTAGGACAATTGAGTGCATGAGGGAACAGCCAACCACAGCAATATGACTTATGATACTGATGCACAGTGGTCACATAATGCTAACAGGAAGTCAAAAGTTCACTTAGCACTCTGCCCAAGAATTTCCATGCAGGCTACAGAACAAGCTCGATTCATTTACCCCAACATCAATGTTAATGGGCATTTTGAATGTTATAGGATATTAGAGATATCAGGAAATCTAACAAACATGATATTGATGGGAGAACTGTTCCTTTGTGAAGCAAAACCTGAAGGCCAGGCACAGTGTTCTGGGTATCTCAAATGTGATTAGACAACTGTGTGTGGGCTGCCAAGTCATTACAGATGAGTTCATCTGCAATTTATGTGTTTTTTGGCATCAATCCTTGTATTTAATTATACTTCTTTTATACTACACATTTTGCATATTGTAAAATAAAATATATACTAAGTGTTAAAAAAATCCTGTTTAATATCTTGACTGTTGAAGAAACACACTCATCAGTAACAGGAAACATAATTGAAAGACTTCTAAATTTTTTGGAGTAATATTTGCTTCTTTCTGGATAAAAATGTCTAGAAAAATAATTTATGTTATTGTAAAGGACTTTCTTCTATCTTAGACTGGCACAGAAGTTTCAACCTGTACCTGTACGAGGTACAGAAGAAACAATTCAATAATTCAATACTTCTGTCATCAATGCAGACTTCAACAGTTATCAGTCAGATTCATGAAATGACAAACTCTGTCAGACTCACAGAATGACAAATTGTGCCACTGTGATGACTATAGATCAGATTGCAATTTTCTTATTTTTAAAAATAAGAGTGACTTTTACTTCATCAAGGTAAGGACTGCTAGATTTGGTGTGTCATTACTACTAGTACTTTCTTTGTTTTTCTTTTATCTTCAAGTACATGTTTTCAATCCAGACATAAAAAATACCAACATTCCGCATATCCCTTTTTCATACTTTTCAAATATAACAGATGAACGTAGTACAATTTGTTAAGATCACCAGGTACTCCTAACAACAGCAAGAATAATGCAAATAAAATACTAGTAATACATTAACGTCGCGTTTATTTAATTTCGTCTCCTTCTGCCTTAACTCAATATGTATCTGCACATAAGCTTTCATTTTTAGGAACTACAAAATAGTTTTATGCAGTGCTATAGGGCCACAGTGTTGAACAGAAACACTTAGTTTGCTGACAAATTAAAAATTCCATTCTATTTTGTAAAGAGTAATCTGGACATCCTTTAATTCAATGCAAACTCCTGACTTTGTCTATATGCATTTACATTACACGTAGTTTACATTTTCTTGCTTTGAGTGAATTCATAAAATAGCTCAGACTAACCACAGATTCAGTTACATTTGTTATTCTTTTTGTAATGCATTGAGAATATATAAGAACAAAAAAAGGAAAACAAACAAACAACATCGCTCCATATGCTAAAGGGTAGAAATCTTGGTTTTGTTTGGAAAAGTACATACACATTCTGACTTTATTATACCACTGTGGAAGCTCAGTATAATCGATGAAGCAAGACTGGCATGTAGTTGAAGGCTATAAACATGATAGTGGGAAAGAGAAAAGGTTGTTTAGGCATAAACTGGATAATCTTAATCAAAGGAAAGCATAGACTGATTACAAGGAAGCATTCCAGAATACAGGGCAACCTTTCAGATTGCAAAATAGCCCATTTGGACAGGTGGCACATATTCTATATTTGAGCTTTTAAAAGCTAACTCGAGCATAGAATTTTTAATACAAACTTTAAAGAAACCAGTAACATCAGAAAGATGGAGAAGATAATTAGAGGTCTGGTAAACTGGTACTCGGTTAGTTCCAATCCTGATACAATCCAAATGAAAACTATCCATAATGAGACAGTAAAATAAGAAAGGATATATAGGTGAGGAACCTCAGCTGTTACGTTACAGTGTCAAGAATTGCTATACCAATGCAAAACCATGTCCTGCAGAAAAAATCAGAAAGTCTTCATTTCAGTTTTTCCACTGCTATTCCATATATTAGCATATTCCATAATTGACACTGAAGTTAATGTGAAAAAAAGAAAAGAACTCCCCCTACACCCAAACAGAAACAAAGTCAAGTGCTCATTGGTTTTGCATGTCTTCTGTCCTTCCTGAGATGTCTGAACAACAAAACATGCCTGCATTTCTTTTCTGTTGATTTCAGTGAACTGACTTTTGAATTTAAAGTTTGCTGCCCATCATTATTTAAATACACTTTACCATTTCAATCATATTAAAAGAATCCTGTTGACTTCATATTTTGCTATTATTTAGTGTAAGTTTCCTGGCATAGTGTAAGTATGAGTAGGAGTGAGAATTCTATATTTAGAGTGCATTTTCTACATGAGTTCCTTCACTTTGTGTCACTATATTTATAAATTACTACTAATGAAAGTGTCCTTCTTTTGAGGAGGTCAAAATGTAAGAGCGCCATGCCACACCCTGTTACTTAAAAAGTATTTGATTTTTTTTAGATAATATGATAACTTTATGTTCTTACCTCTAAATAAAACCAAAATATATTTTTATAATCATGAAATATACTTTACTTGAATTAAGCTGTTTCTGCCTATTATAAACCAGACTCAAGCAAAAATGACAAGTGATAGGCAAATTATACCATTCAACAATTTAGTGAGAAGATTGTCAGTTATTTCACAAAGAAGAAATGGTGAATATGGTGTTAATTTGGAGATTATCACTCTTTCTTATTATCACACAGTCACATCTCTTGTTTCCAATTACTCATTAGGCAAAAAGTGTTCCCTGCTTAACTCAGTCTTTTGTTAGGATTCTGTGATCCAGTGCTTGATTTTGAAATCTGTGGTCAAAAACAGGCTAATATCAATCAATTTATAATTTGTACAAACCATCACTATTTTCTTTGTGTACATCATCCAGTTTACAGTATAGAAGAAATTATAATTTTTTTTCTAATTATATAGATCTTAAGAAATATAAATATAAAACATATTTATATTTAAATGTTTGAATTAAAAACTTTAAGAATAGGAATATAAATATCACTATGGAGAAAAAATTGATAAAATATGAAGATCATTTTATTCGGTTTCAACATTAATTTCAATATTTAATTGTTTTTGTGATCTATTTTCAAAGCAAATGTAAGTGCATTTAAAAATAGATGGAAGAAAAAGAATTCTTAACTGGTGATCAGTGATGTGTACTTACTGGCCACTATGTCAATGTTAGCTTATTATCATTGTTAGAATTCATTTTATAACACTAAAAATGCAACAGTATAGAATCAGGCCTTATGTATAGAGAGTTTTTTGAAACAATTATTTCTTCCTGTTATGTGGATTTCAAGCATTAAAAAAATTCACTTTGATTATGCAGTCACAGAATCACGGAACTGTTAGGGTTGGAAGGGATCTCTGGAAATAATCCAGTCCAAACCCCCTGCCAAGGCAGGGTCATCTGGACCAAGTGACACAGCAACACATCCAGGTGGGTTTTGAATGTCTCTAGATAGGGAAACTCCACAGCCTCCCTGGGCAGCCTGTTCAGTGCTGTGCCACCCTCAGTGTAAAAAAGTTCTTCCTCATGTTGAGGTGGATCTTTTTGTGTTTTAGTTTATGGCCAGTTTTCCTCATCCTGTCACTGGGCACCACTGGGCACTGCCTTTGAGATACATCTATATAATGATGAGATCCCCTCTTAGTCTTTTCTTTCAAGATGAACAAAGACACAGTAGTGATAGCTTAGATTCTAGAAAATAATTTCCTATCTGGACTGAAAAATCTGTGAGCCAAGTTTTAGCTTAATAGAATTTTTGCTGTAAGAATAAACCTTTGAAAAGAGCTTCTGTGAAGAATGTTGACCTTACTTTTATTTAAATCTCAGGATAAAATAGATGATACCCAAAGATGTATACCAAACTTATATATAACCAAGCTAAGATTAGGGATTTTAATTAAATGTCTAAGTGGAGCAATTAAATTCAGGAGAATTGAATTCAGGACCCATATTTTTTAGTTATGAGTATATATAACATTCACAAAAACACTATTCAGCTAGAGAAAGAACAAGCAATTTTTTCTTTATTTCAAGCAGCAAACTTTTCTGTCTTAATTTTATGGTAAGAATTGTGAAGCTGTTTAATGGATTGCAGGGGTTTTTTGTTGTTGTTATTGTTTGGGGGTTTTTTTGATTTTTTTTTTTTTTGGTGGCATTAAATGTGGCGTTTCTTCTTCCAATTCCATTTGTACTGAATGAGTCACTTTATTGTAACAAAGTGATGCCTTTCACTGCTAAAGCTTTACCTATTGTTACCCTTCCAAAGTTTGAAAACACAAGTTTTGGGATTAAAGTATTTTTCTTTCTGTCATTTGGCAGTTGGTAGGCTAGACCTGCCCCTCTCTGTAAAGCAGGGCATTGTTGATTCAGAAAACAGATAATGAAACAAAACAAAAAAAATCACCATTGAAATAACCTGATTATTTCTTTCTACATATCTGTTTTTCACTTCCTAAGGCCATTACACTTTCTTTGGATTTGTTTTTGAAGATAGTCTGTCTTTTTCTGTACCTTATTGAAGTTTGGGCTATTTTGTACTTTACTGTAACTAATAGCTATTCCTTATGCAGTGATATAAAATCCTATCAAATAAATAAATCAATGAATATTTTAAGTTTTCCTCCACAGAGATGTCTTTTCCTACTAGAAATATAGCTCCAATGCACATACAAGTCCTAATATTCAAGGGCATTTGTTTGACTTATAAAAGGGCTTTGAGAAATGAGAACCAGAAGACTTTAGCCTTTTGTGGAGTTGTTTTAATATATGTAAAAGGCTGGTCCAACAACGTATGTTCCATCATCCAGGGGTTTTTAACAGCAGTCCAATCAGTTTTAAGCTTTGCTTAGTCAATAAAAAAGTATTGATTAAAAGATGGATTTTCTAATTTGTGGAGCAACGCAGTAATTGGATAATAACAGGTTCCCGCTGTAAGATTTTTATGAGGATATCACTTTATCTTTAAGCTGAATTTCTTTAACATGGTTGCTTTAAACTCCGGGTAATTTTAAATCTTCTATATAATTGTAACAATAAACTGTTGGGTATAAATATGTATCCAAACACAATCATAGTAGATGTAAAATGTTCTACCGTCAATGACCCATGGACAAATACCAATGAGCTCAATGAGCTGTAAGTCAATATTGGCTTTATATTCATTAGATGATAGCATTCTACAGACATTGTGTTGAGCACTAAACTGTGATACTTGCTGAATAACATTAATGGTTTATACTTAGAGATTATATGACATGGCTCCCATTTAAAATTGAGCCTAGCTGTGCTTTGGTACATCATAGACATGAAGTAAGTTTTGCGTTACAGAGACACAGTACAATGCGTACAGCCATAAGACTACATTGCATCATTTTAATGATGATTGTTCAATATTTCACTTATCCAGAAGGAACTTTATTTTGTGTCTTCCTCTTTATCAGAAGGAAATAAAAAAAATATGTGTGGATGATGTAACGTCACTAGGCTTTATCACAACAGAAACTTCTTTATGAATATCAGGACTGGACAGAGATACTTCTCTTTTAAGAAACATGTCTCATTTAATGTAAGACTCGGTACTACATATGTTATTTGGAAAAACAGTAGGTTGTCCTGTGTCTTTTACAGCCAAGGAAATGTAATAGAAGAGCACAAAGCAGTACTCTACAGTATGTTCTACAAGCAAATTATCTGCATATAACTCTATTTTAAAAATAATTTAGAATAGAGTTTAGCAAGCTTAAGAGGAACTCTGTTAAAAAAGGGAGTATTCTTAAATTTAGAAATTAAATAATACAGAACATCAGTACTGAGTGCTGCTTTGTGCTCTTCTATTATATTTCCTTGAGCTGGTAGCAAAAGGAAGTTGAGTTTTTCAAGCAGGACTTTCCCCTTCTGAACTTATGCTAGCTGTGAGCGATGGCTAGTCTTTTACAACTCCAAATCATGGTTTAAGACAGTGCAACTAAAATAAAAAGATACCTTTGATGATACTTCTATATTGGATATCTTAATTTCTAAACCAAAGAATGGTGCTTTTTTTAAATATAGTTTCTTACCTAAGCTTGTTAAATTCTCTCTTCAGTTAATGGAGGTATTTTGCTTGTACTTACCAGTACAGAAGATCATTCCAGAATTTACTTCTACCTTTTTT
>VWYO01002895.1:139763-173957 GCA_013400275.1 Rhadina sibilatrix | reverse complement strand
TTTTTTTTTTTTTGGTAGAAAACTAATTTCAATCTCCATTTCTTACAGCTATACTTCTATTGTTATAATAGTATTAATATTTCTTTTTTTATAATTTAAATAGTCCCTCTTCATCCTAGAAATATATCACAAAATAACAAAATGGTTGAGGTTGAAAGGGACCTCTGCAGGTCATCTTGCCCAACCCCTCTGCTCAAGTAGGGCCACCTAGAACACATTACCCAGGGTCACATGTAGATGAATTTTGAAACTGTCCAAGGAAGAAGTCTCCTTCTCTGGGCAACCAGTTCCAGTCCTCAGTCATCATCACAGTTAAAAAGTTATTTGGTTATGTTCAGACTGCAGCTCCTGTGTTTGGGTTTGTATCCATTACTCCTTGTCCTGTCACTGAAACCACAGAAAGAGCCTGGCTTCTCCTTACTCCCTTCCTTTAGGTATTTATCTGCACTGATAAGATCTGCACTTTCTCTAGTGAGAAATATATGATCTTGATTAGACTTTATAGAGATGATTTGTCTTATCTTCACATTTGCTTGTGCTAAACAAGAAAAGGTATTTTAAAATCTCTCTTAAAATAAATAATCTTAATTAAATTATCCTTTACTGCAGATAAGTGAACCATTTTTTTTTCCTCTTGTGCACTTTGTACCCAATTGTAAGCTCGTGTAAGCAAGCAGTAAGTCAAAGTTAACATGCATTACTACCCAATCCAGAAAGTTTAAACTTAGAGAAAGTTGATCTTATATTTGAACATAGATATATGATGTCAAAATGTTAATAGACTGAAGAAATACACAGTTCATTTCTTTTGATTATGTGATTATTTCAGTAGGGATGTACACATTATGAAAATAACAATAACAAGACAACTTTATTCATACTTCTTCTTGACCACTACAGCCTATGGGTTGGAACAATGCTTATTTAGACCAAAAAAAAAAAAAAAAAGAAACCAAAGCTGAAAATAGTTGGAATTTTAAGTGTTATTTTATTCATGGCATAATAATATATTAATGGTTTTAAGGCAAGTAATTGGTACATTCTAATAAAGAATAGTGTAAATTTGATATTGAAGGGCTGTTTAACTAAGTATATGGAGAAAATTGTCTTCTTTAAGTATTTGTGAAAGAATTAACATTAAAGAGGACGAAGTCAGAATAAGTAGTGAAATTACAAATTCAAAGTGGTTATCATATTACAGCATTTTTCTGATTTTTTTCTTTCCCAATTGCTGTGTTACCTACTCCTTTTCCTTGTACTGTGTATTCCTTACAGAATCAGATTGTCCTTCTAGAATTCCTTACACAGGCCTAATTTCTATTGCTAGATAAGATCTGAATCTGTTCAGGGACCGGTTGTAGCAGGGAATCTCAGCCCCCACAAGAGTTTATCTGTTGTTACTTAGCCTGTCAGATAACTCAAGCAGGACAAGCTGTCTTATTTTTGACACCGTGGGGTTAACCCTGGTCTGGCATCTCCCAGCTGCCAGTGAACATTTTACTGTTGAAGTGACATCTGGGAAGATAAGCCAGATTTCTGACTGACAGACCCCTTACTTTACAACCATAAAACCCACTCCAAACTTTCACAAAACAGAAACCTGTACATTTACCTGGAATTAGTGGAGTTTCTCCCTTGAGTAGGGATGCCTAGAGTTACTCCTTAAGGATTAAGTGAAGGAATCTGTGCACCTTATTATCATTTCAGTGGTAAGTTACCTTTGACTCCTAATCAATACTTGAAGTACTCTCCCCTTGCCCGCCCCCCTGGGCTCCTGTGCTAGCTCAGTCTTCTGGGGAGCTTTGGGGGAAATACCTCAGGGGATAGGATAAAAGATTCAAAAGAGGCTCTTACCTCAGGATTATTCCAAGGCTTTATTCTCGAAGGGGTCCCAGGGAAAAGAGAGAGTGAAAGAGGAAGGAGCACAGGTTTATCTAGACTCTCTGTCTCAGGACAGATAACTGGCACTAAGCCAACTGGCTATAGCTAAGGGAAGGTAGGGTCAAACTAAATAGTTACAGGCTTTAGGGGGTTCTGGGGAAAAACCATTTCCCCAGAGGAATACAAGAAATACTGTTCCTTTTACTAGCTTTAATATAACTATATCCCTTGATATAGTGCACTGTTTTATTATATGCTGTAATTTACTATAGTTCTTTAGTTTTATACTGATTAGTAAGTAATTCTGATTAAGATCTTTCAACCTTTGTCTCTTTTCTGTTTAATAAATAATTAATTTTTATAAATAGACCTGATCTGTCATTATTAGAACTTGTAGATCAGAGTGATTCCTTAAATTTAAACTGTTGCCAAAACCTGAGGCTAAGGCGGGGCTTCTCTGAAGCTTCCACTTACCCCATGACACCGAAACCACCTCACATGGTCTGGATTCTTTTAAACATTCATTGTTTAGGAGTAGATCTTGCTTTTAGAGAGAATATATATGAGGTTCAGTACTATACACTAGCACATCAGTGCATTATACACCTCACTGTTTAGAATAATTTTGCAGATATATCCTTAGAGATGAGGAAAAAAACCCATTAAATATTTGATTTTTTGAACTATCACATAAGTTTTGGGGGTTTTTTTTTTGGTTAATGTTAACTCTGAGATTTCTTATCTGTGCTGTGGCTCATTTATCTTTTCTCTTTATCTTCTTTCTTATTCATATATTCCCACTTACAGTATTTCCCTTGCTTGAAGTGAGATTTAAAAAGCAATTTTGGTGTTGCATTATTATTTCTGATTCAGATATCTGTTTCTGGTGTTACATGTACACATTTTAAAAGACAGTGTTACATTGATGAAGGGCAAGTAAGCTCAGTTTTCGTCTTAATTAGTTAAGCAGTGCAAAGATTTGGGACAAGACTGCACTTTAATAATCTAAGAGACCAGTTTCTAGGCTCTTTTCTTATACAGTTTCAGCCTTGGGCTGAAGTCCCTTGGGACTTGCACCCTTCCAAAGGAATCTGAGCATGATTTGGGAGCATTAACAGTATGGGTGTAAGTTTTTTCTGGCCTTGTGGGTCAGAATATAGCCTTGGCACTGTTTATGTGAGTATATTTTATCCCATCTCCCTTTCTTCCCCACACCCATAAACTACAGGTTATATCTGAAAGATACTTCTAAAAAAATACCCATATTTTTCCAGGAACATCTAACTTCCTCTCAAAGGTATGTACATTTCTTTCTTCTATTTTACCTCTGAAAACTTACTAAAACTTACTTAATCACACACAATACAGAGGTACATGAATGTGATTCTTTCTCTATCCCAGGTCAAGACTTTCATTAACTTATCATGAGAACATTTGACTGAGGTCACATTCCATTTCCCAAGCAAATAAATTCACATGTCTGAGGAGTTCCACTTCAAATTTCGCTGGTTATTAGATTTCCCCAGAAGAAGAATGAATGTCTTCTGGTTTTACTAGTATTATCAAGCATGCAATGGAGTAAGTACTGAAATACAGAATATGTCTCTCAACTGGAGATTTTAAAATGTGCTGTGAAGTCATTATCTTTCTTTTCCTTGTTTCACAATAAATGATTACGTTTGTTTGTTTCTTTTGTGTTTGTGTTTTTGTTTCTTTTTTCTTGAAACCAAAGATTCAATTTTGATGGGTCATATGCTGGATCTGCTTTCTTTTTCAGAAAGAAATACCTGCCCAGACAGAGAGAATCAGAAACCTCTTTTTTAAATTAGAATTCTGTGAAACACAATGCATTTTCTATGTAAAGCTGTTGCCAGGCAATAACGTCTAGCATTACTGAGTTTAAAAACACTGTCATTTTGTTTTCTGTAGAAGTCAAGAAGAAGCAGTCTCCTTATTATTCTATATTTTCTATATATTTTTGGGGGGTGGAGTAACTTTTTGTAATCTTAGCACACCAAAGATTCGATGCCACCAAAATACCTCAGTGTAAGTGATGCCTTGAAAAGGCTGACTTGAAAAAGAGACACTGCTAAGAGAATAAAGTAGGTATTTATTAAAAGGCTTTAAAGGATACACTTTGGGCAATACAAGAGCCTGGCTACACCCAAGATGGACCCAAACTGGTCACAAAATGGACAGCTGGTCACAAAGTTCCAGACTTTTATAAGTTTTAGTCCATTTACATATTGGAGTTAATTGTCCTGTTATAGCATCCGGTTATGAAGCTCCATCCTCTTGTTCTCTCCCCTCAGCTCTCCATTGTTTATGCATTTTTCAGCTTGAAATTTGCAACAGTTGTCCTTGGTCTCAAGCTGGAAAAGTAGTTTTGTCTACCTACTCTGTGAAGAGAGCTTACTGACACTTAATATGAGTCTCAGAGCTACACACTTAGGCAGCACAGAATCTGAAAAATATGAAAGCTAAAACTTAAGGCATCATAAGAATCTGATATTGAAAAACTGGTCCATTTTTACTGATATGAATTTTACTTTTTCTCTCCTCAGAAAACCAATTGTGACATTATTTTTCTGCTTTCTTTTTCTGCTTTTCTTGTGGAAATATAATACTTATTTTGTTAAAATTTATTTAATTATGTTTGATGACATATGAGAAGGTGGGAGACATGACACTATCCTCTACAGCCTAAGATTTTTTTTGAGGATATAGGATACTACCAGAATATCTTCCAAAAGGGAGTCAGTCACATTGCAAAGTCCTATGCAAATTGCACAGAAAAGAACAGATTATTCATTGAAAGAAAACATTTGGAGACAGGTTAATGTACATCTCATACAGGTACATTATAGGTTCTGCTATGATTTCTTCTTTCCAACCATGCTTCAATTCTGTAATGCTGTCTATATATATATATATATATATATATATATATTACATATGAAAGAGGAAAAGAGGCTTTCCAGGTTACAGTATTCTGTCCATTTGCTTGTATTTCTTTAAATAATCCCAGATTTTCAGTAATGGTAATAATGGTTATGCGTTGGTGACCCAATCTCAACCAACCAAATGTTTCATTTCTCTAAACCAATAATTTCTCTATCTCAAAATATATACTGTGTAGCAGATGTAATGGTAGAATAGAAACAGAGAGAGGAGAAATTATAAAAAAATGTTGTCTTGCTTTTAGACTAAGTCTGCTCCAGCTAATCTGCTGGTGAGAGCTAGGATTGACAGTGATACTAAATATACATTTAACAACTACGCCGTTAGAGGATGACTCTGACAGATTTGAATCGCTCCAAAACAGTGCACCTGCCAGTGTCTGTAGTGCTGGTACTCACAGTAAGGCCTAATGGCCATTTGTTATCTTTGGAAAGATGGACTGTTCTTTTGTATAGGACAATGAAGTTGAAACCAGTCTTCCTTTAGCAAGGACAATGAACCATGAAATTGGGCAGAAACAGCAGTGAATCAATATAGCTCATACAGAAACAAAGAGTCCAGCGTTGGACAGCAAAAGTGTGATTTTTTTTCTTCATCCTTTCTGTTGCCTGCGCTGCCTGTGGGCATTGTTGTCTTTCAGATGTTTTGCATGTATTATATAAAAACTTTAATGACTTTTACATCTACAATCTTGACTGATATGTTCTTTAAGATTGTTCTGAAGAAATCAATATGTAAAGAAACATCATATTTGCCGTTCCCATGAGATCTTGGACCCCGTTCCTATTTGAATAGTCA
This sequence comes from Rhadina sibilatrix, assembly GCA_013400275.1. NCBI lineage: Eukaryota > Metazoa > Chordata > Aves > Passeriformes > Phylloscopidae > Rhadina > Rhadina sibilatrix. The sequence goes on along the minus strand of VWYO01002895.1, from coordinate 168,317 downwards.
TTTTGCCTTTCATATTTTTGCCGCCTCTTTTCTTGTTTATCTCATTTTGTCCTTACGTTTTCTCCATATCATCTTCTTGAGAAATATAGCTCCCAGTTCAAACAATTCCACTATTTCTGTTTTCTGCAGGAAAATATAAGGTTAAGTGTTTTTCAGAATCTGGAAACAGAGAAGCCAGATGGCCATTTGAGCAGAGAGAGCAGCTGATGGCTACCTGCCTATCTGCTAGCTGTAGACAGTGACTCTAGTATGCTGCACTGGATACTCAGTGGAGCAGAGGCAAGAACAGGGCTTTCAGACAAGAATGAGGTACCAGATGAGAAGCTGACAAAACAAAAAACGACAGGCATTTGTCCAATGTGTCCTATTTCCTCAAGTGAAAATAAAAATTCAGAAAAGGTTGACCATTTGCTGAGACCCTCAACGAGTATGCATTCTGCTTTTGTCTTATTACTAGTTTTACTACCCAGGTTCATGAGCAGACTTCACACGTGTCTGCTTTTGATCAGTTTTGGTGTTCTTTGGGTTGATTTAATTTTCAAATGAACTAAAATAAAAAGAAACTATATTCCTAGCATTATTGACATTTTTTAGAATTTATGGGTTGACAGAAAACCATCAGAAATGAAGACGGAATCTATCTTCAAAAACAAAAATAGGCTTTTCCATTAAAAATAATAATTTATACTTAGAAGTAGTATCTAGTAAAACTCACTATGCAACTTTACTCCTATGAGAAAATGTCTGTCCTTCACTGTGCAGTTGATATCTAAGGTAAATGTAATAGTTCTTTTCCATCTTGACTAGTTTTCTTGTGATATGCCTATATTTTCCAATTAAATATATAATTAAAAGTATCACTTTCATCCAGTTACAAAATATTTGCATAATTCTTGGAGCATGAGCAAAACAGTTGCACGTAACTGGAGAGACAATCTTTCTGGATATGTAATCACTTCTGACACTTGGAGAAAGGGATGACTTTCTTCTTGAACCAGAAGAATAAAATTCTTCAAGTACTTTATCTGGAGTTTCTTCATTGAGCATTCCTTCTGGTAAGTCTTGAGGAAAACAGGAGATAAATTTTTGAAGAAACTAAACAAAAGAAAACCATGCCATAGCTTCAGAGTGAGCAGTATGAATGCAGTACTGGATTAAGCTAAATTAATTTGCTGTCTGACATAAATATAGTTTTAGCATTATCATTAATGGGGACACCATCTGTTATAACAGAAGATGGTGTGTTTAACACTGCTACATATATATTTGCGAGGCAGAAAATACCAGTGTGGAGAAATGCTCTATCTTACTGTTATCTGTCAGAATTTCTGTATGTGATATTTAAAGAAACCTTTAATATGGTCAGTGAAAGTTGCATTCAAATTCAGAACAGCTGTATAAATGAAATAAATTATGACAGACTGGTCTACAGGTGTCTTTGCTGTTCATACTTCTACTTGCACCCAGTAAGGCCTTTCACTGGGCACACATTAACAACATTGTTTTGTTTTTTTCTCTTTGTCTTGCTAAATGTCTGTGTTGCTTATAAATTATAAGAGCTGGATAGATCCTCAGTGTGTGTGGTGGGTTGACCTTAGCTGGCTGCCAGGTGCCCACCAAGCTGCTTTCTCACTCTCACACCCTTCAACAGGACACAGGGAGAAAATATGATGGAAGAGCTCATGTATTGGATAAAGACAGGGAGATCATTTGCTGGTTACTCTCATAGGCAAAACAAACTAGACTCAGGGAAAAAAAAGTTTAATTCACTGACAGCCATTTGTAATGGAGTAAGATGGTGAGAAATAAAAATACCCACCCTGTTCCCCTCCCACCTCTACTTCTGGTTCTTTTCCAGTTTCAGCTTCACTCCTGGCTATTCTACTTCCCCCATATCATGCAGCCAAGGGGGATAGAAAATGGAGCTGCAGTTGGTTCATAATGCTTTCTCTGCCACTCCTTCCTTCTCACACCCTTCCCCTGCTTCAGCATCAAGTTCCTCCCACAGGACGCTGTCCTTCATGAACTGTGCCAATATGGGTCTTTTCCATGCAGCACAGTTTCTGCCAGAAAATCTGCTCCTGCATGGGCTTCTCTGCACATGCTGCAAATGGAGAAATAATGACTTCAGTAACCTGTCTTTGAAGAGGACTGTGTCAATGTTTTTGAGGGCTTATAAATTCTTGAAGCATGAAGATTTTTGCCTCATAATATTTATTGCAGTAGATTGCCTTATAATTATTAATAAGGATTAGAATTATCAGATTAATACAGCACGCAGAATGTCAGGAAGCATTTCTGCTTTTAGAAATTGAAGGATTTAGATAATGTGTGCTCCCATGTCACTATTACTATAGATTCAAACCACTCAGATCTTCTGTGATTGTTTAATAGTTAATACAGAAAGCAAATAATGAGCTACAAAACAAATGTAGTTGAAAATGCTGTACTGTTTTTTGCTGGAGTAGAGCTAATTTTCTTCATAGTAGTTATTACAATGCTGTTTTATATTTGTGACCAAAATAGTGTTGATAACACAGGGATATTTTAGCAAGTATGGCACAGCATCATGGTATTCTCTCTTCCTCACATGAACCCAAAAGCAAGCAACTTGGACTACAAAAGAGTTTGGGAAGCAACACATCTCAACAGGTGACCTAAACTGACCAAAGGGGTATTCCATGTCATATAATGTCATACTTGGCAATAAAGGCTGGTCAAAAGAAGGAGGAAGGGGGTGCATTTGGAACGATGGTATTTTTCTTTCCAAGTCAGTGTTACATGTGATGCTGTCCTGCTTTTCTGGAGATGGCTGAACACCTGTCTGCCCATGGGAAGAGGTGAATTAATTCCTTATTTGCCTTTGCTTGCATGTATGACTTTTGCTTTCCTGATTAAACTGTATAAATCTCTACCCAAGGGTTTTCACACTTTTACCCTTCCAATTTTCTTCCCCATTCCCCTTGGAGGTGCACATGAGAGTGGCTGTGTGGTATTTAGGTGTCTAATGGGGCTATTCCACAACAGATACCAACCAACCCACATGCACAGCCTATTCATATATAAATATGTATCTGCAAAACCTGACCTGTTTCTGATTACCATTCTATAAGACTAAATATTTAAGTAATCAGAAGTTAAGCAGATTGTGTCTAAAGTTCTCTTTTCTTATGCTTGCTTTTCACTAAAATTCCCACCATAGCTTTCAACCAAAACTTAATTATTTAGCAAGAGATCATGTTTCAATGCATCCCTGCTCAAAAATTGTGGAAGTATTTTTTTTATAAAAACTGCTGAAAGTATAATTCCATGCAAACAAAGATTTTAAAAGGAGAAGTAATATTGAATCCCAAAATCTGTGCATTCCATGATACATGGTTATTAAAAATTCAGGTGAACCAAACATTTATTTTAAAATGAATTATTTAATTCAAAACATTCTGGAATCACAACAATAACAAAAGAAACTATAACAACCCCTCAAAAGACCCAAAACATTCATACTGAATGAATAGCTTCACTGACAGATGGTGTCTGAGAAAAGAACGTGTCCCAAAGATTTCAATGTTTTAGACTTCTGGCATACTGAAATGGACTATGCCTTTCAGAATTTAAAGAAAATCTGTAACAAAATCTGATCTGGTAATAATATGAAATATCACGTGCAAATATTTCCCCAGATATGTACATTATAAATGTTCTAAATCTGTTTTTCTGAGTTTTTAAAAAAAAACACATCATAGAACATTTTTGTTTTGACTGAGATATTAGAAGACACTCTCTTAAAGGTTGTAAAATAAGCTCAGATGTGTGATTCTAACTGCCTAGTAAGTACCAGTGCTTATCAGTCACTTCTAAGTCATGTAAATGTGACATAATTTTATCTAATCTTTGATTAGGATTGCTTTTAAGGAGTTTGTCAAATAAGCTATTTAAAGCTGGTTTAAGCATATCCTGGTGGTTTTTCTTTTTTTCCTTTTCAGTATTACTTTGGATGACATGTTTATATTTATAATCACAGGTTTCCACATATCTAAGAACTACAGTACAACCTAAATTTGTTTAATAACTTTTAGTAAGGCTTTTGACGTTAGAGACTGGACTGAAAACTAGTTTGGTCCAGAGGGTTGCGACTAGTCGCCAAACTCCATCTGGAGGCTAGTCACCAGTGGTGTACTCTGTGCATTGATACTGAGTGAAATACTGTTTAACAGCTTGCTGAATGACCCAGAAGTTTGGACCAAGTGCACCCTCAGCAGGTTTGCAGATGATACAAAATTGGGAAATACAATTGTTGTACCAGACAGATCAGCCTGGACAGGCTGAGCAATTGGGCTGCCAGTAATCTCACAAAATTCAACAAAGGAAAATGCAAAATCCTGCAGAGGAATAACCCAATGCACTAATACAGATTAGAGGCTAACTGGCTGGAAAGAAGCTCTGCAGAAAAAACTTGGGAGTCTTGGTAAACAACTGTTGACCATGAGCCAGCAGTGTGCCTTCCATGGCAAAGGAGGTCAAAAGCATGCTGGGCTGCATAAGATGTGCCTGAAGGTTGAAAGATGTGATCCTCCTCCTCTGCTCAGTACTGTTGGGACACATCTGGAGGTCTTAGTCCATGCCTGACTCCCCAGTGTAAGAGACTCATGGATTGACTGAAACAAGTCCATTAAAAGGATATTAAAGTTATTAAAATATTGAAGCATTTTTAAGTTGAATATAGGCTGAGAAAGCTGGACCTGATCAGCCTGAAAAAGGCTGATTTTGACACAAATTAAAACATGCAGAATTCAGTCTAAACACAAGAAAATATTCTATAATTTTTGTTGTAGGAGTGGTCAAACTCTGAGACAAACTACCCAGAGAATTTACGGAGTGTCTACACTTAAGAGATATTAAAACCACAACTGGACACAGCCCTGGGTAACCTGATGGAGCCAACTGTTAAAGCATTGTTCTTGGACTAGAGAATCTCCAGAGGTTCCTTGCAGTCTCATAGATTCTATGATTCTGCAAGTGTGTGAAATAGATTTTATGCAATAGGGTTTTCATGTAATAAAGTTATAGTAAAACTGGAATCTAGGCAGCATCAGACAACAACAAATATAAATACATGTATTAAAATGCTAGCTTTTTTTAATATATCAGGCAAGTTAATATTTTTTTTACTATTTTAATTCTTTCCTATTTTTATTAATTTTTTTGAAGTTAAGAATTATTGAGCAGAAAAAAGAACATTCAGCTTTGGTAATATAAAATATTTGTGTATAGTATAGTGCACACTTTAATTTTCAGGTAGTTTTTCTCTCAAGCACATAATAATAGTGGAATTGCAGTGATGCTCAGATAATGATATATTTTGACCAGTGGGAAAGGAGTGAATAGGATCTCTTGTGACTCTAGACTTTTAATTTTTTTTTTGTGCTGGCTTCTGAAGAACATGCTAAAGAGGCAATTCAATGCCTCAAATAGATGCCCTGTGAGACATGACAAAATTAGTCCTTTATGATTTACTATCCACAAGCTATCCTCTATATTTAGCTATGTAGTGCTTAAAATGTTACTTTTTAAATGTAGTGCATTATTTTTTGAATGCATTATGATACTTTGGCTCACAATGAATAATCCCATATAATCAGAGTTGTCTGACTAAGTCAGCTCATTTGCAAATGCTTTTCATCACAGTCTATTTCAGTCATTATAGTCCTCAGTCTTTCGTTATCTTCTCCATATCTTTAATTTTAAAGCGTGTCAGAATGCCTGAAGAGGTTCACTAGATTTAACAATTGCATTAATATTTGCTGTTTGCAATGAGTTTAGCACATATTGGAAATCTCAGGCACTTGGTGGCTCAGACTTCATAAGCCTTTGTGTTTTCTTATGATAATAAGGAACATACTGTTAAAAGGGGCTGGTGGCCAAAAAAAAAAAAAAAAAAAAAAACAAAAAAACCAACAAAAAATCCAGTTAAGAAGCAGGAAGAAGACCTTGAAGAATCAATTGCTGGATATGATTTATGTTACCAAGACTGCACTGGTATTATTCAAGAAAATGGGGAAGTGAGACTTTGAATTTTTGTTTCCATGTTAGTCTAGAAGACAGCTTTCATATAATTCAGAAAGGTTTTATAAATTTGTTGAACATTAAAAAATGTACCACAAAGCCCTGGTTCATAAAAAATTCTCAATACAAATAAACCATCCAGAATTATACTGATCTAAAATGAAGTTTTACCGAGAATGATGATGTAACTAGCTGCTTCCTTAATGAGCAATGAAGTATCTGATAATTTGAAATAATTCAACTTTCTTATTGTAACTTAATTTAGGTTATAATGCAAAGTGGATGTCATGCAGAAAATTTAAAGGGTGCTATCCATCATGACTCACACCCACTGCATTTTTTCAGACATTCTGTTACTTGCCACAGACCTTGCCTCAACTGGCTGGAAATGCTGTGCTTTATGCATTCTTGGATATGGCTGGCCTTTTTGGGTGACAGGGCGTACAGCTAACTACTACTGAATAGTAGTTAGCTGTATGTTAATTTCAGTGCCATCCACTGAAAACCCCAGATTTTTTTTCTGCAGGGCTCTTCTTAAGCCCCTAATCCTAAAATTTGTACATATAATTAGAATTACCTAATCCCAGGTGGAAAATCCAGTACTTGCTCTTGTTAAATTTTGTATGTTTGGTGGTGGCTTAGCTCTCTAGTCTACCCAGGTTTCTCTCTAAGACCTCACTATCCGTGAGGGATTCTACAGCTCCCCCAAACATAGTATCATCAGCAGACTTATGTACTGTATATTCAATTCCTGTGTCCAGGTCACTTACAAAAAATTTGAAGGGCACTGGCCCTAAATCTTAGCCCTGGGGAGCCATTTTGGTAACAGGCTGCCTGCCTGATACAACATCACTTACTTTAACCCTTTAAAACCCTTTATAACCCAATTGCTCATCCAACATGCTATAGACTTGTCTAGTTGCGAGCTGGACATTTTCCCCAGAAGCATGTGAGAGACAGTGTAGTCATGGTTCATGCTGTGATGTTTTGATTTCTCTGAAACTCTTTCCCAGGTGCTGTTCTGTCAACAAGAGACATGTTTTCCTAACTGTAGCCTGTGTTTTGCATTCCTTTCCCTAGGAGGGACCTTCTCTTGATGTCCCTCTGAGTTGACCAATGTAGTCGAAGAAGTTTGTCTTTCTTCCACCCCTTGGGTGGGTTCTTTGTAAAATAGTATAAAGGGAAGAAATTCCCAAGCAATAAAGATTGATTGGAATCATTTCAGCCTTCTGAAAAGTTCAGAGTCCGTGTCGTTGTTAATCTTGAACAGTGTCAAGACAGCATCTAAAGCTTTTTTAAAACCAATAAAACCCCCAGAACACATCTACTAGCTTCCCTTGGTCAACTGAATGGGTGACTTTGTCCTAAAAGAAAACTAAGTAGATTAAACAGGACTTTCTCGTCATGCAGACTGTGACAAATTGCTGTGTTGTTTCTCAAGTGGCTTTTAATTCTCAGAATAACTTTCTCCATAATTTTACCAGGCACTGAACTGAGACTTATAGGCCTGTAATTACCATAGTCTTCCTTCTTAAAACTGGACACCATTTCACAGCTTCCAGTCAATGGAGGGCTCTCCAGAGTCCCAAGACTATTGAAAAATAACGACAAGAGGTCCCACGATGACATCAGCCAGCCCGTTTGGTACTCTGGAATGAATCCCATTGGGCCTCATAGATTTATATGCATCCAGCTGGAGCAGCAAATCTCAAACAATTTCAGAATTGGCTGAAAGTTCATTGTCGCTTCAGTCATGGTCTTTCAATTCCGGGCTTCCAGGGTCCCAGAGCCAATCACTGGTGTTAAAACAGAGGTGAGGAAGAAATTAAACTTCTCTACTTTGTCTACATCCTTTTTTGTGAGGTAATGGACCTCATAAAATAACAGATCAATTTAATTTGTGATCTTTTGCTGTTAACATATTTTTAGAAAGCCCTTTTTGTTGTTCATCATAGTGCTGACTAGTTTGAATTCTAATGAAGTCCTGGCCACACAAATTTTCTTCCTACAGTGATGAAATTTGTTGAAAAATCTTTGACAATTTGATGAAAGACATTTCTCTTATCAAATATTAAGATTTATTGTTTTACACAGCATGACTTTTTGGCATAAATATGAATGTAATATTTTAATTATCTCCTTTCTTGTAAAGCATATTAAATAAATCCCCATTTGTGTGAAATACTATCTACTGTTTGCTTAAACGCTATCTTATTGTTGCTTAAATGTTATCTTACTGTTGCTTAGTCACTTATTGCACAAAATAGACTTATTAAACCAAAAGGTAAAGAATTCTCATATTAGTCTTACCCTTTTCCTCCCTGCCCCATCCCAAATGAAAGACCAAGCAAATTGATTCAGTAACTTCAGTCCAGTCTGAAGAAGTTACCTTTTTGAAGTGAAAAACAGTCAAGTCCCATAAGTAATTCCTAAGGAAATGCACCTATTCTTAGTCTTGGAAACAGTGCATCACCAACTTTATATAACATAAAAAAACATCTATATTACATTGTAAAATATTTAAAACTCTTTTTTATACTGATTATCTAAAAATCACACATAAATAAATGTAAACTTATATTTTTTTAAAAAAAACCCCATATTTTAACTATCAAACTACTTTAACATTTTCTGAGGTAACATATCGTTGAAAAACCTTGGGATTTTCCAAAAGAGACTTTAATTTTGATAGAGCACATTTTGAAAAGAATGATTGAATGTCTGCCTACCTGAAATATATGTCTTATTAAATACCTGAGTGATTTTTATTTTTTATTTCTCTGGTTTATACAAAGACCAATAAAGAAAATAGAATGACATAGAATGACATGATATGTAAACTAAGTGAATTTGCTACATTTATAATTCTGGCAGTATGAATTAGAATTATAGAATTATAGCAACATGTTTTTAAGAGTCAAATATGACATTGTGCAGACAGGCTACTTTATATGATGATGCTTAATGGTTACCTATAGAAATGCAGAAGATTAGCAAGATTGCAGAAACTGGAAAAGATATTTGTAATGTACATCATTAAAAGGAAATATTTTTTTAAACAAAAAGTGGGAGAGATGTCATGTTGGAAGTATATTACTGAAAAAATACACTTAGAAGCTGTATATCTAGTCAAAAGATATTATAAGTTGAAATACCAAGATATAAGAATATAGTTAGGTTTATATTTTGGTTCATTGACTTTCTCCTATGACTGCAAATCCTAAAATAATCACAATTTTAAGTCATTCCAAGAATGACCAGGTGAATGAGCAGCCACTAACTTTCCTTCATCAAGACCTTTTCACACTCTGGCTATTTTATAGATAAAAAAATGTAGCAATTGCAGGTGAGAAGTAGGAGACACCATACAGCTTGGTTTTTGCAATTTTTTTTGATACAGCCTACAATATTTTCCCCATAGGATTCCTATCAGGTGAGCAAAAACTTGATTGTAAAGCTGTACAAAAAGAACAGTTATTAAGGTTTACTGTGAAACTTGAGGAACGGACTGAGCAGAATTCTAAAGGAGACTGTGATGGCTCTAGTAATGTTCAGCAGTTTTATTAACAGCCTGGCTGACAGAATGGCAAGTACACTGATTAAATTTACAGATGACATCAGCCTTTTGGAATCTGCAAGCACACTGAAGTTGGATTCAGAATAATTTTGAGAAAATGGAGAAACTTTCAGAAAAAGAGATGCAATTCTACAAGGACATTTGCAAGGTGGAAATAATCAGCTGCATGAAATGAGGACAGAGAATAATTGGCTAACTTATTGGAAAAAATGGGTTATTTTATCTAGACAAAAAGGAGAAAGAAAGATCAAATAATAGCCTTTATATATGGAATACACCTGCCAAGAGTAAGATAATAAGCTGTTTTCTCCAAGTCACCTGTAAATAGGTTAAGAAGTGTGCACTACTTATGTCAGGATAATTTTATTTTGTTTAGCTATAAAAATAGTTAAGCATTAGAACACTTTTGCTAGAGAAACTTCATGACCTTTACCATTGCAAACATTGTAGTATTGTGCAGCCACTTGCCTCTTTCCTCACTTCCACCATACTATCAGTGGGAGCTGAGATGTTGCATCCAGGTTACCCCAGACTTTGGAAGATGAATTAGCAATGTAGTTTGGGAGATGAATGGCAATGTGGTAGCCAAGAGCTGTGTGAAATGGGGAACCTAGACATCTTGCTTGTGGAGGCCAGTGCACCTCCTAAACCAGAATACATGATGCTACCTTGGAGGGATGTTCCCTATATCAGCTAAGTCCCTTAGGTCAGGATGAGGAAAAGAAATCTTCTCCAAAGGTTTTTTGGTCAGTATGGAAATATACTCCAGTTCTATTTCCTCAGTTGGCCCATTGGCCTCCCCACCCCTTTTCTCTCCTTCCCTAGAATGTTTTCCTTTCCTTGAGACCCCATTGGTCCTCATTTGGTGCAATCCTCCATCCCTGTTCTGCCTGTTTCCCTATTGGCTTTCCTTGCACCTTACCCCACCTCTGCACCACTTTCTCCTTCACCCATCAGTGTATTCAGTGTTCTCAACTCTGCCCCTGCTACCCCCTATACAAACCCTGTTCCTCCCTCACATGTGCTTTATCTTCATCCCTGGACCCCTTCACGTGCAATTGGGATAAACCTTCTCCATGGAACTTCACACAAAGACCCTTCCTGCTTTACTGCTGAGTGGATTACACTGTCCAGTGTGTATGTGAGTGTCTGTCAGCATGTGCCTGTGACACCAGTAACTCCTCAGTTGGGGAGGCTTCCAGAAGGTTGCAGGACCCTACCACCTCCATCCGCTGTGACATTGCTGGTAATCAAACATGCCTAAAATCCAATCACAGAATCATGGAATCAATGGGTGGGAACCTTAAAGTTCATCAAGTTCCAATCCCATGTCATGAGCAGCGACACCTCCCACTAGACCAGGTTGCTCAATGCCCCATCCAGCCTGGCCTTGAACACATCCAGGAACGGGGCACCCACAACTTCTCTTGGCAATCTAGTCCAATATCTAAGAAAAGGCATTATCATCTTTAGAAACAGTGGACAGCAAATGGCTCATTGAGCTTTCCTGCACACCAGTATCTCGTCCTGAACAGAGACACCTCTCAAGACTACTCCTCAAGACTGAGAGATTTCTTGCTGCAACAGTAAGTGCCTAATAGCACACCAAACTTTGAAGTTTAGGTGAATGATGTGGGAGATTGATTGTGAATGTGTTATTTTAGATATAAATGTTGACCACGTCTGGGACTAAGCTGCATGTAAACTCTTCTCTGAGATGGAATTTAGAATACAAAGGGACATTTTTGACTCTTATGACTCAGTGTGTGTGCGGTGTTCCTCTGACAGTTTTGTCTTACCCTCTCCTGTATGAGGTAAATAATCAAGCATACCTTGCTGTTGAATCTTGATAAACCACTGTTTCCTTTCCTATCAAGCTCCATTAAATCACTTTTTATATCAATGAACATATTTTTACTTGTTTCCTACAAGGGAAGTGAGTGGCTCCATCAATTACATTTTTAAAGAAAATAGCTAATAGCTAATCTTTCCATACTAATGGGGTGAACTAGCTGATCTATTACTGATGCTTTTGGACAAACCTGTTTTGTGAGATTATATGTATGTGTATACATATATGTAGACTTGAAGCTCCATGCTTCATTGCAGCTAAGTATCACTTAACAAATTAATATCATATATTAGAAACTAAGCATCATGACTAATTTTTAACCATGAACCTTTTTGCCAGTTAAAGCTCATGTCTACCTGCACTACTGTAACATAAGAGTTACTTGTCAGCTACACTACATTATGTGAATGATCTTAGTGAAAAGGATATATTGCCATTTGTTCTGATTTTTATTTCAATTTATGTTGCTCTCTGTCTTAACTTATGTCACTCCAGAATATCTTAATGGGGGGAAAAATAGATCAGAATCATGTCCAGGACAAATTAACTGCTTAGCACACTCTTAAAACTGCTTAATTAGAAGCACATCCTTAGGTTTTTTGTAGAAATTCTAGAGTTTACATTCTACAGTAGAGTAAATAATGAAAGAAAGAGACAGGTTGATGTATCATACTGCGTTGTATGGCATATATAGAATATTTTGGTTGGAATGTTTTGTTAATTACCCCTAACACCTATAAAGAAAAAGGTGCTGCTGAGAAGGAACTGCCAGTGAAAAGAAGTAATCTTTGTCAGTGCCTGCAAATGTGATCCCTTCCATTGTTCAGAAAATTTTGGCAGCTAAAAATAGTTCAGATAAATAGACTGTCCAGTCAGTATGACCCAATTCTATTTTTCATCCTTTTATCCTAGTAAGTTTGTGACAGATACTTTCTTTGCAATGAATTATAGATGACACATACACAGAAATTTCAGTTGTTAGTGTAATGGCATTCTGGAATATAATATGAGGTTATATATGTATATAACATGGAACTATACTGATCTGATCTATCAGTAGATTGGTTATAATGCTTTGATATCCACATCTATCACTGTTTGGCTCTCTAAAAAGAACTCAAGAGGACAGGAGAAAATATATATTTTAGCTTACCTTAGTTCCTGTATGGAAAGCAAGGGTTGGCAGCCTGGTGCAAACACAGCAGTTGAAAGCAGCTGCAAAGTATTCTCAGAAGATATTTGGAGCTATATGGAAGTTAATCACTGGGAAAACCAGAAAATGATATATTCTCAACACTAACAGAAGAGTTTGACACAGACGAATGTGAATCTATGCTGCAGGCAGGACACAATACCTCTGTCTCTTTCAGTGTAGTCTGTGGATTGACATTTTACCAGGGATTGAAGAGGTAACGATTCCCAGAAGACTGAAATATCATTATCAATATTTCACATGGGCAAAAAGTCCTATGTAATTTCTGTAATCACTCATAAGTTATTGATAAAGAAAGAGTCTAGATATTCTGTATCAGTATCAGAAGACATTCTGAAAGTGTATAAGTAAAATGGTTAGCAAATAAATAAATAAATAAATAAATAAATAAATAAATAGGGGGTTTTCTTCTTAGTAGAAGAATTCTCTGCTTATTTAATAAGTATTGTTTTGGGGATTGTGTACAGTCTTCTGTATACAGCTAGTCTGAACTAAAAAATTATCATCTACCTTTTTTTTTTCAGCTGTCAAAATACATCCCAAAGCTTTATTGCAACAGTGTCAAATATAATATTGCAAGATGTATAGAAACCATATTTTCCCCAATAATTTTTAATTTTGGTTTAGTACCCTGAGTGCACCAAAACCTAGGATTCACATCTGTATCTTTATCGATACCCTATGAGTGTGTCACCCAATTATGTTTCCTCAGTCTGAGACCAACAACCATCTATCAGCTTTCGCTCTTTACTGCATAACCTTCTTGTGAAATATCTACTGACTGTAATTAGTGGCTTTTGCTATATCTCATGCACATCTCATCTTTTCCAGCCTCTCAGACAGAAGTTGCAGAATTTAACAGAACACAAGTAGGCCTCTCTACCCTTCCAAAATTCCAGAAAATCAATTTTTTTGACACATTTGACACTATTTGATGGTACATTTTTCTACAAATTGAAAATCTGGTCATGAAATACAATAATAACATCTCTGAGCTCAGAAAGTGCCACTCATAAAATGATTTGGAGAACAGTATAGTATAAATTGCTTGTGATAAGAATACTTCAGTGGATAGCAAGCATATAATCCTTTAGTCCACTTTCATATTCTAATGCAGGCTAGGATTTGTAGATAATAGCAGGAAAGCTGTCCCTTGGCTGACAGCATGGTTATCAAAAGCCCTAGTTCTTACTGTTTCAAGCACCTGAGGATTATATTTAGGATATATTAAATACCCAGCTCATTCTGATCATAGGTATCTTGATAATTTTATGACACTGTGCTAATTATGCCCCACTAATCATGAATAAAAAGTGTCAGGAAAATATTACTATGACCTTTGCCATATCTTTTCATGCTGTTGTTAAGAATTTTACAAACAAAGAGCTTATGGAATCCAGAGGAAAAGGAAACCCAGGACACAATATTTTATGTGATAAGAAAGAGAAGGAAATCATTAGTGTATGAATTTGGATATGGAACAAAGAATAATCTCAAAGAGGTAAAAGGTATGAACTCTAGGTCACAGGTATATAAAAAGGAAAGTAAAACAGACTTGGGATGAGGCTATAAGAGTTCACTTGTTTTGGGCTGGTTATATGATTGAATGGGCTATCCCTATTCTGTGTCAAACTAGCTCAGATGTGGTAAAAAGAGGTCTTGGTTCAACAGTACGAAAAGCTTTTATCTGGCCACTCTACATAACACTACCAATGAGAAAAGGCAGGATAAAAACTGTTGACAAGGACGTAGACCAAAGGGAAATAAACATGAGAACTGAAAAATTTAAGGAATCTGAGCAATGGATCTGAATTAATTAACATAAATATGTTTCAAGTATGTATTAACAAATTAAAAAAAAAAATCTGAGTTTTATATTTATGCATTTCAGAAAGCACAAGGCAGAAAATAATGAAATTTACAGTTAATAATATTAATGGATAGCGGAAAAGTGGAAGATAGAAACAGAAAACAAATTTGACCTCCAAATCAGTTAAGGTGACAAAATGAACGTTTTTATGGCTGGAAACGATTCAAAAGATGATGATGCAGAAATGGATGATTCACCTTTGGAAATAAAATCTTAAAATTACAGATTCAAGAGGTTATCTTTTTTAACCTTTGATAAGAGTTTCCCTTACAACTATTATTACTGATAGTAAATCAGTCACAGGTTTCAACGGGAAAGTAGTCAACTACAAATTATGGTAATACTGTCAGTATACTAAACATGGACATTATAATTTTTTAATATAAGCCGTCTGGCACAATCTGAGACCATTAATGTTTTTAAAGGTCATATGTATTTACTATGTTTCAGAATAAAAAGAACTAATAAACACCATGTTTAAATGATATAACAATAGATATTGCTATTGAAGTTCTGATATAATGGATGTTCATTTGAAATGCATTTAAACCAAGATAATTGACTTTGCATTGTGTTTGCTTCATAAGTTTGGAAAATGTACAGCTATAATGGGACAGGCAACACTTTGCCATCCTAAACTTAGCTTCAGTTTATCTCAAACACTTGTTCAGTCTCCCGTTAAACTTACATAGTTTTTTTATCCGCAGCATTGTTTGTCAAGGAGTACTGCCAATCTGCCTGCTAAGATGTGGAGGATCAGTTGCACTTGATTAGTCTGAATCTGTATTCTAGTAGCTTCAAATGAAGGCCACAAGTCTGAGCAATGGAAGAGAGAATAAACAGCTGAACAGTTCCTCCATGCCCACTATGGCTCTCACAGGTTTATAGACTTTTGCTATATTCCTTTCATGTTATCATGTCCTTTTTGTTCTTTATACAGACAGTTAAGTCTGCTTGACAAGCTCCTAGTGACAAGTATTTTCTGTTTACCACCTAAGTTCAATCTTACAGAAGACAAAAAGGAAAAAATCCCTATATAACAGACTATGCTGACGCTATAAAAAAGTCTAAGAATATACCGTGTTTCATGTCTGTCATTTTCTCATTTGAAAAGGGAGTTAATTACTTCCTATGTTTTAAAATGCAAGTTGAAACTTACATACAATGATAAGAAAAATGCTGTCAGGATTGGCTCTTGAATTTTATTTTTTAATTCAATTTGAGCAAAAATCAGCAAGGACAATAGATAACCTATCAGGCAAATGACTGGTGACAGGTTTTAACTTGAACTGAATTTTGTCTATCTGACTTGTAAGTGTTGCAAAGAATTTTGGCTTAGGACAGCATCATGATATGTGGGAAATGGCAGCACTAATGGACACCAAAGTGATAAAGATAGCATTTTGTGGAGATGAATTCCTTAGAAGAAAACTTTAAAACCCTGTAATTAGCAAAGAGTGTGATGTATTGCAATATGCTCAATTTTACACTGGGAAGTACTATATAAAGCACATCTATTGATTAACATAAATCTTGACTAAGGGTTTGACTTATGGATAACAATGATTTGTATTACACATGCACATTTTACATTGTTTCTATCACTGCATCTCATAATTAATAGTAATTCTCTCACTGGGATATTAAAAAGAATAGTAAGTGGGAGGACAATTTGATTTCTGTACTGAGAAAAAAGAATAACCTTAAAGACTTTATCTTCCACAAACCTTATCTTTAAAGATTACTTTGGCTGTTGGCAATAGGCCTGTTGGTGTAAATGGATGTAATGTAAAAATGCAATCAGACTAATTCTTAGTTTAGACAAATGGAAGATGGTAAATATTTTAAAATGGAATAATTATTGGAGGGAAAGTACTGTGTGAAAATAACGTAGGCAGAGGAACATAAGGTCTTGGTTCTGTAAAAAGGTATCCATCAATGCATAGGACTTTGCATGATTTCAGCACTAGGTTAATACAGAACTCCTGGCAGGATTGGGGTTTCCTGAGCTATTTCATACAGTCATAAAATGGTTTGTGTTAGAAAGGGTGCTTGAATTTCATCTAGTCTTAATTCCCTGCAATGAACAGGGACATCTTCAACTAAGCCAGGTTGCTCTAAACCCTGTCCAGTCTGACCTTTAATATTTTCAGGGATGGGGCATCTACCACCTCTCTAGGAAACCTGTTACACTGTTTCATCATCCTTACTTTAAAAAAAAAAAAAAAAAAAAAAAAAAAAAAAAAAAAAAAAAAACCCCCCCAAAAAAAAAAAAAAAAAAAAAAAAAAAATCACCATCCCATAAAGATACAATGAGAACAGAAAACCGCACAAAACTAAGCTATTCTAGTTTACTAATAAAAATTGAGGCACTCAGCTCTGAATAGTGAAGGAAAATGCAAAATGGCAACATCCTAAGGTAAAGGCCATCACTGCCAATCTTATGAGCTATTCTTTTAGTCTTTCTGATGACAATCTTCTTATAGTTTGTGTCAGCCAGGTCCTCAGAGAATGATACAACATGGAAGATTTATCTACTATAAGAATTCTTCATAAAAGAGATGTGGACAATGGTAATATTCCTCATACTGGAACCCAGATTCCTTTTACTTGAAGCAGTGAGGACAGGAGGCTTAAGCTGGGCAGCAAAGTCCTGTACTTAGTCTGTGTCACTGGTATACATATATATATGCAATGTTTATGTTGTTGCTACTTATGGTAACACCCTTCTTCCAGCTGCTCATAATTAAATTAGCAACTGGATGTACTAGCAGTGCTTCCTGTTCTCATTATTTCCTGAATCTTGTTAGTATGTTATTGAACATGAAGGCTTTTTCACAGTCTATGTAAAAAATACTGGGGCTTCATAAATGTTTTTATGCAATTTAGTAGCTGTTTGCTCATGAGAAATTGGATCTCAGTAAAATTCATTTGTGTCTTTTATCATTTCTCTTCCACCATGTAAAGACTGATTAGATTGATTTATTTACTTCTATTCTTTGTCATTAATAAGAATAATTTGATCAGTATAAGTAGCCAAGGAAAGATACTTTCTCCCCAGTCAGAGTCCCATTTGCTTTGGTTTTTATAGCTGAATTTGTTTCAGCAAGACTGAGAATAGAAAGTTTTTCACATCTGCCTTTTAAATAATAGCTGCTCTAAAATAAAATTTTACTCTGTGGTGTATTGGCACTGGCTGGCAGCCAAAGGCCCATCCAGCTGCTCGCTTACTTCCCCCTAATCAGGACAGAGGGAGAAAAAAAACAAGAATGGGAGCAAGATAAAGAAGGGGAGATTCAAGAGATAACAGTTACTGTTGCGGGCAAACCAGACCTGACTTGGAATAATTTACTTAACTTATTGCCAATTAAAATAAATATTTAATTACTGATTCATGTAGTGGGAAACAAACAAAACAAAACAGAACAAAAAACCCACAACCACCCCCAAAAACAAACAAACAAAAACCCAACCCAGAGTGAAACATTTACACACTAAGGGTAAACAGTTTTTCCTCCTCCTTTCCCAGGCTCAGCTTCAGTCCAGACACCAACATTTCACTGCTTATTCTTGCTGCAAGTTGCACTCAGTGCTTTCAGCGAAACAGCAGGCAGTGAGGTTGCAGACAGGACATAAAGGTTTCCTTCTGGTGCTCCATTCTTCATGTTCTGCTCTTCCTCTCTTGTGTGGCTTCCTCACGGGCTGCACTGACTTCAAGGGGAAGGGGCTGTGCCTGATCCGCCACAGAACATGTTCCTTCCTTTCCCCAGCCCTCCTTTTCCCAGGCTCAACTTCACTTCTCCATTCACTCTTCTACCTCTCCCCACCCCTAGAGCAGCACAGGGGGATGGAGGAAGGGAGTAAGGGTTAGTCCATGAAAGCTGTAGTTCCATAGTTCTGTAGTTCTGGAATTCTTGTAGAAGTAGATAGAGACTTTCTAGAACTTTAATAGAACGTAAGAGGGCACATGACAGATCTGTGAGCCAAGGGCTTTGTGTGTGTCACAGGAAAACCCAGATATTGCAATGGAAAAGATAAACAAATATATAATTGAGGAGGTAGCTGCTTTTGTTTTAACAAAATAAATGGTTCTTCCTAAAGGTTTGGTATTTTTCAGGAACCATAGAAATTGAGAATTTTTTTATAAAAAGTAATGTTGTCAAGGTATATAATCTTTTAATCAAATGCTTGCCAGGACTGGGAAGAAATTGGAATTTTCCTGAACTGTCTTAAGTCACTACAAGCTGAATATATTTTCCTGTTGGTCTTCTGAAAACAAGCAGTGGAAACCTCAGGTGTTTATTTGCTCTTGCTATCAACACACATTAGCTGGCCAGGAGAAACTTATGTCATTAAAGTGTCTCTAACCAGTATGCTTGCTTAGTATGCCCTCACTGCTGTAGACACTTTATGTTTTTTAATGTTTCTAGAATGTTGTGAGAAGTTACAATGGTTTTTCGCAATTTCATACCTGCTAGGTCTAAAAGCTTGTACTCTGCAGACACTGAGTAGGGATGCAAGAAAGACTATGTTGGAAGGCAAACATATAATTTAAGCAACTATGACACTATGGTTTTTGCTTTCTATTCGACCATACTGGAACTACATAAACTCTTTCTATCAACAAGCTTTCAGTAGAATTACAAATGTATTAACACACTGACTATAACCTGAATTCATTAGATTTCAAGAATGTGGTTTTTACCATTCTCTAGCTTTCCTGGACGGTTGCACGGAGTGTTTCAAAGGAAGATAATTCTCTCCTTGCAACATTAATATGTGTTTGTTTTGGAGGATTTACTTCTAGTTGCCTTTTTTTTTTTTTTATTTTTTTATTTTTTTATTTTTTTATTTTTTTATTTTTTTATTTTTTTAATGCAGCTGTCACTAAAGAATTCACTATACTGAAGAATTTATGTAGGGAATGACTGTACCTTCATCCCTGAAAATACCTATGATTTGATGTTGACTTGCTATATCTTTAGAAAAACTCCTGCTTTCAGTGGAAGAGTGCTATAAAAACTAGTGAAAGAATGTTCTTTCAGAAGAAAATATCCATGTAAGGCTTGAGCTATACTCTTGGACATTAAACCCAAGAGTGTACTCCATGAATAAATATTTACAGATGCTGCTAAAGGTCTCTTTTGTAGCAATTCTAGGCTACAACAGCTAAATAAACTGCGTGCTGTTATTAATATAAATGGTAAATTGGATTAATAAATATTAAATTATGAAAAGATTATATTTTTTGATTTTCTGCATCTGCTGTGCAAAATAAGTGGAGACTGCTGCTGTTCTGATCTAGCGCCATTTATAATCCACATCACATTCTTATTTTATTGATGTAAATAGCTACAGGATTGTGGTGATTCATTTTTCCTGAATGATGGTTCTGTTCTACCCCAAAGTGTATGGTTCATTACCAAGTTGTTGTAAACCACCCCCTAAGTGCCCATTCATTGCAACCCAATTGTTACCCAACACCTCCTACCCGAAGTTNGAGCAAGAGGAAAGCAGAAGAAAGCAACACAGGATGTTTAGAATTTTGAGATCAACTTAAAATTGTTACTTATAGGAAAAGTAATTCAAGGAAAAGCAATTTTCTTCATATACTTTCTGGCTATTTCTGAAGAAGAAATAACCTATATTAACAAAAAGTACTTGATATTAGGATGCAGAAGTTGCAGCATCTCTTTCAAAGTTTAATGCATAAAAATTCTTTAGAATTGGAATATAGGAGTGACTGGCCTCTGGATGCCAGGGTTCCCTATTTGTGTAATATAAGGTCACAAGGCTCACACATCCACTCCAGTTTTAGACTCCTCTCAACCACACAGATAAACATCTATGCACAGGAATATTATGGATCCTCCAAAGGAACTCTCCTAGGCTACCTGCAACATTTAGGTTGTGGCTTTTTATATAATATCAAAGTGGAATTTCTATATTAGGATACAAGAACGAATGTCGTAAAGATCATGAGAAAAACTCAGTCAAAAAAGAAAAAAAACTCTGAGAAGTGAGGAGAAGACATTAAACAAAGTGAGTTGCTCAGAGTATGTGGAAGTGAAGTACACCACTGAGGACTCTGCCATGATCTTCACATAAAGTCATTAAATAGAAGCATTTTCTCTGATTTTTATGCTCCTTATTGATACACCTGGGAAAATAAGCACACAGCACCTGCTGAATCACATATGTCAATACAAAAAGAATTATAATTGCAATTCCAAATTTTTCCCTCATATGCATATGTATATCCATGAAATAAGCATTTGGGTCAAATTGTCACACAGATGCAACAGTGATTCACTAGATGAGTATTCTGCTCCAAGACACATGCTGAAGCTTCTGTTTGGCCCTTTTTTTCTGATTTAATTCCATTGATTTCAATGCAGTTACATAAGCAGAAATATGACTCACTAACTTCAACAGAACTAACATTCGTGAACACAAAATCAAAGTTTTGAGCTTACAAACAGTTTGGGAAGGACTGAAAACACCATGAGACACTACCATATTTTAGATTCTCTCTTCTCTTCTTCGTATTCTTATGAAGAATATATTATGTTGAAAAAGACATACCTAGGCTAAGGATCTGTCCCAGTTTCATGAAATTTATAATATAGATAAAAGCTGTGATGGAGTTGATGATAATCAAGATGGCTGATGATTTCTGTAGATAGTCTAGGACGTTACCTTTTATTTTTCCCTTGGTAGCTGAATAATGAATCTTAACATCAAACTACCCTAAATTCAGAGCTGCCTTGTAAATAAAGTTAGAATCAAGCACTTTGAGATATGATTGTTATTGACACACAATGGAAATATTTAGTGTTCTTAAATTATGTTCTCTATCAATGACTTCATAAAAAACCTGTTAATATTTTTAGGAGATATATGTACGCATCAAGGAGTGACTATATTCTTTAAAAAGACATTGAGCTTTGAAGAAAGCTATTTTTAAACTTACTGCTGAATGATGTCATGTCAGCTATCAAAGTAGCATATAACAATCATGGGATTAGAACTATTAAATGGCAAACTACAATAAGACAACAATTTTTAGGTAAGACAATGTTGGCAAAATATATTGCCCATAAAAAAGTAAGATATCATAAAGTATTTATAAGCAAAGCTAACAACTGATTTTAATGCATTATTATTAATAGCAGCATTTACTGTATTGACATTGCTACAGTTCTACTGTATTGGTATTTTCCTTATCTAGATATATTTTTTCCCTCTTAAATTTTCAAGTGTAGTATAACTATGCAGATAGTATTTAAACAGAATATGAGACTATGGAGGACTAAATTTTTGCTTGCTACTCAGCCCAACAGACATATGAAGTGCAATGAAAATAACAATTCTGTGAAATTAGTATAGTTTGTATTTGAGGCTATCATAATTCCATAGGATGTCAGAAAACTGCAAAAGCATGATGACTACATTTTGGAAACGCATCCAAAATGTTAGTTTCCAAAATGAAGTCTTCAAACTTCTTTTCTTTATTCTTTGTGGAAAGACGTGGTGCTATGTATGCCTTTCCCAGCTTCTCATTCAACATATTTTTAAAATATGGCTCCAGCTCATCTGCCTATTTTTTGAATGAGCAAAAGGGTTCTTTTTACTTCATTGTTTTCCTCATAACTGAACATTGGTATGCACATTTTGCCTAGTTCAAAGACGCTCATTAGCAAAAGCAACAGTAAATCTCCAATCTTCTGGAAACTGTGAGGTTGTCTAACGAGAATTTATAGAGCAATTATAAGTCCAGTTTGGCTTCCAAAGAAACTAGTAATTGCAGATTAAGAGTAAAAATCTCAATTCTCATAGTCTTGCTATTTCAGATAAAATGTAAAGTGTATGCAAATGTTTTTGCTTCCGTTTGTATTATGGACAAGAGAGAGGAGATTGAAAAGTTGTGCATGAATGCATTTATGTTAATAACATTAAAACAAGACAAAGATGATGATGATGGCAATGGCAATGAAATGTGTTTTGTGTAAAAAACTGTGTGACCTGTAAAACTCTGTTGCAAAGGGAAAAAGGCAATGACTCTAAACTGTCCGGAGCCAATTCACATAATTTTTCTGGACTGATACTTCACAGGTTGATAAGAAAAACATAATCCAAAGGAAGACATGGAAAAAAAAAAAAAAGAAAAAAAAAAACAAAAAAACCCACTACTTTCAATAATGTTTTAAAAAAACGTTTGTTTTTGACAATATATGAAAAATGTAACTTTTGTATTCTCATTTTCAATAAAGTTCCAATACTCATATATTTCAATTCAGTTCCTAAGCACAGTATTTAAATTCAAATGGTAAAATCTTTCAAGTTCTAGAAATTCATTAGTTTTTTCAGATTTTCACAGCTTACAGTACATAGGCATACTTACAGCCAAAGTCTGTGAATGACCTTGTTGTTGATTCTTGTCAGATCTAGGGAACAAAGTTGACAAGTACCCAAAAGTCATGCTAAGAACCTAGGTTCTCAGTTTCAAAAATTTAAGTCACAATTGCTGGAGATACTGATACCTGAATCTGATAACCTAAGTACCATTTATAACCAATGAAGCAAAAGCAGAATTGCTGAGGTACAATCCAACACATCCAAATCCAGGCATTAGATGTGTTATGTCATAAAATGTCCTTCTTACTGTAGATGGAACCCAGGATCAACACTCAAATGTGACTGGCTACTTTTGCAGAACTAGGAAGAGAATGGGGTATGCCATATAAAAACTAGTAGCCAGGAATTATCAAAACTCCATGTCTTTGATCTTTTTTTTTTTTTTTTGAGATCAGAATCAGTATAAATGAACTAAGTATAATGATAGGAAATGTATTTTCTACATCAATATTGTAATTAAAAATGATTAATGTGAAAGGAAAATATTGCAAGTACCTTAACTTTAAACTAATTTGAAACTCAGAAAAAATATTGTTTACAGAACAGAAAAACAGCAAGGAGACATGATAAAATCTTTGATTTGTCAATATCTTCAAACAAACAGTTAAAATTGCTTCTTTTCAAGAAGTACTTGACATTGTCTTCAGTTTTAATGCAAAATTAGATGACTCTGGAATTTAAATTATGCAATATCAATACTGTCTCTCCTACACTTTTGAAAGTATTTCAAATTCTCATTATGCAGGGCAGATGATCTGACCTAAGAGGAGGACAGAAATATTAAGAAAATAGAATAGAATTTATTTTAAGAGTCTCATTGAACTCCCACTGGAGTTAATGGGAACATGCCTAGCTACTTCAGTGGGAGTAGTACTAGACCTATGATAAGCAGGTTGTATTTTGTAATTTACAGTGTACAGTGGTCCTACAAAATAAGATTCAGAAAATAATGGACCTTCAGGTTGCTTCATCTTGTAGAAAGCAAAAACCTTTGCAGCAAATATCTATAGGTTATCATAACCTTAGAAGTATTGGAATATTTTTAAGAAGAATTAATGGTTCATGAAGTTTATGGTCACTTATGTCACAAAAAAAATAAAGGCATGAAAAAAAGAAAGAAAAGTTTTAAGTTTAGTTACATGGTTAAACTGCACATATTTGTTAAAATATATCTTTAACTGGTCAGATAACCCAACACCTATCCTGGGTGTTTTGGAGTAATTCTGTAGCTAAAATGAAATCAATATAAAACCAATCTATTTTTTTTGCCTCCCCCCCTCCCCCGCCCCGAAATACTTCTTTTTATAGCATTAAAAGGTGAAGCCTTAACTGTCATTTGCTTGTCATATACTTGTTGTTTCTTTGGCTCTAAACGAGCATAAGTATTTGAGAATGGAGAAACAGCATCTTTGGACATTATTTATATAACATTAAAAATGCTAGCTGCTTCAGTATTAATTGTATAATACTCATGCCTCTAGGATTATAATAATTTCATTCACTGGTACTGTGAATTCAGTATTTAATGAAGGCTGTTGAGAAAATCAAATGAATTTAAGTGAACAGCTTTGATGATTGCCATTAATATTGCTGTGATTACATATCAATAATAAATAGTTCAGAAAGGGCTACAGTTGCATAAACAAGTAAGCTTAGATATCTCCAGAGTGTAGAATGGAACTAGAATCAGACTCCAGAATAAGAATGCATGTGAATGTACCATCTCAAGACTGCAGTGGAGGAGCCAGCATGTAAAATAGCAGAGGCATTGGAAGTACACAGGCAGAGGATGGTGTCAGGTCTCAGGACTATGCATAAAGGGGTCGGTTCTTGATATAGAATGGTGCAACAACCCAGTGAAGCTGCCTATAGCTCACAGCATAATTGAAAATGTTTAAGAAAACAAAATCAACAATTAATTGTACCGAGATAACTACTCCAGAACAGGTTATGTGAAATTAATGACCCTGATATCCTGCAACATTATGTATTTCATTACCGTTAAAGGAAAAGAATGTCTGTGGTTTAATATTCCACCCTTGAGGTTTGATTGCTTTTAAAATACAGCATGGAGTGTCATAAATATAGCAAATAAAATAAATATAATATTGGTAATGTTTTTTAAATATTATTTATGCAAGCTGAGGTAAACAGGTTATAGGGGTGAAGTCAATGTTGTGCTCTTACAAGTAAAATTGCAAGTTGGGTTTTCTTTTCTTTTCAAGATGAGAAGCAAAATATTTGCCAAATATATTGCTATGAAGACCATTTACAGAAAATGTCAAACTTTATTACTCAGAGCTATTTCCATATACACTGTTAATATATCGTGATACTGAAACTGCATAAATCAGAGCATACTAAGTGTTCTAGGAACATCTCACTCCTGTGCAATTTAGTTCAAAAAAAAAAAAAAAAAGGTATGCTTTTTAGAGGTATTTTTATTTGATGCATTTTTTAGCAGCTAACAGTTGAATTCACATCATCCAGCAAGGAAGAACTTCATATGATCTGGAAAAGAAGCTTCAACACTCCTGTAAAATTCATGATGATGCCTAAATAAAGTGTTACTTTTTGACTTGTAAAGCTTATTACTGCCTAGATTCTTTATACCCAAATTTAGAACATTCTGCTATCACCTCTTCCTGGTTTTTTTCAGCATCACATTTTGTATGTTGTTTTGTCTTGGTATTTTATGGCCTTCTAGGCAAAATGCTGACAATTAAGACAGGGATTGATTTTGACCTTTTGCAGCTTGGAATCTACAGATATTTATGCAGATGCTTGGCTGTCTAAAAGAATGGTCCTACTGACATCAGTGTGGCCACTTCTGTTAAACTTAGAAATTTTTACAGGGTCAGGATTCAGTTCTGCAGAAATTCAAATGCAAACAGAGGAGATGACTCAGCAAGTTTCTCTCATTGGTATTAATAAAGATTCAAATGCAAATAACCTAGATCTACAAGTACTTGGCAGATCCTAGGAACATTCAGTCTTTATTTGCAGAGGAGGACTTAAAAGTGAAATCATTCTCTTATTTTAATTAAATTTTCTCTTACAGTCAGTGCTTTTCTTTGCATGCATCAGTGGAATTTCTATATTTCTGAGATACTGGTAATTTAATATTAAATTGTTAATCATTTAACCAGATAATACATCTGATGATTTAAAAGCTAGAATCATACTATACTTACATTAATTGCAAAGAATATTAGTGGTTAGAATTACTACTAACAATTGAAGGTATAAATAAAGTAAATAAAATGCAATGGTATATAGAATTGTTTATTCTACTTCATTTAGTTTTGAATCACTTACAAATTTCTTAAACTTGCAACAAAGTTGTGCAGCTTAATGACATATCTTACAGAGCTGATCACTGAATTTAACCACAATCCCTAGATCTGTGGTTTAAAACTCATACTATTTTAATTCCTTGCTTACCTTTTGCTTGTGGTTAAGTAAATCAATTTTCCTATCAAGTTCCAAGCTTTGACAAAATAAGTTGAAACAGAAAATTAATTAGAATTTAAAGTATTTGCACAAACTGTAGGGATAAAAAGAAATTAAGAAATTCTAAGGTCATTCATGTAAATTTCATATTAAATAAAGGTCAAACTATTAGATCATGTTGAAGAAAAAAGTGAGTTTACTACTCCCACTTGTGAAGTCTCATGTGGAATTTTAATATGTAATATTACCGACTTTTGCTTTCTATGAGGCAATAAACTCATAATATAAAAATATCCAAGTGACCATGGATAAAGCTGTTCTTTAGGGAGTCAGATGGCACCTATTTTGTTATCCTGTTCATCAGCATATTGACTGGACTTGAGCAAAAAGACAGTTTTACAACCTGCTTGGCACAGGTGTTGGACATTAATCAATGTGACAATGGAAATATTTTAGCTGGATTCTTTGCAAGCATACTTCTAGCCAGTTTGTTCATATTAGTTCAACTTGTACAGAACACAATTATTTTTGTAGCTGCTTTGCATAAAAATAAGAAACAACAAAGAGTCTTTCTTTTCATTAACATCTCATATACAAGGATGAGCTATAATATTTGATCTTTCCTGTAGATAACATGATTTTCTCTGGTCATTTTAAGACACAGCTTTTCAATGTGCTGATACTTTCTGGTATCAAATTAATATTTCAGTAGTGTGACGTTTGGTGTACAGTCAGATCAAGGAAGAATGTGGCCATTCTCATTAAAGGACAAAGTTGGCTTTGTGGGAAAAAACCCCATCTTATTCCTAGTGGTGAATTATGTGCTTATTTCTTCAGTGTCTTGAGGCTACAGCTCATTAGATATTATTTTCCAAGCTTTGACAAAATGTGTATACTAAGTCTTCTGTCTTGAGTTTACATGGGTAGGAAAGAGAGCAGCTGACTGGGCACCACAACTCCAGCTGACAACATTGCCTTACCTGTGTCAGCCGTTGTCTGAATCAAACCTGAAGGTATCCAAATAGGACAAGTACTTTTCACATTTATGCCTTGTTGCTACAACTCAACATCTAAAATTATTCTATCAGAGTCAGAGCACAAAAATCTATCTTTTCCTAAAGTTTGTTATAACCAACTAAAGCGAGGTTTGTTTACTTGTTTGATTTTGTTTGGTTTGGTTTTCCTTCCATTAGTTCTGTAGATTGGCAGGATTTTATAAACATTAGTTTATTTGCATCAGGTTAGTGGCAAATAGAAGAGGAATTTTTTTTTTTTTTTAATATATATAATGTATGTATACTTAGATTGAAACTGCTGTAAAAAGTAGATATTCTGGTACATTTCTTATATTCATCAATCTCATTCAGAACTGTGAGGTTCTCATGACATGCACTTTTAAGGACAGAATATTTCTTAATTTGAGGTGAAATTAACTTATTTGGAAAGCCCTAAGATATACATGGTAATATGAAGTTCAGTGTAAGGATGAAAGATCCCTATCAGTTTTCTGATCCATGCCGAAATATAAGATTCTGTAACCAAGCCAATAATGCTTAAATTAGATAAAGCTTAATATGTTTTTGGGTAATGAATTTGTACTGCTAACTGTATTGCAGGTGTACACAGACTACAGAAGAAAGTGCTGTGTTTGTTATGGTTTGTTTCCTTGTGATTGGTTCTGTGTTGTTTCATTTCAAAGTGAGGAGGTGTCATTACAGGGTAAGACAAAAGAGTCAGTAAAAATTCTGATGGCTCTGCACCTTGATGTTAGAAATGTGTTGTTGGTCAGATTCATACATGTGCAAATGGAACTTTCCATTGCTAATTATTCTACGTAATAGAAGGTGGGTTATTCCATGTATAAATTATTATGTATTACTATATTTTTGGTTTGGAAAATGTAGTCTAATAAATTATATTCAAAATTATGTGCATATAATTCTTTTTCACTGGATTTGTATGAAACACCTCTCTGAAACAGAAAATGCTGCTCATATACTACATGTGTAATCGCCATACATGAGTTTCTTCAATAATTCATTTTCTGGGGAAGAGAGTTTGAAAAAAAAAAAAAATGTTTTGTTCAAAAGCTGTGAATTGCCTCTTTG
>VWYO01002895.1:119694-131609 GCA_013400275.1 Rhadina sibilatrix | reverse complement strand
AAAAAAAAAAAAGGCATAATTTCATTAATAGAATGTATTCAAATAATAAAGTTTAAAAAAATTGCATATTGTCTATTTATCAGTAAATTTTTTACTTTTACTTTGTCCAAGCAACTGTAGGTTTTTGGGCTTTTTTTTTTTTTGGTTTTGTTTTTAATACATAATTAAAAAGTATAGGTGAACACATATTGCAACACATTATTTGTATCTTCAAATAGTTTACTTGCAAATGTGTTGATATATGGGTCAAACTATGCATTTAACATAATATTTCCTTGTATTTGAAATTGTTATGCAAAATTAGTCATTATTTCTTCACCTGTAGAGTAATAGTTTCTAATGTTCTCAAAATCACATATTAGCATCTGTTAACTGAGACTTGAATTACCCCTGTGGATTGGATAAAAAATACTTAAATTTCACTTTGCTTGCAGTTGAATTCTAGCCAAGTGTAGGTTAAGTGTGGCAGACTTCTGCTGAGATGAATCAGAGGACCTATAATCAAGAAGATATGTGGTGTTACTGTGATTGAGAACAGTCTTAGAACAGATGAGAAATACATTCTCTCCTAGGCAAAACACCAAGGAATACCAAGGTTTTCTGAGATTATTCCGAAATAAATTATCTGCAGGGTGATAGTCACTAATAACACAAAGCTGAGATGTTATACAGATTGATATTGATCCAGATCGTGGCATAGGTTCCTATAACTTTTGCTTAGAGTACTAGCTCTGCTTTCTAAAGTAATACCCAAAATGCCACTGCTCTCCTTAGTTACTGAACCAGTCTGGAAGTGTGTTTCAAAAGCTATAACAAAATAACTGAAGAGATAACCTCTGAGATTTTGCTCTTGTAGGCTGACATAGGCAAAACTGTATTTCAGCTCTGTACTTTAATACATTCTTATTAAACTCTGCATCAACTCAGCCTCACCTTGAGCCCTGCGTACAGTTTTGTGGTGTCACAATATAAAAAAGACATTAAGCTATCAGAAAGTATCAAAAGAAGGGCTGCAAGGATGGTGGAGGGTCTGGAGGGGAAGCCATATGCCTGACTTAGAGCACTTGGTCTATTCAGCCTGGAGGAGCCTGAGGGGAGACCTCACTGCATTTACAACTTCTTGTGAGGAGAAAAGGAAAGGCAGGCACTGATCTCTTCACTCTTATGACCAGTGACAGACCTCAAGGAAACTACCTGAAGCTAAATCAAGGGAGGTTTAGGCTGGATACCAGGAAAAGGTTTGTTATCCAGAGGGTATTTGGGCACTGGAACAGGCTCTCCAGGGAAGTGGTCACAGTGATAGTATAGGGTTAAAATGATTTCTGTAGAACTGCAAGCAGGTAACTACAGGGGTTGGTAGTTAGGAAAGGTAACAGTTGGGAAGGGAAAGGCCCAGGCTTGCTGGTCAACAGGGCCTCGAGAATAGAACGTTGGCTTTGCTATAGTTGCAGTAGCTAAGGTTATTGTTTTACCTAAATCAAGTATGACTTTGTTCGGGGGAATTGAATGTGATCGCTGTTTGGCTAAATTACAAGAAATTTTGTTTAGGAACAATTCAGGGTAACCAATCAATTTGTAGCTATGTGGCAGAGGGGTATAAAACGTGTGTGTTGCAAATCACTGTCGGAGTCAGATTTGGGTTTGTCTGTGTACCCCGGCTCCCGGAGCTCCTCAATAAAAGCACCTGCATATAATCATTCCGTGGTTATGTGTTCCCAATGCTAACAACAGCACCAGGCCTGTCTGACTTCAATAAGCATTTGGACAGTGCTCTTAGGCACAAGGTGTGACTCTTGGGGTGTCCTCTGCAGGGCCAGGAGTTGGACTCGATGATCCTGATGGGTCCCTTCCAACTCAGCATATTCTATGATTAGTATCAAATCAACAGTGCTTAACCCTGAATTAAATAGTTGGCTTTGTATATGCTTGGCTTCAAAACACAATAGCCTTTTGTAAGTATGGAAGTACACTGTGCAATAGAAATTAAGTGTAATTTTTGATTTCATACAGCGTACTCCATACCCTTGCATAACTCATCATTTCCAAGCTTTTCTGGAAAATTTCCGAGTGTATGATAGGCATGCAAATAAACAGCTTTTAGCTCTGAATTGGTTTGTTTTATATTGAGATTATGTTTGTGTGTACACATTTGTAGTATGTATTTTATGATTATGGTTTTATTTATATGTATATATACTCATATTATTTATAAAAAT
Source organism: Rhadina sibilatrix (assembly GCA_013400275.1). Lineage (NCBI taxonomy): Eukaryota > Metazoa > Chordata > Aves > Passeriformes > Phylloscopidae > Rhadina > Rhadina sibilatrix. The sequence goes on along the minus strand of VWYO01002895.1, from coordinate 129,393 downwards.
ACATAACTAAATTTGTCACTTAAATGGTCTAAAATGAAAGGGAAAAATAGCAGAAATTAATTCTTTTTTTTAACAATAAGAGCTGATATAGGCTATACAAAATCAATTAAATGGTTAGAACTATTTCAGGAGGTTAGTTTACCTCAAATGTAAATGATTATACTGCAGTTAAGGTGTGCTCATTGGCATTGGGAATGATACCATTTCCAGTATCTTAGCTTTGTGAGAGTCAGAGCTTAATCTTATGACTTGTAGTGAAAGATAGATGTGATTAATGAAAATCCTCTTTTCTGAGATTAGGGAGACAGAGTTTTTGAACTAAAAAACTCAGACTCTTGTGTCTAGCTCAAAAAACTCTAATTCTCTGTCCACCACTTTCTCTATATAAAGCATGGAGATATTCACCCAGTTCAAAGGATTGACAGGAGAATTCATTATTTAGTATAAGAATGCCTGAAGGTGGAGAGACATGCAATAATGTTGTAAATAATGCCTATTGCAAAACTTTGACTAGAATTGTTAATTATCATCTTTGGCTTGACCAAGACATTTTTCATCTCTTAATCTGAGAAGTCTTATTTGTAGACTTGACAGAACTTTTACCATAATCTCAATTTCTATGCTAACTGAAGCAGCATGTGTAATAGAACCAGTTTTTCCCAGCATAAACAAAATTCATTATCTTTGTGTATTATCTCAGCCTTTTGCTTCCACTCTAATAGTTTTAGAATTTAGGATCCAACTCTGCAGGTCAGTGCACAACAGGGGCAGACAGACTTTCCTTCCCAGACTTAAATACAGGATAGGACCTGACTCATGTGCTGGCTGGTAGCGGTTGATAAAATTAGCAGAGGATGGAAAATCACTTGCTTGTAGCTGTTTGTAGGAATGATGGATTTATTCATAGTATCAGCTTCTGCTCCCTTGCTGTTTTGCTTGTGCCTTGCTTAAATAAGCATAGGGCTACTTAACTGAGATCATACAGAATAACTTTGGAAGATGTATCAAGATTTCCTTCAGTTAGCATTTCCTTATTATGCCTAAGCTAGTTGTTCCTTTGCAAAAAGCAGAGGTTTAAAATCTTACCCACGTACACTTTTGGGGAATTATTTAGTCCTGCCAGGAGAACAGTCCCTCCAGTTCATTTACAAATTCTGCTAAACGTGTTTGTTGAGATCAGTTTTGTCGTTTTCCTGGTTCTTGAACTTTCAGGTTGTGAGAGAAAGTTAATATAAGATACAGAACAACAGTATTTAGAGCTAAAACACACTCCAGCATGAAATACATGTGAAGGAGACAAAGAAATGAGCACAGATTTTTACAGGGTGGAGATTAGGATTCTGCAAGATTATTTGCTTCAGGATATCTTAGAAAATTAAAAAAAAAAATCCTTTACAGGAAGTCGTATTTCATATTTTCATTTTATATTCATATTTTAAAAATCTTTTTCAGTTATTTTTGACTATGTCACCTGTGTAAGCAACATTTTAATATTATTACTTATTATTACTTTCCTCTATACAGCCACTATATACCAGTTTTAATTAGTATGTGTGTTGTTAAGAAGCCAATCAAATCTTAAAATAGTGGAAATAATGTATTGACTTCTTTTTTTCTGAAGTATCTCAGATATTTTTGCATTAATACAATATTTTGCATTTTTGCATTTGCATATTTCTGCATACTGACAAATAAAAGTTGTGAAACCTGACAAAACTTATTTTTTTCAGTTGTAGTTGTTATTTAACAGTATTTAGGGTGATAGAAGACTTGGATGCATTCTTTAGGGGCTCACAGAGGGGATTTTTGACATTGATCAAATTCAGCAAAATACAGGAATCATGTTTTTAAAATATGTGTCAGTTAATAAAAGATGAACACAAAATATTTTTTCTTAGAAATGATGTGACAAGATGGATTACAGACATTCTACTTACACAACAAAGCAATTTCCAAAAATCAACAGTTAAGTTCTATGTAAATAGTATGAAAGAAATTTTATAATAATTATGGGAATATGTAATTCTTTGTTTTGGAAGCTAGTAAGAAAGCATTTTACACTATAAAACACATTTTCAAAGCACCGTCTTAAAAATGTTATATAGCTTCTTCCAAATAATTTCTGTCTCATTTTTCTTCTGTGTTCATCTTCCTTTTCTGTTCCTTGGTAATTTTCTTCTCTTTGTTCTTATATGACCTTGCTTTTCTCAATTATATTTTTTATAATTCTTTTTTTACCCACCTCATTGTTATTTATCCTTTAAGTTGCAGTATTTCCTAGAACAGGAGTTCTCAAACTCCAGGGGTCATGATCCCTCTTAGGCTAATTAGTATAGCCATGTAAACAGAAATGTGGTTGCAAGTCTGGAAATGACCCCAGAAATGAGAATGGAAATGGGGATTATAAACCCTGAAGTGGAGCCAGAAGCAAAAGAATTTTCAGAACATTAGCCAAAGTGCAAAGTAATATGTATCCAACCCTATTCTGCAGAGTGCTGAGAATTCTGCAGGGCAATAATTATCAAGACAAAACAAAAAAGATGATACATACAAATAGTAAAAAAGGAGGCACTTTGGAGAACAAAAATAATAAAAAGTGAGAGATTCTTGGCCAGTTAAGTAAAGCTTTTTTTTTTTTTCCCCCCTTTTTTTTTTAAATCTTTCTCCCCCCTTAANACTTTGGAGAACAAAAATAATAAAAAGTGAGAGATTCTTGGCCAGTTAAGTAAAGCTTTTTTTTTTTTTCCTCCACTTTCTTCTTGAACTCTTGCTCCCCCTTAAAATTGTCACTAAGTACTTCAAGCTTTCAAATGTTCTTCTCTCTGCCCTCTCAGGTTGCAGCTTTTCTCCATGCCTTTGTGAAGAAAAACAAGGTTGGATAGTGTGGGAGGGAGCTTGTCTTTCAAACAGTCCAGTGTCTTCTGCTGATACACTGGCAGCTATTAAACTGCCAACCCACTTCTCTACTAAGCCATGTTTTCATAGGGCAATATAGGCCATCTCAGGTCAGGCACCACACTGCCCTGCAGTAACAAAACTCACTTCAAAGAAAGAGAAAAAGGATGCTGACAGCTGACACTGTGGCTCTTTTATGGGAAAAGGCAAGATAAGGGATCTTGGAGTTCTATAAGAAATGGCAGAATCTTTGGATCCACCACTGAGTTAGATATAAGAGGTTAGACTACTTTTGCCAGAGTGACTTTTTTTTTTTTTTTTTTTTTTTTTTTTTTTTTTTTTTTTTTTTTGTCTATTAGGCATGACATAGAACACTCCTGGCTGTAATCTTCATTTCTTTCCTTGCCAGAATTTGCAGCATCACCTGGACAAAATACTGAGTAGATTGTTTACGGGTCAGTGACTATTTCAAGAGAAAATTTGCTAATCAGTTCTTTAAGGGTAAATCAGAAGAGACACGAGGTTAGGTTTAGAGTTTTGATCACAAATTCTTTATCTGTTTCACATTTGAAATAAGCATCTTAAGGAATATCAGAAAATCATATAAAAATAAGAGATTTCCAGCAGAGAGTAGTGCATGTATTTTTATCTTATGTATTATGTATATGGTTTCTCTATTTGTCTTTGTTAAATTTTGATCAGGTTAATATTATTGGAATCAGTAAAACTGACACATCTAACAGCAAAATGGGATGTGAGAAGTGTTTTTTCTTGACGAAAGCTCAGAGTGGTTTGTTCAGGATCTCATAGCTGTGCTGTTGATTTTTCTCTCTTCAGTTTCACTTGCTTTCCTTCCCATTATTTATTTATATAACTAAAGAAAAAAAGGTTAATTTGGAAGAAATCAGTACAAGCTTTCAAATCAATACATTGAGATGAAAGACACAGCAGCAAGCCTGTCGTGTAGTTTACTTCCATTTGGTGTGGTTGTTTGGAATGAAATGATTTCCCAATAAATGCAACAGCTTCAAGGATAGAAACACACTGGGTCTAAGTGACTTACTGAAGTGTATGTGCTGTGGAATAATTAATGGAGCACCATACAAATTAGGTGGGTAAAAGTAAAGTGTTGTAGACTGCAGCTATACCTTCCTTGCAGGAGGAGATGAGGGGCACACCCATCCTTACTCTATCCACTGTCATATTTGAAGTGAACTGTGAACACTGGAACAGAAAAAGTCTTGTGTAAACAGGAGAGAATAGCTGTGAGGACTATTTTATTGGATCTTTTAGGACTTCACACTCTGTTAGCAAATACAGTTTGAGAGCATTTAATCTGTTCCAGTCCGTTAACAAATCTCTTGCAAGGCTGTGAGAGATTCATTGTTGTATCCTGACATATGACGTACGGCTTCAATAACTGTACTGGACACACAGGGTGATGATCTCTCACCTTTCTGAGCAATGACATTGCTACACTAGTATTTCTCTTCAAGAAAAGCTCATAAGTAAAATTCCCGGTGGAGCAAGAAGTTACATTAATCACACAATTGCAAACAGAGTCATAGTGGTAGCTCATTGCAAACATGGTTATTTCCTCTCTCTGTTTTCCTTTTGGCCTCGACATCTAGCACTGAAATTAGTCTGAATACCCAGTTTTTATTGCTGTTCATTCCATGCCTTATCAAGGAGCCACTTCTGAGCTCTGGACATACTAAATCTCCTATATGATGAGCAGTGCTGTGTTTATACCTGTTAAATGGTATTTTGTTTAAGATGTATGTGCAGTTAACAAGTAGAACTTGTGGATTTTGCCTGCTAGTCCCTAGCCCTGGTGTTTTTTACCATTGACTAGCAGAGTCTGGAATGGCTCACTGGGTCAGGTGATTAGGAATTACTGGGCTGAGATCAAAACACTGAACTTGTCAACAGAAGAAATGTGACAGCTCCATATCCCTCAGAGCTGTGGCCACTTCCCTACTCGGTTATGCCCGTCCAGCATGATACTCCACTGAGCATCACGCGAGAGTGAGGCTGATACCTCAGATTTTAGCTTTCATAGTTTCAGATTCTGTGCTGCCTAAGGATGTAGTTTTGAGCCTCATATTAAGTGTCAGTAAGCTCTCCTCACAGAACAAGTAGACAAAACAAACCTTTTCCTGCTGAGGACCAAGGACAACTTTCAGCGAAAAAGCATAAACAACAGTGGACTGAAGGGAGGAACAAGAAGGATGGGACCTTACAACCTGAAGCTGTAATTGGACAATTAAATCCCAAAATGCAAGTGGACCAAAACATATAATTGTAAAATCTCGTGATCGGGCAGCCATTTTGTGTGCCCATTCCTAACCCACCCTGGGTGCAGCCTTGGTCAGGCTGGAATGCCCAGGATGGGTCCTGGAAACCTTTTAATAAATGTATACTTTATTCTCTAGATCTGTCCAGCCTCTGTTTCAGGTCAGCCTTCCTAAGGCATCAAGGCATCACAGCTAATTAGATCCTATTTCTATTGATGTGTATTAACCAACAGCTCCAAGTGCTTTATAATTATAGACTCTATATATCCTGCTTGAAGAGTGTGTTTATACCTGCCTAAAGATGCCCAAGCAAACTGGCCAGGGGGAAGGGTGGAAGGTAGGGGAAGAGAACAGCAATAAAAAGTCAGACATGCAGTGAAACAACAGACAACAACATACAGTCACTCACATGTTTCAGTTTACTGATTTTAAGATGCCAAAGCATTTCAAACTATGTTAAGGTTATTTATGTAGATAGATAGCAATAGTGTAGGTGCATAAGTTGTTACAGTTTCAAATTGAAGTTTCTTAGGTTCCAAAAATAGTTTCTACATATATAATTGTTGTGGTCTTGACATTAGAGAGCAACTTGACTGTGTCAAAAGTAAGTTCTGCCAGACTCTTTTAAACTAAACATTTCTCTTTCTTTCTTGAAGGATAAGCAAATATCTTTCCTTGTGATTGAAGTTTAAATCTATATTTTTAAAGGAAACATATAGAGATTTCCTTTTTTCCTCTGGCACTGTGATCAGATAAGGAACACAAGATAAATTTATATCTGTGGATAGAAGTTCAAATCTTCATGTTCCACATCTCCAAATGTCTCATTCTAAGGTGGTAGTACTATAAAGTCAACATTAATAAAAAGAAAAAAGACTATATTGAAAGCAAAGGTGATGCATAAAAGCTTGGCCATCAAGTCTATTGAATGTTCACTGTGTTCATCTGAGGACTGATGGGTTCCAGTTTATTACATATGTTTGGTATTTTATCAGTGCCTTTGTAAGGTAAAATGGATAAGCCACCCTTAAAGTCAGCACCAAAAATTAAGCCCCTCTTTGCAATTGGTTTAGACATGTTCCAAAGGAAGTTCAAAGAAGTACACCAGTCAAAGGGTTATTGGGATTGAATCCAGTAGGAAAAGATAGCTATTAAGTTAATGTATTTTCATGGTCTGACTTTTCAGCTGCTCTGTGGGGAAAATGTCAGTTCCACCATCTACTTCTGTAGTAAATGCTGTTTGGTTTTCATCTGAAAGAAATGTTAAAAGCATCTTATAGGAGGAGGTGTCTCTATGAAATCCAAGTGACAGGAAATGCTCAGACTCTGGAAACTATCTAGGTGAACTTCCTTAACTCACTATTATCTTACTTTTTTCAGATTGTTAATGTAAATCTGTGATTATATAATCAAATTCCTGTCTGGGGATTTTTTCCCCAGTTTTGTGAAAACATTTATTCTGAGAGACAAAGAAAGTTATATATGTCCATATTCCTCAGGCACCAAAACTTTCTTGGAACTTCTCTAAAAGATTGTCAAGTCTTATTCTGCAATGGGATCTTGCCCAGTCAGCAACCCATAGGCACTTACAAGGATGAATTTTGGCCAAGGAAGCAATTTATCAACATCAGCAGTGCTGACTGATTCATTAATAGCATCAACATCATGATCAGAAATTAATGAAAATGTCCCAAAGTAAATATCTTTTGCTGAGTCAGTATTTAGTAGTGCCCTCATTTTTTTACCTGTGAAAAGTAATTCCAGGTATTACATTTTTCCAATACCATCTTCTCTCTGGTGCTCCTGTTTTCCTTACTAATTTTTCTGCCTCATAGCCTAAGTAAATAGCAAATCTTTTGAGAGGCTTTTAGGTGAACATACCATCATTTATATAAGAAATAATAAAAGATATAGTTCTTTAAAAATTAATTTTGTGTGTGATTCATATCAGCTAAGTTTAAATGTCTTCAGTCATGACATCTACATTTGATCTGATCAACTTTGACTCAGTAAACAGCTAAACCACTGTACTTTACACGTATGGGGTAATTATAAAATGAAAATTACTTGAAAGTACCATTTTCTTCTCACTCACTACAAATAGAGTATAAGGTGACTACCTCAAATACAGGAATCTGCTTTTGCCCAGTTTTCCACATTCTGTGCCCTAGACAAGAGGGTCTAGTGTTTATGAACAGTATAGCCCTAAATTGATCATATATCTTACAACTCACAACCATTTCCATATTCTCTAGTTAAGAGGAATAAATAGTTTAGAAAGTGAATTTAGACCAAGCATAAGAGAGTAACATGGGCAGTTACCATAATGTTCTACACACATTCTCAGATGCTGATTAATCCCTCCCCCCTGCTTATTATACAATAAAACAAAAAAGTAAACAAACTAGTTTCCTTGCAAGTTTCTACGATTTTCTTTGCTCATAAATGAATTTGTTAGGAACATCATGTCATTGGGGTTCATATTAATGATAAAGACAAATATTTATTACCTGTCTGACCCATTCTACTCCTGCATATCTTCCCATTTTCTGCCCAAAGTACAAAATTAATGTTTAATTTTATTCTTGAGTACTTCATTATCACAGCAGGGAGCTTAGGTACTTGACTCAAGGTTGTAGATTTCAGTGTTGAAGGAACAGAGATGAATATGCATTCCCCAACCATAAACTGGGCTAATTGTATTTCATTTCCCCAGAAACTGGGTAGGTAAACATTTTCTGAGCTTGAGGGAGGCCCATGTACTGTGGAAGTGGAGACTACATAAGTACTTTAGGTANTTTTCATGCCTGTTTGTTTGTTTGTTTGCTTAGAGATGGAGAGGAGATTAATTTTCTTTTTTTCCTGGAGTGAACTGGAACAGTATGAGTTCCTGCAGAGAGAATACCAGCATACACAGTTCACACAGTTCACATGCTGCAGAAAACGAAAGATGGGAGCTCAAAGACTTTGAATGCTCCTAAAAATCACTGGATTAAAAGTCACAAAGTCTGCTAGCTAGGAGCAAGGACAAGGACTCCCAACTGGCCACTAAAAGCTTTTTAATCTTTAGGCTATGGGATGCTCATTTGCTTTTCTCGCTGGTTGAATGAAGCATTTCTGGTAATCCATTTGTCCCACTCTGAAAAAAATCCACTCAGAATCTTCAGCAGCAACTTGGTTAAGGCCACAGGTAAACAAGCAGCTGAAGTGTTTTAGTATTTTAGTGAAAGCACAGACTGGAGCACTTAGTTTCAAGTTGCTAATCAAATAATTTCATAGCTAGGCTAATATGCAAAGAGACACAGCATATAATCAATGTATATTTTTATAAAGAAAACAGTGAGAAAGTTCTTCACAGTCAAAGGGCAGACTTAGCTTGCTATGTGTGAAAAGGTCACCAGACCCCTATTTAACACTTTGGACTGGCTGAGCTAAGCACTGACTCAAGCCATTACATGCTACGTTTTGATGAGATAATAAATGGGATTTTAGAGTGTCTACTACTGGATCAAAATACTTTGGCCACATGACCATTTTGTCAAGCCGGTTTACAAGCCTTTGAAGGAAGAATTTTTTTCTTTGCTGGCCTTATGCTGGATAAAATATCACCTGTCTGTACCACTCTATTTTTATGCTGCTTCAGGTGTCATCTACCAACTTACAGCAAGCATAAACCTTGGTTAAAAGTATGAAGTCAGCATAAAATTCCCATCATCTGCTCTGATTACTTGAACAGAAATACATTCCTGTGCTCCAAGATGATCTGCAGTGCTTTGTGATCCAGCAATAGATGTAGTATGAAATTATTATGAAATGCCATAACACAGATGACTACCAGACTACACCTTCATAGATCTGCCTCTTTTAAATCATATTCTCAGGTTTGGGTTAAGGAACACCTTTTGTCTAGCAGGTCAGAAAGTAAAAATACCGTGCATTCTGACAACATAGCTCACTGTCATGTCAGATGAGGTAGGGTTTGTTGGGCTGTATTATAAATGGGATCACTGACGTGACCTGGAGAAGGTTTTAAAAAAATTCCCCTTTACTGTTTCTGTTGTTGTAAAGCGCTTTTTTTTTTTTTTTTTTTAATCTAGGGAACCCATTTAGAATGTTCTCTGCACACAGCTGCATCAGAACAGACTGAGAAAACTGCATCCTGCTGTGTAGGCTAAAAATAAATAACTGGAGAGAGGAGGGAGCAGAAAGTTCTTACAGGTTTTACCGCTAGAGGAANAAATTTTTATTACCCTGTCAATAAAGGCCTTTCATAGCATATTACGAATGTCTCAGTGGACTAAGGTAGTGACTCCAGACAGTCATAAATCACCTTTTGAATAAAAGAGTTACTTTTGCATCAACTGTATGAGATGTAAACACTGTGTATTGCTGTTGGTCATCCCTGTCCAAGACATGAGGTCTGGAAGAAATTACTGCTGGCTCAATAAATAAAATTTGGGAATGGAATTTTTTTTTGTATTAAGAAAAGATCACTTTTTGTTTCTGT
>VWYO01002895.1:95451-119352 GCA_013400275.1 Rhadina sibilatrix | reverse complement strand
TTTTTTCTTTGCTGGCCTTATGCTGGATAAAATATCACCTGTCTGTACCACTCTATTTTTATGCTGCTTCAGGTGTCATCTACCAACTTACAGCAAGCATAAACCTTGGTTAAAAGTATGAAGTCAGCATAAAATTCCCATCATCTGCTCTGATTACTTGAACAGAAATACATTCCTGTGCTCCAAGATGATCTGCAGTGCTTTGTGATCCAGCAATAGATGTAGTATGAAATTATTATGAAATGCCATAACACAGATGACTACCAGACTACACCTTCATAGATCTGCCTCTTTTAAATCATATTCTCAGGTTTGGGTTAAGGAACACCTTTTGTCTAGCAGGTCAGAAAGTAAAAATACCGTGCATTCTGACAACATAGCTCACTGTCATGTCAGATGAGGTAGGGTTTGTTGGGCTGTATTATAAATGGGATCACTGACGTGACCTGGAGAAGGTTTTAAAAAAATTCCCCTTTACTGTTTCTGTTGTTGTAAAGCGCTTTTTTTTTTTTTTTTTTTAATCCAGTGAACCCATTTAGAATGTTCTCTGCACACAGCTGCATCAGAACAGACTGAGAAAACTGCATCCTGCTGTGTAGGCTAAAAATAAATAACTGGGAGAGAGGAGGGAGCAGAAAGTTCTTACAGGTTTTACCGCTAGAGGAAAGCGTCAATGAACATGTCCCTCAGGCTCTTAATTCAGGTTTATGGATTTCACTTTCTAGGCTGGATGTCTAACTTTCAGAGTTTCCAGCACTTAACATGATATATGTTCAAGTGCCTCAACTTTTTTTATTTTCTCTAGCCCTCTTTCCCTGTATCTGTAGCATAATTTTTAATTGTTGGCCTACATATGGTTAGGTCTCTGTGGTACCTATGGAGGGAGGAAGATTAGAAGGAAATAGCTTAGATAACCACTTATGATACCAAAGGTTTCAAAAGTGTAAGAACATGCTATATATTTTCACAGGAAACTTTACAAAAGAAAATAGAATTCTTCCTTTGTTTATTTGTTTTGTATATCAACCCCTTTTAAAGATGATTTTAGTATAGGTTGGATCTGCTAATTCATTTCTCTACTGCCATTATTCATGTACTGAAAAAGAAAAAAATATACTGATACATGTTACCTCAGGCTCAAATATAATATTTTTGAAGGGGTTTCTTTGGTAAATTGATTAGGTACTCAGTGCACTCCAGCTCTGCAAGAGTGATTAAGCAACTGCTTACACTTCAGATACTGACATACTTTAGTATGCTGCAAATTTTTTATTAAAAATAAATTCAGAACTTGAGGCAAGATAGCTAATATTTTATTATTGATATTTAGTATAATAAATCATATTCTCATAATTTGTATTAGGGCATGAGACAGATACAGGCAATTTTTCAAAATCTACATCATCCATTTTTTCATAGTGTATTGAAATGACACCTGATGCTGACACCTGAAAAGATGCTAGTTTCAGTCCCACTAAACAATGGCATTTTCCTTGAATTTTCTGCATGGGAAAAAATATTTGGCAGTAAGTATTGAGATTACCTCTTCATCACACCAATCTAACCAATTTTATGAAAATTTCCATTAGAGAAAAAAGGGTGCAGGGTTTAAATCCCTTCAGACTCAAGAGAGGCTTAAGCTCTTGTTCACTAAAGAGGCACTCTGATCACTGGGAAAACAGGGTACTGTAGCCAATATCATGTTAAAAGGATGGGCATAAAAAGCTTTTGAAAAATTATGAACTCCACTTAAGTGATTATAGACCTTTGCCAAGGACAAGATCATTCTTATCATTGCAATAGACTGAGGCATCTAAATGCTGAAAGGAAGTGGTATTTAAGCTTTGTTTTCTGGCAGCCTCTAACAAGCTTTCTCTTCTTAATGCCAGGTGAGTTACAGTGCATCATACCCTCCTATTTCTGATGCATTTGTTGTACAAATTTCAATCTACATCTGAAATTTAACAAAAGGGGAGACTTTAAGGGAATTATAATAGGCCCCAGATGGTAACACAGAAGAGATGGCAATCTCTCCTGGTATCCATAGGTTTCTAAACTAACTCTAGAAGGTTTTCCCCTTGCTCAGTGTTTTAAAGCTCATAGTTTCTGCATTTTCAAGCATATTAAACAATATATCCGTTCTAATTGGGTTGTTTTTTTTTTTGGATTGGTTATAGGTTGGGTTGGAGTATATGAATATTTGAAGAGAAGAAGTCTATTATTCAGCTGTATGACAGCTGAATGAGGGTTCGGTTAGACACAGGTTTTTTAGCTACTGTTTTACTAAGTTATATGTTTAATGAAGTAATTGCATAAAGGCTTAGAGGCTCAGGATAACCTGTTCCCATATTTCCTCCACAATTTTAAAGAAAAACCATCTCATCTAAAACGCAAATTGATAAATCCTTTTTAATTTTTTTAAACTCCCTCTAATATCATGCTTATCTGCTCCTGCAGGTAGAACAGAACCAGAGACAGCAAGCCGTGATTATTCCTCCCATTTCATGTTTGTTCTCTTTTTTTTTGTTAACTTCCATAGTTCTGCCATTTCCTGTATTTGACCTCTACTCCTATAAGAAGACAAGAATGAACAAGAAAGCACTCATCTACCAAGGCTCTTTTAATCAGCATTGTTTTCATTTTCTCAGAAACTATATCTCCATTACCACCCCTCAAACTCTATGCCTTTCAGATCATAAACTGTGCTGGGTGAGCTATTTATCTGTGTTTGTACAGCACACAGCACTGAGGTCTTTGGGTGCTACCATCTTACAGTAATCTCATGTTCACTAGGAAGAACAAAGACAAGTTTATCTTGGAAAAAGTAAACTAATTCACAATGCAAGTCAGGTTTGGGCCTCTGAGCCATCCTTTCTGTTAAAGATTGTTAGTTTTTACTTTATAGATTTTTAATAGTTTTTGAGCTTTTGGGTGCTAAAGGGGCTTACATCAGTAATCTAAACACCTCTGCTTTTCAACACAGATTTATTGTGGTTTTTAAACAGCAATTATCTATCATAAAAAGAAAAGCAGTATTTCACCATCTCTTTTTTACTGGGGCTTCCCATACTAGCTTGCTATGCTTAGCTGACAATAATCTGAAGTGCAATGCTCAGGCTCAAGTAGTTTAAGGAATGAAGAAGGTTGACAGCCTCAGCTACACTGAGGTGTGATTTGGTCAGGGAATAAATTCTAAAGCAATACAGAAGCTGCAAGAGAAAATCATATTAAAAGAGAGTCAAATTTAAAGTTGTTCAGTAGGTGGCCTACTAATTACTCCATGCAGGAGGGAAATGTGTTTAGGTAGGAGGTCAGGAGGAAGCACTACCGTTTTCACACTGAAAACCCTCAGAGAACTCTCTTTACTTCTGGTCTCTGTTTACCAGAGATACTTATGCATATCATATTAGATATTTGTACTTTAAAAAAAAAAAAAAAAAAGCAACAACAAAATGAGCGAGCAGAACACTTGCTCAGCACAAGTTTCCCACATTCTGGGGTACTGCTCTTCTTGTTAGAACAGTGAGCTCATATACACAGCAGTGCCCTCCACAACTGAGTAATGATCATAAGTGGCCATGTTCAGTACAGGTTTTGATCTTTTGAACCTGAACCAAATGGAACATCTTGCAGTTTGGCAAAATGCTGACAAGCACTTCTGTGTTTTCTGTTGATTTCTTCCAAATGGTTCTCTCAGTATTGGGAAATGAACCTTTCATATCAGTACTGCTTTCACTAAGTCCTACAACATTCTGCATATTCATGGTCAATATCACGTTGGCTCATGAGGATGACACATGAAGGCTTGTGTCAGCTCCATGAAATCATACCTTGACCTGTAATATTTCTGCCCTTATGTTCTTCATAGATAGAGCAATCAGTTGAGTGTTCTGAAATGGTGCATGAGGCAGACACCTTCACCAAATTGAAAACTAAAGGTGGTAGCCTGAATAGGACTCTCAATTATATATTTTTTTTAAATGCTCAATGATGGAAAATCTTCTGCCTCTTCTGTTTATTATTCTCACTGCTAAACCCTGTGTTTTCAATGTATTTGGATTTGTCTGGCTTCAGTTTTCAGCCCTTGGTTTATGTTACCTTTTTTTCTGTTTCATTAATAAAAGCTTTAGTCCTTTCTACTCATGAAAATAGTTATGCCCTGAGAGAAACTGTTTTCTTATCTCACAAAAGCTTTTGTCATTTTGAAAAATTCAGGAGAATAATTTAATTGAAGTGTCTGAAATGTAGACCAAACCCAAATGCAATTACACTTCACAATACAAGAAACAATATTAAAATATTGTGTGTAGATTTCTGACTGATGAGATTTTTAGATTTTTTTTATTAATGTAATCACAATACTTTCAAATCTTCTGTTCATGAACGAAAATGTTCAACCTCTTTTCATTTTCTCAACCTTAATTTTTTTACTCCACTCTGTGAAATGTATCTTTAATGCTTTTCACTGATTGACTTGCTTAATGACAGCACAAGTTCTTCAAATTCTTGCTATTAATTTTTAAAAGTTCTTTAAAAGTGTTGGACAGAAAGATTTACTTTCTAAACACTTCTCTCTCATCAACACATAAAAGAGTTAATCCTGTCCCTCTACTCAGTCCAGGTGAGGTAGCATAGGGAGCACTGTGTCCAGTTCTGAACACCTCTCCTATGAGGAAAGATTGAGGGAGCTGGGCTGTTCAGCCTTGGAAAGAGATGGATGCAAAGGGACCTCATCACTGTCTATCAGTATCTAAAGGGAGGGTGTCAAGAGGATGTTTCCAGGCTCTTCCCAGTGGTGCCAAGCAATAGGACAAGAGGTAATGGGCAGAAAGTGATGCACAGGAAATTCCATCTGAATAGGAGGAAGAACTTTAATGTATGGGTAACTAAGCAATGGCACAGACTGCCCAGAGAGGTTTTTGAGTCTCCCTCACTGGAGCTATTCAAGAACTGTCTGAACACAATTCTGTGTCATGTGCTCTAGGATCCCACTGCTTTATCAGGGAGATTGGACCCACTGTGGTCCCTTCCAACCGTACCATTCTGTGATTCTGTGATTTTCCTAATAGCAGTAGTTTTGGAGGTCTTACTGAGTGTTATCTTTTAGTTTGTCCTCTGTTCCTTCTCTTTTCCTTATTAGATTCAAACCCCTTTTTACAAACTCTTCTTGCACCAAACAATCCTTCCATTTTGTAACAGGAATATACATTTTTAAACTTTCACTAGGACACCACAGTAAAAAAAATACTCTTTTGATGGATTTTTCCCAAGTAAGCTATATGTGACCTGTAGTCAGCATCTTCTTATCCCTTGTTAATTCCCCCATAACCATTTAGTTATACATCTTCACTTAGTTTTTAAGAGGTCATATACTTTTCTTTCTGCCTTTTTTTTAATATGTTATTTTTCTTTTGCTCTAGTCCTGTGAACCAGCTGGCCAAAAGCCTCTCTAATATTTTTCAGTTATTCTCTTAGGAAGACCTTACCATTATATATGTCTTTCTCATGAGATATAGTCTCAGACATTTCCCTTCAGCCAAATACTGATTCATATCAGAATATCAGACTAAAGAATTTTCACTGACTTTAGCTGGTTTGTCATTCTCAGTAAAATTTTATTTATGTATGTTGGAGAAAATAGGAAGAAGAGGCTTTAGCAGAAGAACAAAATTCTGTTCTACCTCTCATCCTTATTAAAATACTTTGCGTAATATGTTCAACAACCTTCATCCTTTTTACATGGTTTTACATCTTCTAAAATATTCTGACATCACAACCTGAACCGTTATCAAGAGATTTCCTGAAAGAAGAAGGAAGGCATAGAAAGGATGGTGAAGCCACCTATTTAGATTTTTTTTATCGTTCTGCTCCTGTATTCAATTTACCTCCTGTTACCGAGTTTACCTGCAAATAGAAATCTTGTTGATCCACAATCTCACATAAGAAGCAATTAGATACATTTATTAAAGCAAAAAGCAACATAATTTACAACTTTAAGAATAAAGCTTGGAGAAGATCATGAAGATGGCTGAAGCACCTGAGTGAAGGTAAGAAAATAGTTACAATTTTTCCATATTTCCCTGAGGTTTCTCCTTTCTGTCATGTCTCATACATAGATATGTATGGTTTCCCTTAACATCCATACTGGAAAACTTACATTATTTACATCTTGTAGCATTATCTAAGAGTTCCCATGCAAATGTTCATCCCAAATAATTCTTTTTAAATTCAGAAGTCTTCAGAATCACATCAAATTATTTATCTGGTTGCAAAATGTGTATGCTAATGCAATACACGTTTTAAAAAGTTAAACCTATGCTCACAACAAAATGTATTTTTCTCGCATAGTACATGACAATACAGGCATTTAACTGTACAATGGAAGACTTCCAAGAAAACCAGGTGAGAAAATAATCTTTTCACCCATGTTTTGCTGCTAAGAGGCTACTAGAACATCTCACAAAGGGATTTTACAAGGGGTTAGTTGCAAGGAAGCCCCCATCATATAATGAAGGAGCACAAGTCACAGGAAAACAAAAATTATATCAACAAGAAAAAATGACAATAAATTGAATACAGGAGCAAGAGGAACTAATCAGAAACATATCTACATGACAATACAAGTGACAACACCAAAGCTGCCAGCACAAATGCTTAAGAATTCTTCCAGAGAGCCAAGAGCATTTGCTGAGGTAAAAATATCTGCACAGTCTGACATCTCTGCTGCAAAAATGAGGAGGATGAGCACTATAATGAGCTGAGAATAGTGCATTGCCTATCTCAAAAAAGGCATATATTTTTTCTTTTATTTCCAATTGACAGAAAGGACTTGTGGGAAAAACAGAAAAAAAAATGACACTCCCACCCTTCCACTTCCCCATTTTGAATAATACGTTGAACTAGCTCAAAATATTTTTTTATTCTAGTAGTGACTCACCAAGAACACAGGTATGTTTTGAGCAAGAAAGCATCATATGGAAAATAAGTGAAGAGTTTTATGCTGAGTTATTTTCTTTGTCTGACTCTAAATCATGCTCAATCTTACTTTCCATAGTAACATTTATTATTCAGTTTTTATGTCTTAATGATACTAAAGCATGAAACACACAAACTCGTAAAAACACTGTCTCAGAATAAAGCTTTTGAAGTGATAATGTTCAGATGTCAATTAAAAAAAATACTTTCTCTTGATCTTAGCATAATGGACCCCCATCAACAAAAAGTCAATATTGTGTTCCCTTCTTGTCTGAAAAACTGACAAGTCAATGTAATTAATTCTTGTACATCTAGTTGTATAATGGCAATTTAAAGTGAAAACCTACTTTTTCCATTGAGATTTAGAATGAGTCAGTGATATTCGAATAATCAAATGTCAATGGAATTATTTCAGTCCCATTCTGATTTATTATAGTCATTAAAGCAGAAGTTAAAGTATAATAAAGGTATCTGCTTGGTATGCCCAGGAGCTATTTTTTCTCAGTAAATAACAGCTGTCTTAATTCTTTTCTCCTGTAAAAATTGGAGGTTCAGAAGAAATTATTGAACTCCGAAAATAATTTTTTATTTATAGATGTTTGAAACCATTAGAAAAGGGTTTTTAGTGTTCTTTGCCTATGGAATTATTTCACTGATTAACACCTACTTTTGAAGGCAGCTGACACTGTGAGAAATCAGGGGAAATAAGCTGGGTCATAAACTAAAGAAAAACTGGCATCATGATAGGAATAGATAACTGACCCTTTATAGCAGCACTAACGAGACTCATTCTAATATATACTGTAACCAGACCTCAGAAAACAAATTTTCTCTGGCAATACATGTTTTAGAATATTTAAATGCATTAATGTCCAACATAATTTGAGAAACTTAGTGTTTTAGTGGGTTGATTAGGATTTTCAATATCCTCAAATTGATTCTCTGTGAAATGACTAAATCAGTTAGTTGAGGGTTTGTAATCTGAAAAGAAAATAAGACAATGAATAAACCAAAGCTTGAATGCTTATTCATATAGCAAAATCGAGTAAAGTATTTTAGCTTTGGGACTCAATAATTCATACAGCTAGGTATTTTTAAAGTTGTGCAGAAATCATTTTATCATATCAAATAGACACCTCAAGAAACATAAGGACTATTTCACCATCACTCTGTTTTTATTCTTCATTCTACTCTACATTCTTCATGCTGTACTATTTGTAAGACCGCTATCATGGAAACCGTAGAAATCCAAAGAAGTTTCCATAGTTGCAAACATTTTGCAAGTAAGGCAGCAAGCCTTGAGGAGTCCATTCATTATATACTGTGGCAGGAAAGTTACATTAAAGAAGTGATGGCAAAACAGACAGAGCAGTAACACAGAATTAGTTGTTGCGTAGTGTTTCCAGAACCATATAGAAAATAAGTAGGATCACGAGTAGCAGCACCAGCAACGTTCACTTTCCTGCAGATTTCTGTTTGACTTGGAGGATTCTCTGATGTCAAATAAGATTTGAAAGGACACACAAGTATTTTCTTCAGAATTGAAATAAAAGGAACTTTCTCTTTCAGTCAACTATTTTTTTCTTAACTTTTCAAGAATTTAATATTTATCTAGGCTATTAAAAAAACCCTAAGAAGCTTAAAATCTTAGCAGGATGATGTTTGAAAGACGGATACACGCATAAAACAGGTTTTAATTCTGTGTAAGAGTTTACAGATGCATAGTTTTCTAAGATACTGGAGTAGTCAGAAAACATCTGATCATTAAACTCAGGGGAATCCAGACAGTATTTCAGCTGGCCCTAAACTACACAAGGATTTTTTTGCCATGCATGGGTGACGGGAACATTTTTAATTCTTTAGGCATGTTGCCTGGCCCTTGGTAGAGCCTTAGAAGGGGTGAGTCTCTCACAGGTCTTGTGCACATATCTGACTGTCCCAGGCAGTCTAGGACAGCTCAAATGGCATTAGACATCACTGCATGAGCAATTGAACCAACATCTACAGGCTACAACGGAGAATAAATCTCCAGGCTTGTTGACTTGCTGAATGTGCTGACTAGGGCTCCTGGGCTGTCTTCAGCTGCTGACCCTTCGGGGCCTTAGTGACATTGAATACAGTGCTTAGCCTCCAGCTGCGGCCTTGGCATAGCACAGGTCTTCCATTGTTTCACATGAGCCCACGTCCATGTCTTTGACTAAAAAAGGGCATTTATAATGACGTTGAACACTTACATGTAGGCATCTCCCCTGAGACTCACGGACAGTAAGAGAAACCCAGATAGCTATGCCACATACAGGCACTTCTACCTATACAATGTCATTTGTCTGCATAAATCTAAAATTTGAGGTCTCACCAGAAATGCGTTTACATGTTGACTGTGTAGTAAGGTGAGACTCGTTTACCTCAGATGTTAACCAGGCTTCAATCAATATGGAATTTGCTAGCTTTATACTTATAACAATAATATTACAAGAAATTTTGTTGCAGAAAAATAAACAAATAAACAAACCCCAGCAACATATCAACAAGTTATCTCAAGTTAATATTTCACTTTTATCTTCTTATTGTTTATTACATACAAAATACAGTATGAACATTGTGTACTAGATGTACTTTTTCAGACAAATAGGTTCTGTAAAGTATATGCATTAAGGAAAAAAGCTAAATAATGATAAAAATAATTAAAATAATAAGTCATTTTATCTTTTCCTTTACACACTTCTACAGCAGAAGTCTAAGCACCTCACAGAGAAATTTTCAGTATGAAGATTCCCATGAGTTTTACCAATGACTAATCTCAAAAAAACCCCAAAACATCCTAAATCTGAATGCATAAAATACCTGTATTTAAAATATCACAGTTTCTTGATTGTGCTGGCTGGATTATTACTACTGTCTTCTGTGAAACAAGGAAATGGTATTTGTTGCCAAATATCACACTTTCTGACTGTAAGCCTTACAAAGAAATACATGCAGGGCTTAAGTAATAAGACATGTGACAAGAACCAACAAAGGACCAAGAACCCTAACCACCTCAGGAATCTGAATGCTACTGCATTATATAAAGATGACAGTTCACAAATTCTTTTCCTGGGCAGAATAAGAACATGTGAAGAAATAAAAATGACTGGCACAGACCAAAGTACAGAAATTAGTAAGTAGAGCAACACAAGTCAGTAAATGCAAGAAAATCAATATAAACTCAGAGTATCACATTTATTGGATCCCTGCCACCTCATAATGATTCATCATCCTTTCCACCAAAGCTCAAACTTCTTGTAGTTGTCACAAGTTTCATGGGAGAAAGTTAATCGAGCAACATGAATAAATCACCATGTCATTTTTAGTGCGATTCTGATTCTCATGCTTAAAGATATAGAAATCCAAAGGCATCTATTGCTGATGACATACACACCATTCAAGCATATTCCAGAAGTCCTTCATTGATTTAAAAGGTAGCACTGGGAATTATTCTTCTTGAGAAAGTGATCTGGATATTGATGGTGACACTAATGAAACAAAACACCAGAACACTGCCATTCAGTCCAATGAAACAGAAACTGGGAAAAAGCTAACCAAAAGTGATCCCTTTATATGTTTGCAGAGTATTTTGGATTCTGTATCTCACTTTTTTGCATCCACATATTAATCCAAATTATGACAGCTTAAGATGTTACTTTTTGTTTTCTGCCTGTCACCAGCATATAGGTGCTGCTCAGTAACTTTGCCACTGTACTCTTAATATAAGAATAAAACCAGAAATAGATCACACAATTTCTGCATTGTCTAACTCTTATTCAAGTATATAATTACTTCTGCAAGCCTATGGCATAGAAGAGAAATATTACAGAGGCTGAAAATAACTGCATTCTTTTTCTTATAATATCTTGTGTTATACTGAGAATTTAATAAATGTCTTACTGTACTTAGTACTGCTTCTCCTTTTCTGTAAACACAGTACTCAAAAAATCTATGTGTGAAGGAATGTGAGAAGATATGCTGGTATAACTATGATAGAGCAGATGATATTGGTGACATATATTTAGGAAACAGAGTATATAATGTGGGATAAATCAGACAGAGGGAACAGAGAACTTTAAAATAGATACACTAAGACGTAAAGAGGAGGAATTTCAGGTACTGCAAGACATCTGGTGACAATTAACCCTATCTCCACTTCAAGCAGTTAAAAAAGGTACCTGAGATGGAAAAAAGTAATTTTTTGTTCCTTCATGGTCCTTTATGTGAAGTGTTCCCCTACCAATGTATTTCAAAATTACTCAGTTAAATGCAAACAATGAGGCAGGATTCATCCAGGTATTTGAATGAAATCAAACTAATTTAATGTTGAAATATTAAAACTTAAATTTTTGAATTTTGACTGAGAGAAAATCCTGCTGATAATTTTCCTGAAAAAGTTAAAGCTGGATTTGAAAATACACATTAGAAACTATTTAAATTCAGTATGTATCTGAAATAAATGCTATGTGAACACTAGCTAATGGAAACATCTGCAGATTTTTTTTTTTCACTTTTCCTTATTGCAGTGTTCTTTACATCCTCATGGAAAATAAAAATGCCATTCCCAAGAACTACAAGATTATTTCCTACTGCAATGAAAAGTCAGACCAGAATTTGACAAATTCTTCTCTGAAGGAACTTTCTGGAAAAATATACAAATTATTTCTGATAACATGATCTGGCTGGTTTTTATTGCTTACTCTCCTATTCTAAATATGTTTATAATACATAAATGTGGATGTTGGTTTGTGGGTTGTTTTTTTTTTTTCTTTAATTTTTAAGAAGAAAACACATTTTTCTTAACCATTGTCAAAATGGATGTTTTGACATTTTCACTATCTGTATGGAAACATATGGAGATACTTGTTTTTGATTTGTTGTAGAGAAAAAAGACTGCTGGACCTTTAGTATCCTTTAAATAGATGCATGACATAGGCTATGCAGAGTCTGGAACTTCAGAAACACTTTATTTCTGCATAGAGTAAGTTTTACTGCCCATGTTTTTGTCAGTTTAAGTGCATTTCCTGAACTTTGGTTTAGGGCTAGCTCTAAATATCTGTGATGAAAGCTGAATTTCAGCCACACTTGAAAAAAAAAATTTTACTACGATGCACATTAAATGCTTAACCTAATGAACCTACTCAGAATAAGTTCTGAGAATCATATCCACAGAAGTATTTAGAGAAACTATAGTCAATGAAGATAGTCAATGAAGAAGCTGATGATCTTAATCACCCAGATTGACTGTAAGCCACTGACATAGACAATTGATTATACACAACTGATTCTACATCAGTTGTAAATGATTAATATTTATGTGAGCAATCCCATTTCTATGGCTAAAAGTACTGTGTGCAGCTTTGGGCACTCTAATATAAGAAGGATATAGATCTATTAGAAAGCATCCAAGAAAGGCCATGATGTTGGTGAAGGGCCTAGAAGGGAGGCCATACAAGGAGCAGCTGAGGGTACTTGGTCTGTTCAACCTGGAGAAGAGGAGACTTAGGGGAGACCTCACTGAAGTTACAAATTCCTCGTGAGGGGAACAGGAGGGGCAGACACTGATCTATTCTCTGTGACCAGTGACAGGACCTGAGGGAACAGCATGAATGTCATGGGAGGTTTAGGATGGATATCAGGAACCCCCAGAGGGTGGCTGGGCACTGGAACAGGTTCTCGAGGGAAGTGGTCACAGCACCAAGTCTGACAGAGCTCATGAAGCGCTTGGAAGGGAAGTGGTCACACATGGTGTGATTCTTAGGGTGTCCTATGCAGGGCCTGAGTTGGACTGGATCACCCTTGTGGATTTCTTCTAACTCAGGAGGTTCTATTATTTTTTAAAATTAATTTAAAATTTTGTTCTGAAGGCATGGACAAAGCACAAAGCAATAAAATACCCATCAGGAGCTCCAATTTGTTAATCTGCATTTCATTGTCCAGGCAGAGCACATATCAAGAGGCAAAGAAAACAAAAATATATAAATAGTTCTATTTCTGCAAAACCAATAATGTCATGAATGGACCACCTGCTTTTGACCTTCCAACGTTAAATCATTCTATAAGATTTATGAAACAAAATAAACTTTCTGACCCTTCTATTCCTATTTTCAAAATAGTCATGACAAAGAAATAGAAATTTCATCAATAACTGTGTAACTTTGTCTGGATTTCTGGTATTTTCTTCAAAGCACTATATAATCTCTTATACAAAGTTTTTTTTTTTAATTTTTTTAAATTGCAGTTTAGAATTCTGTATTTTTGAATTGGAAAGCAGTCAATGCTCATTTGGGATGGACAGAACCACAAATTGTTGCTTTAAATACCATCCTTTTCTAAGTTCATTTTACTGTAAAAGGAATTAAATTGGCCTTTGATAATGCTGATCAGATGGTTTCCATGACCTTTCAGCATATCCTGCTTGGAATTAGGATGAAAAAAGAAAAATTCAAGACTGTAATGAGAACTGGCATATTACAACATTTAATAACTGAGTAGAGACCAATGTAAAAAGTTTGACAATAATTAAAGCCAAAGTTTTGTTCATTTGCCTGAGTTCAATGGATTTTAAGTTAAAAATTCTTTGCAAAACGTATTTCCCATTAGACCAAAATAATTCATATTAAACATAATCATATTTATATATTTGAATAACATCACAGAGTTAGACTTTGTAGTCAGAAACTTGTGCTTGTCATCTTCAGTTCTGGGAAATACCTGCTCCTTTCTCAATTACAAACATCAAAGAAACAAGTACTTGCATTTCCCAGGCCAATAAACAAACAATTATTATTTATTTAAATTGTTTAATTTACTGTTTTGTATCTGAAATGAGGCAAAATATTTTATAATCAATGCACATGAAAACCTAAAGAAATACATGGCATAATGCTAAAATGTAAATACTCATCTTTCTAGTTTTAAATACATTATCAGTTGCTCTTCTCAAACAAAAATTAATCAATGACTTGACACTTTTATGTTGAGAGAAAGTGAACTCATGTGAAAGGGACTCAAGTGAAGCTGAAATTAATGTTCTGCTTTACTTTATGAGTATTCAGAAACATTGATTGACAGTGTTCAATGAATTCTATTAATTAAAAAACTGCATCTGTAGGGTCCTTGGGGACACCTCCATAATGCAGACCATCAGATGGGTTACTTCAAGATGAGCCATAAGAACCTGAAGCTTGAAAATCATAGAAACACTGAATCATGAAATGGCCTGCGTTGGAAAGGGCACCAAAGATCATTTACATCCAACACCTCTGCAGGGACATCTTTCACTGGACCAATTGTGAGAGGCTGAAAAGTTATGGTTAATGGTTTAAAATTTTTTATGAAGGTTATTTTCCTGTTACAGCAAACTGCATAAAGAAGCTGCAACCACCAAAGCCTCCCTGTCCCTGAATGTGCCTCCTTTGGATTTTGAGTTGTCGCCTAAGGGAACTTCTGATAAGATAAAGGTGACACTGTTGCCCAGTTTTCTAAGGTCTAGGAAGAAGTGAACAAGGCTGAGGGTGGCTCTATCCACAAAGAAAGTCAAACCTAGCAGCTACCCTGAAAATTATCTCTGACTGGGATTAAGGTGGGGAGAAGGAGAGTTTTGGGTGTGTGGTGTAACCTCTGGTCAGTGAACACCCATCTTCCCTTACACAAACTGGCTCAGCTGTAAAACCCCCCACTCTAGGAGGGCCACACACAGAGGAGATTCACGTGAGAAGCAGCTGAGAAGTCTCATAAACCATCAAAGACCCCCAAAGTGCCCCCTCCCCCTGACTGATTCCTGAGGCTGCACCAGCCCTGAACCTGACACAAAGTGATGCAAGGGATCCGGAGTCTGCTGCAAGAGACAGTATCAAACTTGTCCCCCACCCAGAGAGGTGCCTGGGTATTCCTACCTGACCCAACTGTATATTAATCCATTGAATCTATATTGAATGTTTTGCACAACCCTGACCACTGAGAAGATCAGAAGAAGAGGATCAAAAGGATACCCTTGGGATCCATGGAGTGGTGATATTTTCCTCTTAATCTGTTTATCTGTTACTTTCTTTCTCTGCCCCCAAGCCCTTTTCCTATTTCTTTCCTTTTCTCTCTCTTTCTCTCTCTACTGCACATTTACTGTTACATAAAATCCACACTATTGATATTGACAGATAGTCTAGTTTGCACCTAAATTCAGGCAGAGGCATCTCTAACAACTTTAATAACCAGGTCTGAACTCCAGGTTGCTCAAAGCCCTATCCAACCTGGCCTTCCACACTTCCAGGAAGGGGGTATCCACAACTTTTCTGGGCAACCTGTTCCATTGATTCACCACCCTCACACTAAAGAATTCTTTCTCAGTATCTAATCCAAACCTACCTTCTTTCAATTTGAATCCATTGCCTGTTTTCCTGACGCTACATGCTCTTGTAAATAGCTTCTCCATACTTTCTGTAGGCTCCCTTCAGGAGAAGGTCACCCCAAAGCCTTCTCTTCTCCAGGCTGAATCCCAATCCCAATTCTCCCAGTCTTTCCTCATAGCAAAGGTCCTCCATCCCTCTAATCAACTTGTTGCCCTCCTTGGGATTCACTCCAACAGGTCCATGTCTTTCCTATGGTGGGTACCCCAGAGCTGGATGCAGTGCTTCAGCTGGGCTCTCACAAGATCAGAGTAGGGGAGCAGAATCACCTCCCTACCCTGCTTGCTCTTTGAAGCAGCCCAGGATACAATTGGCTTTCTGAGCTGCAAGTGCACTCTACTGGATTGTGTCCAGTCTCTCATCCACCAGCTGTTGAGCCAATCATGGGTTTAAGATCTTAAAAGGCCAAGAGCATTTTCTGGTTATTACAAAGGTATTTATTATATAAATGCATCAGTCTTGAAGGCTAGAGTTCTAAGAACATGGTTTTACTAAAAAGTTACGATGCTTAAAGTCCCAGTAAGGCAGGAAGCAACTTAACAGAGAATCCCAACCATGGGGAAAAACAGAGTGACAGGGAAAATCGGCCCAGGGGAGTAGGCTGATCAACAAGGGCTTCCAATCACAGGGGAAAGTAGGCTGGCAAGAGGGTCCCGGCCAGAGGGAAAAGCGGACTGGAAAAGGGTCCTGGCTGCAGGGAAAGACAGATTCCTGGTCCTGAGCAGCGTTCCCCACAGCAGCGGCCGAAGCAGCAAAGGCTACTGCCTCAGAGGCAGCAACCGAGGCAGCAGCAACACCCGCCAGGCAGCAACGGTAGTAGAAACAGCAGGAGCACCCCCAGGCAATATAATACCTAACAAGTCATGGCAACAGCTCCCTGGCGGGATTCCCTGGAAGTGCCCTGTTCTTTCATGGTGTAGATGGCAGGAGGGAGGACTGACCAATTGAGAATTGATTGAATCAATACCATTGCCTCCAAAACAGGGGATTTTTATCCATAAACTCTAAATACATATTCATATCCTTATCTATAGGTTGTCCAATTAACTAAGAACACACTTCTAAAACAACTTCTCTACACCAATCTAAACCTAACTTTGACAGTGCATAAAACTACGGAAATTGGTATCAGCCCTTACACAAAAACCTACATGCATGTAGCATATTTATTAATGTAAAATATTCTATATCTATTAACATAAAAGCTTTTATCGTAGTCACATAAAAATTGTACCTAGTCTATCTAGTACTGCGGGTGACACTTTAAAATGGTTTTATTATGTCTAAAGCTGAGCTACCAGGCCTAAGGGCTCTGTGTCCTGTGCTAGCTGACTGATTCTTAAGGCACTTAGAATCTATTTGCTTAAAACTAAAGTCTAAACTTCTATTTCATATTTACATGGTTTAATTAATTTTTCTAAAGGGTTCACTGCAACCCCTGTATCTTTCTCTTCCCCTTGGGGAACCCAGGGGGGCATGCATCCCAACAACCAGCACCCCCAAGTCCTTCTTGACAGGACTATTTTTTATTTGTTCAGCTCCCATTTGTATTGATACCAGATCATCCTAACCTAAAAATCTATGAAGATTGCAAATTTTACACAGTAAGATATGAGGGAAGTGTATTTTTACTATGAATGTCAATATCAAAGTTGATTGAGAAATAGAAGCCCCAGAAATCATAAAAAACAAAGTACAAAACATTAGAAAACAAAAAAGGATTAAAATAAGTTAATGTCACACAAGTTAATTTGTCACACAAATCATGCTCTCCCCACTTCCCTGAGAAAATGTGGTTTAGGAATGATACTTCCCAGCTGAGTTCTCCCACCAAGACTCCACACTGGTGCTCACCTGGTTCCCATTTCACTCCTCTCCCAACTCCTCATCCCCTTCCTTCTCCCAAGAGGACAACTGTGAAGTGTTCCCCTTCCCTCTGCCCCCCAGTCAGCTACTAGCTCAGGATTTGGGGAGGTTTGGGCGAGGGGATCTTCAAGATAGGGGGAAGAAATCCAAAAGAGGCTCCTTACCTTGAGCGTATTCCAAGGTTTATTCCAAGAAGGGATCCCAGGGGTCAAAGAGGGAGCATGTGGAGGGATGGGGCTTTTTATCGCTTCTGGGATGGGGGGGTGGGGTTACCTGGCTCAAGGCCATAGGTCAGAGTCAAGGGGCAGGTGGGGTCAGACCAAAGGTACAGTCTCAGAGGGGATTTCAAGGGGGAGACCAAACACTAGGGGGATACAACACAACTGGAGGCAAAGATCATGGGCTAAGACAAGAAAAAATTACAAATAGCAATGAAATAAGAAAATGAACACTAGCAGCAACAATATTATACCAAAAGTGTACAAAAGAGAAGACAATTTACATGCAGAGGCTCACTGAGCCTGACCCAAAGCAATGTGACTGTAGCTGGTGGCACCCCACCCCAACAGCTCATCCTCCACACTCTCCACTGACCAGAAGCCATCTCCTTCTTCTCAGAAGCCAGAGTTCCTTCCCCCACCCCAGCCCCTTTGAAATGAGGTAAGTTGGTATCCAGCAACATCCTGGTCCTGGCCAGGCCCCCTCAGTCACACACCTTCTCAGCTACTGCAAAAAATTAACCCTGTCCTTGGCTGAAACACAAAGTAATACTGAAATAGGGCTGTGAAACAGTCCCACAGGGGATTCATCTGATCCCACTGTATGAAGTGTCTCATATGAAAAATTATAGTATTGGTCATTTTTGGAAGATTTTATGATGGAATCAGCTGAACACCGCTAGATATTCTTTAAATGAAAGAGGAACTGTAGGTATAAAATATAAGTGCATAGTGAAGGTATGCAAGAAACTTCTGAGAAGCTAGGACATGCTAGATTAACTTAATCTCTTTGTGAAGACAGACAAATAATTTCAGCTCAAATAAAAAAGGCTGCTTGCCAGTATCAGATGTGTTTTGATAATGGGAGTGCAGATACTTTATTTTTTACTCATCTTCACAGATCTCCTTGAATATCCATTTTTTTATCACTAGTTTAGTAGTTTTCCCTACAGTTAAATGAAAATGGACTTTTAACACCCAATAAAACTTTCTCCCATCAACAAATAAATATATAAATAAATATTTTATTTATTTTCATATAGCATTCTTTCAAAATTTTGGCATCTCTAGTTTTTGTTACACTTACTTCCAACTGATGAAAGTAAGTGTGGACCATAGTAATGGTTGGGATACCCTGAATATCTTATTATTAAATGAATGTGATATAAACAAGAAAAGAAACTGAATGACAGTGTAAATATTTCTAGTCTATTTACCTGATATATACTTGAAATTCCCAACCCGGGAGTAAATTTCCAAGCCTATAATCACACTGCCCTGACAAGAACAATATGAAATTTTCCCAGGATTGTTAGACCCTTTCCTCTATCAAAATGGGTCAGAAAGGTGTTGGGCAGGAGATGCAACTACAGGAAACAAAAAGGTAACTCTAGCACATTAAATTTGTCATGATTTTTAGAAGCCTGCCCTGTTCCACTGCTTTAAATTACAGCTATTAATGTTTTCCTTTAGTTACTCACATTTAAAGGATAAATCTTAGGAAGTTTCCAAAGATGAAAACACTTCTGGCCTAATTTTCTAATGTGCTGACACCCAGAGCTGCCTGTGAAATCAGTGCAGGTTTTGAGTGCTCAGATTTCTGAAAATCAGGCCACTTATTTTTAATTAAAAGATAGATAAAGGAAAATGGAGAAAGAAGACGTATAACTATGCCTAGGCAGTTGGAGTTTTTTGACCTATGCTTCTTACACTCCTCATAATTGTCAAGCTGTTACGCTGTGCTTCCCTCATCTGTTTCTTGTGTCCACCCAGTTATACAGTTTTAGTTCTTTTTGAGGCAAGTTAAATATTTTAATGACAAGGGAATACAGGGTGTAGAATAGGCTTTGAAGTCTTGCTAAATACTTTCATTATTTCCCTAATATTAATTAGTAACAGTAATAATCAGACAGAGAATTCATCACTGCAAAATCTGAAGCAATTTCCACAGGTACTGAGCAAAATTAAAAAGGTAATCTCCACAGATTTAGCAGAGCAAATGTATCTGTTACAATACACAGTACAGACTGTCATCTAGTGATGTTTGTGTCCCAACAGTTGAACTGCATGACTTGGTAAAAGTTGCTGTTGCTAGAACAGATTTTTTAAAAGCAGTAGATTTCACAGGTATGATTCTAGACTTCATCCTTTTATTACACAGCTGTTATTTATATATATGTATATACATACTTCTTTTGTGAAGAAAAAGTTGGATATAGTTTTCAATTTGCCTCTCTCGTTTTCATTGATTGCGTCTTGACACAATTGCATTTTATTATTCCTTAGATAGGTATGACAAACATGGAAGTATTTTTATGTAACTTATCTTCCATTTTGCATTCACAACTGAAATAACATGTAAACAGAAAAATTGTGTTTTGAAATCCTTCCCTCAGGTTCTGGAACCTATTTTTTTAAATTTTGCCAATTTGGCTTGCACATTTCTCATTCTGTATCCAGAAGTCACTCACCATATATAGGGCCTTAGATCTTACTGCAATTTTTTTCTGTCTGTGAAGTTAATAAAAACTGTTGTGTTGACAGGTATATCTGACATTACATTATAATTTACAATGAAGCAGTGTGGTGGTATACACTTGCAGAGTCTTTCCAGGTAAAACAGACTGAAAGGCCTGAAGTCATGTAATTACAGACAACAGATAATTTGAAAGTCATGAAAAATTTAGAAGAGAGAGAAATAGAAATGAAGTGGAAAAAAGGGGGTTGAAAGCAGTCTAAGAAAAGCCTGAGGCATCTGAAGACAGTCATTACTGATGCAAGACAAGGGATATACTAAAGATAGGTAATGTCAAGAGGGAACTATAATGAGCCAGAGTTAAAGCATGGCTGCCTGCCTACTGACAGACAAATAAACTACTGTAGACCTGCTTAAGCCTTTTATTTTGCTGATGGTTATCTTTCGCAGGAACAAAAGATTCCTCTTATATACACAGTTGATAAAGTCGGCTGTTCTTTGGAAAAATTCTAGGAGGAACCATCATTAGTTCTAAATGATTCTTTTAGGAAATGAGAAGAAAAAGGTAAGTTGAAGGGAAAATTCCCAATGCATAATGATTTATTAATAACCATAGATATTTCTTCCATCTGGAATTATCAGCACAAGGAGTTAGAGCATATCAGTCAGCCTAAACATTCATTTTTAAACTAAGAACTCATGGATGAACGAGTAAGAGCAATTAATTGTGTTAATTGTTCATTAGAATATTCCTAATATGTCTCTTGATCCCAAACGCAGCTTAGAAAAAGCTACTGGCACTAGGACTGGTCTAGAAATGGATCAGTAGTGGCATACATACAGTTGTGTTTTTCTTGTATAAAACCGTTTAAGTTTTGTTACACAGCCGAATTTTTAAGTGAGACCTGATGCAAACAGAAATAAAGTCATAGCTGTAGGCAGTAGATGCAGTGTTTCTTCCCAATAAGAACCTAAACAGTCAAGCCAAGGACACTGCTCTTTCTCTTAACTCCTTATAACTGAGTTACCATCAGATTCCCTTCTATTATTCAAAACTGGAAACTTTTAGAGAAAAGACTAGGATACCTTAAAATTCATGGACACAGATGGAAATGCTAGCTATGCAATTTTTTGTTTGTTTGGTTTGGTTGGTTGGATTTTTTTTGGTCATGCAAGAAATGTGAGTCTTTAAGTTCATTCAATTACGTAAGAAGAAGGGGGGAAATAGTAGTTAATTTTTAATTACAATATTTTACTATACAATTTGTTACCTCAAGATAAAGTTCAGAAATGTTGAATTAAATTCTTTAGAACAGTAATAACAACACAGGTGCTAGGATGAGGCATTGAGCTTGTATTTATATGGTGACTTCACTGCGCATATATAGCTCGACATTGCTGAGAACACTCCTTGTGTCGTTACCCATCCTTATTTTTAAAATAAAACCCCATAATCCTTCCACTTTAACCAACCAAAGCTCTTTAACTCCATTCTGTACCGAAACAGAAATTTCTCCTGTGATTCTCCTTTGATTTCAAAACAACTTACATTTATCTGAGGATTCAGAGATTCAGTCTAATATTTGACTTCTTGCTCAAATATTATTGTTCAGTTTCATTAAAGAAACTATTTTTTTTTCTCTATTTCCCACTTATTATTACACCTCAGAAAAATATAGAGCTTATTTTTAAGCTGTGGCTCTCTGAGAATCTCGTTGATACACAAAGCTGCTAATTGAGCTATGGAGCAGTGACTGGTGAATTTCTTCCTATAAATGCTGTGTGTCTAAATTTCATTAAAAAGATTTTTGAATACAACAGGAACAGGTTCTGAAGGAGAAAGAAACAGCATTATAACAACATTATTAACATACATTTAAAAAATTAACAGTGTATGCATACCATTTTTGGATTCATCTGCATAAAGAGGGTTTGCATATACATAAGATTAATCACTTTTCTATTTTTTAATATATAAAACCAACTATGTGATTAACTTTCACACTTTCATAGATGAGAAAAAATTGATTTAAAATCTAGAGCTAGAAAAGTAATTATAAAAATATTCATAATAGTCAGGAATTTAAGAGTCTAAATTTCTTTATTGCATATTCTAGTTCTCAACAGATTAGTTTAGACCTCAAAATTCTCCCTGGTAGGTTCATCTCAAAATAGATAGATAGATAGATAGATAGATAGACAGACAGACAGATAGATAGATACATACATACATATATACATACACACATACATAGGTAAATATTAGATTTTCTTAGCTACATAAACATGGACCTGGCATAATTTCAATGACACCAAGTATTTTTACCTCTCTTCGGCTGTTTCACATTACAATAGGAATAAGAAAGATAGAATTTTATTTAAAATTTCACATTCTCTGTCTTGGATTTATTGTCTATAACTTTAGGTGTTTTATTGAAATGTGTCAGTTAGATGCTCAGTTGCTGCACACAGAGCACAGAGAGAAAGAGGTGGGTGACCTTCTAGGATCTGAGTCGTAGTCAAGAGAACTTCTCTTTCTGTATTGATTCCTAAAGAACTCCAGGTCACCTCCTTAGATTAGGCATTTATGTCTCTTTCCAAGGTAAAATGACAGAAACACTAAAATGCCACTAAATTGAGACATTATTTTTAGAACTGTTGCCCATGTCCTAAAGAGGTAGATGAAAAGAGACGCAAGCAGGCAGATACCCACATTTTCAGGGCTACTAATTTATGTGTTTCCTGGAAGGGACCTTCCTGTGCCATGTAAACTCCTTGGTTTGCAGGTCAGACATATTATTTATTGTGTGTTAATAAAATAAATTTTATTTTATTAACATACAATAAAATCTCCACAAACTATTCCTTTCAAAGCCAAAAACCCTCCCACCCCCAGAAAGCAAACAAAAAAACCCCCACTTAACTGCCCCCAAAAAACCTGCTCCCCCAAAAAACCCCAACAAATCCAAAACCAAAAAACAAACAAACAAACAAACAAACAAACAAACAAACAAACAAACACAATAAAACCCCAGCAACAAAAACAATAGTCCAGATATATTAAAACTTATATATGCATTACAGTTATTGGGAAAGTTATTAATTGCTGTTTTAATTCTTCTTTGCTCTGACAAAGGTCAGTACAGATGGTATCAACTGTGTTAAATCTACAAAAGCTTAAACTGTTGTTTTTACAGCAGCAGAATATAATTCAGAATACAGCTTCTCCATGTAAAGAACGGGCTTACATTTTTTAAAAAATATCCATAGTGAATTATACTACTTAAACAATTCCAGTCTGCTCTAGCCA
The DNA here is from genome assembly GCA_013400275.1 of Rhadina sibilatrix. Taxonomy (NCBI): domain Eukaryota; kingdom Metazoa; phylum Chordata; class Aves; order Passeriformes; family Phylloscopidae; genus Rhadina; species Rhadina sibilatrix. The sequence continues at coordinate 96,078 of VWYO01002895.1, read as the reverse complement.
CCCTATTGCTGAGAGTGCCTAACAAAAGTCAACAAAATGAACTGATTTACTGATACTGTTTGTTGAAACATTAATTCAAATTTCAGATGGAAAAGTAAGAACTTTAGAAAGCAACCTTGTTTGCTATCAAAGTTTTCATAGTACTGTTCTGTGCAAACTGTAACATGTAGATATAAACAATAAATAAATAAAGATTAAAAAAATGAAGCTGGAAAAAACATTTGAAATTTCTCAGTTTTCATGTTTTAAGTAGTGTTGTTTAAACTGAAATTTCTTTTGAATATAGCTTTTCCTTTTCTTTTTCTTTGCACATGTGTATTCTTAGACTCAAAAGAAACCAAGCAGATACAAGTGTGACAAAAAGACTGAGAATGTTAAATTGTGCTCTGCTCAGCTTGGGTTATGGAACCAGTGGGCACTAAGTGCTTGGCAGGGAGATGCTGTGCCATTCCCTGTATGTATGCTGATAATCAAAGCTTTGTACGAAGTGAATGCCACTTCAGTTTTATGAGCTTTTTATGTGACGTGGCATATCAAATCTGCCAAGGAGAGGACCATCTGGAAACAGGTCATCAGAATGGATTCTGACACCCTCTGACAGGCAAGAGTGAAGATGAAGAAAAGAAA
>VWYO01002895.1:75932-89322 GCA_013400275.1 Rhadina sibilatrix | reverse complement strand
TTTTTTTTTTTTTTTATCAGCTCTTCTAAATAAGTAGAAGGGGGCTAAATTCAGTGGGTCAATTATTAATATAAAATTCTTCATTCAGTCCCTTCTGAGACCTGACTGAACAGTTATCCACAACAGCTTTGTTATTGTCTGAGTTCCTGTCCAAGATTTTGTTATTGTCTAAGTTGCAGGGAATGATGGATCTAACATGGCTCTATACAGCTTCTGAGTAGGGAAGGAAGTTAAAGAGAATTTTGCATGGTATACAAGTTATCCAGCTGGGTGATTTTTCACTCTGCCTGATCTAATTACCTTTATTATCACCTCTGCAAATAAAGTGTTCAGATTGCCTTTTTGTGGATTCGAGAATGCAGGCATTTGATTGCTACATGGAATACCTTCATTTCAGGGTTTGAAATATGGAACCATGAATTTATTGCGAGTCACGCAGACACCACAACTATGTGATTGTGGGTTTTGGAGTGATTAGTGTGGATTTGCTACAACCTGCTTCTGATGGGAAAGATGCGGGTACACATTTACTTCTCTCAGCCTCTGTCTCTGTCTCTGCCTCTGTGTAGAACAGGATTTTTTCCCTTTTTCCCTAGTGCATCATATCTCTGCGTGGTGTATCTAATTGATTTTTCTATTTCAGAGGATTGGAGCTTTGCCAGTCTTGTAGGGTCTGCCTGAAGCTTTTTATAGACTTCTGCTTCCTGCTCCCTTTGCATTCCTTGCGAGTCTTTTCCTATTGTCAGATTTTCTGTATTTAAGTAGTTTTTTATTTAATTTTTCTCTTGTTTAAGCAGGAGATGAAAGGAACTGCTTCCTTCAGGTTGCTGCTTTGGTAGGCTTTCCAGGACAGGAAGGTGGATCTCTAGTCCTTCTTAGAGCAAGAGATAAAGAGAAGATCAAGGGTCTGCTTTGCTTATGTTACAGGGAAGTCACAGGTAATTAAAGAGAAGTTGAAGATGTATTAATGTGTGACAGAAAGAAATCAAAAAACATTTATAGCAGTTTATAATAATGTTACTGTAATGAGATTATAGGTTTTTGCACAGAACCTGGCTTACGCCCTCCATAAGAACAAGATAAGCTTGAAGACTTGATAAGACGCCTTAGCAAGGGGAAGGCTGCTGAGGTTCCTAAGGGTGCAAAGAAAGTGGTTCTTGGTGTTTTCCTTCTATAAATCCCTGCTGGTATTTTCAGAAGGGCTGTGCTCTAACCTGTATAATGTATCTCTTCTTAGGAACACTGCATGTTTTGATAACTATATAGAAGGAAAGGTGAACAGATGAAAGGAAATATATATATATATATATCAGAAAGTATTTTTCTTTTCCTCCCAAGTGTTCCAGACAAAAAGAAGGGTTTAAGTGCATCCATGTTCATCCAGGAGTTTCAACGGCTTCAAAATCTTAGCTGAATTTTTTCTCTGGCTTTAATGTGTGTAATAAAATCAACTTAATCTGAGGTCACAGGAGGTGTGAAGGAAGTTTTTCTCCAATTAAATTACAATTTAACTTTATTTGACTAAGTCTAAGTCAGTTTGATACTGATATGTGAAAACTAAAATAAAAGTGGTATTTTAAACCTTATACACATGCTTAATAATGGAGGCCTAGAGAATTTATATTGTACTAGTTAGATTTTTTTCTTTAAGGTAGATAAAGAAAAAAAATAATCTAAACTATGTGTGCATAAAACCTTTGCAGCATGGAATGTGATTTAATAGGTTACTGGTAATGAAATCAAGATATTAACTGAAAAGAAATTAATATTATAAGAAGCTGAAAAAACGAGGGACTTTTGTATTATTTAAAAAATATGTTGTAGTTCCATGAGCTGTTAAGTTTGCTATACAATGTATTCAGTCTTGGCACCAGGCTATTTGATCAAAACAAAAAGCAAAATGGGTAAAACCATTTTCTCAGTCAAAACTGATCTAAACTTTCTGAAGGGCTGACTTGTTCAACATGTTTTTCATTATACACTTATCATTTGTAACTACAACCTGGCATGTCACAGGCCTTTTGCATCATAACTTCCTTGTCTTTTGTCAAAAATCTAGTCCTCTAATGTCAATAAGAAGCTGCTGCCCTCATTTGGGGGAATATATCCCTTCTGTAAATTCATTCACTTAGGTTCAATTCTTTCTTTCTGTTGCAGAAAGATTTTTCTTCCCCAAGCTGTCTTGATGCCTGCTGCTTCGGAGCTCAAGACATATGTGTTTCTATAACCAAAAGAGAAAATATCACCTTTGATTTCCCAGTATGAACAGCTATAATCAGCCAGAAGAGAAATTTTCCACTTAATGATTTGTCCACCCTTACAATTCCAGCTAGAGTCAAGAGTTAGATCTTCTCAGGTACTGGAAGAAAACCTCATTAAAGAGAAAACTTCTGAAAGTTTGAAGAATGAGATAATATGTCAAATCTATACTCTGTTATTAGAATACAGATATGCTGAATCTGGACTGCTACTATGAACAGCTGGGAGCAGCTATTACTGGGAGCAGCCCTGCCGAGAAAGACTTGGGGGTACTGGTGGAGGAGAGGCCATGTGCATCCACAGCCCAGAGATGTCCTGGGCTGTACCAAGAGCAGCATGGCCAGCAGGGTGAGGGAGGGGATCCTGCCCCTCTGCTCTGCTTTGCTCTGCTCTGCTCTGCTCTGCTCTGGTAAGACCCCATCTGGAGTGCTGCATCCAGCTCTGGAGCCCCCAGCACAGGAAAGACATCAGCTTGTTGGTGTGAGTCCAGAGGAGGTCACCAAGTTGATTAGAGAGATGGAACACCTCTCCTATGAGGAAAGGCTGGGAGAATTAGGATTGTGATCCTGCCTGGAGAAGAGAAGGTTTTCAGGTAAATTAATCGCTCTCTTCCAGAAGGGAGTCTATAAGAAAGATGAAGAGAGTCTATTTACAGGAATATGTGCTGTGACAGGAAAACAGAGGATAGCCTCAAACTGGATAAGAGCAGGTTTACATTTGTTATTAGGAAGAAATACTTTATTGGAAGGGTGGTGAGGCACAGGAAGAGGTTGCTCAGAGAAGTTGTGGATGTCCATGTTAGTCTTCAAGGCCATACTGGATGGAGCTCTGAGCAATCTGTTCTAGTGAAGGGTGTACCTGTCCACTGCTGGTGAGTGAGAATTGGATGAACATTAAGGCCCCTTCCAAAGTTTCTGTGATCCTATGTTTCTGTCATGTCTGCATTGCAAGAAGGATAATATACTAACCCTGTTGGTATGCAAACTGCTGGCCCTCTGACCTGAGCCAGGAACAAAAAGTTTGAGGAATTATTTACCTAAAAAAAAAAAAAAGAGAGAGAGAGAGAGAAAGTTAAAAATCATTTTAAAATCATTTTCTCAACTATATTCACACTCTAACTCATTTAGTGAACTAGAAATATTGTATGAAATATTGTATGAAATTATTCTCTGATTTTTTTATATGCTTCATTTATCTAGTAACAGAGTGAACCTTGTCTTTGAATTCTGTTAAAGTTGCAGCTTCACAAATTTATAATACAGCCTGCTTTTTGCCAATATCTTTGGTGGTGATCTCTTAAGCTGCATAACCACTCTCTTGTGGCAGGTACCAGGTGAAATATTCAGGGCATGTAGATGGCAGCAGATAAGATTTGAGGAGCAACTGAATGGAGCCTTGAACATTCTGACCAGTCCCAAAAGCTAAATTCCTTCCCATAACTTTGGGTTGCTTCACACGGCTGTTTAAATTTCCAGTACACTTTTCTCAACACATTACATCTGGTACTGTGCCTTAGATTTAGTGGCTATTCTCATCTATCTAGCGTATACATACCATCAAAAAATGAGCAGAGTAGGCCACAGCAAACAGAAACAAAGTAGAAGTCCTCAGATACCTCAGTGGACTTAACGTATGCTTGCATTCAGCATAAGAAAAACATACAAGAGCTAATGTAGATGACAGCAGGTGATGGGCAAACTTGACATGTTCCTATGGGGTTTGACTTAACAAACATCCTGCTCCCTAGTCCCCAGGAATTTTTAATTCATAGCACATTTATATCGATCTGCAAGTATCTATTTTTTTTTCTTTTGTCCAACAGATGAATTTCCTTTAGCACATCTAAGTGAATAGATGGGATATTTGGCTGCTGTCTTGAGCAGAGAAGAGATCTATATGGGCGGGAAAGTAACAACTACAGATCTCCAGAGCCAGGCTTGAAAAGACCTGCAAACAGTCCAGAAAGCAGACTAAAATTAAGACTTGTGCAACATTTTTTTCCCCCTTAAATATCAACAAAATACATAGCAATAGTCATGGATCTTGAAGGGAATAGTCTGCCAGAGCCATAAATACAATGTGGCCCTGGTAGTTCTCTGGGCCATGAATGTGTGGCAACAGGCTTTGGTTGAGGCTGTTGTTTCAGAACAAGTTCCTGTTTCCCAGATTTTTGCCATTTGCTCACCTTTGTTTTACAAAGAAGCAGTAACTGAAGAAGTTCTGGTTAACTTCAATGCTCCCAGTGAACAACTTTATCTGCCATGGCTTCATGAAATAGGTGTGGTCACTGCTGGTACAGTGGAGACAATGCAGAAGTGTTTAAAAGAATTTTCTACAGGGGTCATAGAAAAGATAGGGCAGATAATAGTCATACTGCCAGCCTGGGAAAGACAGTGATAAATAAATTTGAAGATGGGAAATCATTTTCAATAGGGCATGCATTTGCCTTTGTATATTCGTTGGGTGGCTAACACATAAAAACAAGAGCATCAGAAACCTGGCACAAATATTAAAGACAGCAATAAGATGTCATGCTGATCCCCAAAGGCTTGAAATATGATAGGGAAATCTCCTTTCTTATTGAACAGTTGTAAGATGGGAAGACATTACTGAGACAGGCAGAGAGAGGAATCTCTTTGAATTTCTTCTGTTCTTCCACCACAAATAGGTATAGAGCATTGGGGGTAGCACCAACCAAATTATCTCACCAGTGGCTAACTGACTAGCAATGAAATTAGGTGAGGTAGGAATAAAAATTACTTACTTTAAAAGAACAATAGAAAATGGCTTTTTCCCACACATTTTCATGTTCACCATCTTCTTGCCAGTTACTATATACATCACTTTTCTTATCAGAAGAAAAACAGAGTGAGATTATATTAATAAACACTGTTCTCCACGAACACCAGGTGGCAAGCAGCACAATGGCAGGCAGGGGAATAAGTGAGTCAGAATCTGAATTCTTACTGAGATTCTTCTAAGAAGATATCTGAACAGGCCCAAGTCTCTCTCTTTACATTTAAGGATGTTATTCAACTTTTTACCTTGTTCCCTCCTCTCAGAATTCTCAACTCCATTCTCTCATGGTCACTGTCATATGCACTGCTTCTCATCTTCACATCCCTGAACAGTTTTTTTTCTGATTTTTAAGCGTGAGGTTCAGCAGCAGCTAGTCTTCCCTTTTCATCCCCTCCATCACCTGTATAAGGAGCTTGCCATCAATGTGCACTAGAAACACCTTGTGCCAGGGCACAAAATGTGTTGTCCTTTGAGAAGGCATTAGAGTGGTCTTACTTCTCCATGAGAACCACAACCTAAAAATGTGAGGCTTCTTCCACTTGTCTGAAGAAGTAGTCAGTTCTTTCTGCCCAGGAGGTCTGTAGCAGACACACAGACCATGGTTTTCCCTTTATTTCCTACTGGTAATCCCCAGCTGTCTCTGGGCAAAGGTCCACACACTCCCACTGATCTCTTACATAAAGGGGAACTTCCCTCCTTGCCCTCCTGGCCTCTCCTGCCTACAAAGCTTACAGCCATCCACGGTAGCTCTCCAACCATGTGAACTGTACTCTTCTCATGGTTTCAGGAATTGGTAGCCTTGCAACAGCACCCTGACCCCTGATTCCTCACAATTCTGCACATTTGCTCCCCATGCTGCATGTGTCCGTGTATACACACTCCAGAGAGGTACACAGTTCTGTTTCCCAGAAAAGGTAGAGCCAAGATGACCCCACCCTGACAAAATAACCGTAATGGACTGTACTCGTTTACTCCTGTGAATGTGTTTTTAAAGGAATTTCTCAGCTATAGAACTATCTATGGAGACTTAATTCTCTCTTTTTCATTTTTTTTTCTCAACTCAGAATTCTTAAGATAACAAAACAATGTCTTTCAGGATAATCTTAAGGAAATGCAGCATATTCATGCAGCATGTTCATATATCAAAGATTTTTTTTTAAAAAAATTGTGTTCTAATTAACAAATATGTTTTGTATTCCAGGTATAATTTAAACTACAGATATTAGGAGCAAAGAAACCCAAACAAACCACCTGTCTAACTGGCTGAAAAGAGCTATGAAAGAAGTTTCATTCAAGTCTATCTTGAATATTATAAGATGGAAGAATAATTGAAATTATTGAATTTATTTTATATATATATTTCTTCAATAAGTTGTGCTGTTTGCTATTTCTTTTTTTTAATGAAGGATAATAAAAAATTCTCTGTATGAAAAAAAAGGTTCAAGTACAAATGGACAGCTACTTTTTGATGTGTTTAATTTCCTTTTCCTTAAGTTTATAATTCTCAATAAAATTTAGTAACTTTTTTTTTATCTATACTACATATTAATTTTTTTTTAATAAAAGAAGTTTAAAACTTCAATAAGTATTTTTTCTGGTCTATAAATAAATCAGAGTTGATAGACAGTTGTTTGCAATATGTCATTAAAATGCAGAAACACTAAATTTATATCATTTCAAATAATCATTTTACATTTATATAGTAGCAATAACACATGAAAATAATTGATGCCCAGACCAAAATTCACATATTATTATTATTAATCAAGAAAAAGTGTATATAATTTAGAATTTGTTTACTTTTCTGGATGAATAGTGAATTTTAGTGGGAGGTATATTGGTCATAATTGATAGGATGCATTTCTCTGTGTAAAATGAATCCTGATTATAAGGATTTTCAAAGTCACACAAAAATCAGTTAAATATATTTTTTTATATTTTATACATAAAATATATTTTATATAAAAATATAAAAATCAAATAAAAACCTATTAAAGAGTCCTACATGAACAAATTTTCAGTATCTCCTGAAGAAGAGGCTCTCCAGCAGACCTTGCTGCAGCTCCAGCTGTCCAGGCAGGTTTTAGAGACACTACTCTCCTCTTTTGTTTTGTTCCTGTTTGGTGGTGTTTTGGTTTTTTTTAGCATTGCCTGCATACATTAGCTGGAGAAATGTAAAATGAATAATTTGGATAATTTATATTAACTCAATTCACATCTATACAGGATAAGAATAAAGTGGATTAAAAAGAGAGGCTACTCAGTCTGAGAGGGCAAAGGAAGCTTTTTTTCTCTGCTAAAATTTGAAGATATGGCCATCATATTCTACTCACATCACCAAATCTGAATGGAAATTGCCATGTTGCTCACCTGTGTTTAAAGTTAAACTTATCCTCATTTCATGAACTCATCAGAAATTCCTATGCCTGTCAGTTTGAATGATATTATTTTCTATTAAAACTTCTCTGCTAGTCCCTAATCTGACATTATATTGTATTTAACTCTCTATAACTCTCTATTTGCTTTCATAGTAGTAATTTATTTTATTTCTTTACTGTATTCAGATTTTCATCTGTATCTGAAAAATAAAATTATTTTATGGCTTTTTTTCTGATGTGGCGGACTTGACTGATTCCAAATTTCTCATCAGCATACAAATTATCCTGGCGTGCAGTTAAGTTTTTCATAAAGTATATATTTCTGGATTCTGCTAACAATGAACTGAGAAAAGCATCATTTTCTTGCCCAACCTATCAGTGTTTGTCTTTGCAGGTATTGTTCCTTCCTTAATAAATGAAATGAATCTCAGGTACTCTAATTACTACAGTCAATTTATATTACATGATTTAATCATGAGAAGAGAACCTGCATAATGATTTACTTCTGTGTAACTTTACATACATCAACTGGTGTCAGAAGAAAAGATTCCTCTTACTATTTTTCTCTCTTGTATTTCTCACATTAGCTCACAGACAGAACTATAAAACAGTGCTGTTGGATGTGATCCCAATATGTGAGATTAGTACCATAGTATAAGGGGGGGGAAAAGGCAAAGAAAAAGACTCCGAATATTCAGACTTAATTTCTAAACAGCAGAGGGCTGAGTTGAGAACAGAACTTCATGATGATACTTAATACAACAATGGACTGTCACAGAAATCAATTGTTGCATGGAACTTTACATGCAAGCCTTAAGAAAGTCAGCAGAATATAAGACAGAAACTCCACAGTACCTATTACTTATGAATATAATTTTCCATGGAAATGGAAATGTTTTGTTCAAAAGTTGCTAACGTCAATAAACATTAAACTGGACTTCAAATAAATTACTTACAATTTGTACCTAGTGGAATAAAAAATACTATTTATTTATAGAATGACGGATAATAAAACAGTGCTAATTCTGACAAACCATGTTCATTTATATTGGGATTAAGTTAATTTTGATCATAGTTGCTAGTATGGGGCCAGGGTTTTGATTTGTGCTGGTATCAATATTATTAACACAGGGATGTTTTAGTTATTGCCGAATAGGACTTACACAGAGTCAAGGTCTTTTCCTTACCCCACCCCACCAAAAAGCAGACTGGGGATCTGCAGGGATCTGACACAGCTGGGACAGTTGACCCCAGCTTACCAAAAGCATATGAGATACCACAGGGCATCATGCTCAGCACATAAAGGTGGGGGAAGAAGAAGGGGCGTTCAGAATGACAATGGTGTTTTGTCTTCCCAAGTCACTGTTAATGTGTTATAAAGGCCTGCTTTCCTCGAGAAGGTTGAACACCTGCCTGCCCATGGGAAGTGCTGAATTCATTCCTAGTTTAAATCTGCTTTTGTGCTCAGCTCTTCCTTTATCTATTATACTGTCTTTATATCAAGACAAGTGTTTTCCCACTTCTACCCTTCCAAGTCTCTTCCCCATTCAAATGTGGTGGGAGGGTAGAGGGGAATAAATGAGAGTCTGTGAGCTTAGTTGCCAGCTGAGGCTGGGGTCAAACAACAGCAAAAGTCTTGAACAAGTTTATAAGAAAGCTATTAGGTAAAACAGTGAGTCTAGTGATTACTTCACACTCAGTACATCTGTGAAAAAAATCTTGTGGGCTGATGGCTGTACAGAAAATAATAAAAAACTGAGCTGAATATTTTTCCAGTAGTTATATTGTTATGATAACTAGTCCTGAACATCTTCCTCACACTAGTATATATTTATATTAATAGTAATAAATTTAATTATATATTATACTATATATTATATATATTATATCTATATTATATAATTATATTGTATTATACACTGTTTTTCATCCCTTTTTTATTAGCTTATTATGCATTGATTTACTTGATATTATGTTGCCTTTGCACAATAAAATCTACAAAATTCACTGGTCATTGGCCCATAGCTATTTGATAAATACTTGCACTACAACTTACTGTACAGTTTAAATAATTATCATTTGATCTTCTATTTTAATATTCAGAGAAGCCATCTCAGCAGCTTTCAAGCAATATTCCTTAATGCTTTCCTGTCAATGCAGTCACATGTGAGACACAAACACTCATGCAGGTAGGCATGTCACTGAGGAGCTTCATGGAGCCCCACTGCATTCAGTATTCTGTCTGCTTTGTGGAAAATTTCACTGCTCCTTTTAGGACACGATGTTCCCCAAAAGACTGTATTTCCCCTGATGGAGCAGCTTCATATTGCATATGAGTTAGGCAAAATAAATAAGGCACCTTGAATTCAGCATTGACAGACAAGAACTTGTGTCATATAGCAGTCAGGCTAGCATTTAAAAATAGTATCAAGAATAATTTATATATTGTAATAAAATTCAAATTGAAAAGTGGTCGTAATAATCAAATCCCAAGGTTCCATGATTGATGTGTGTCAGAAAGTGGAAGAACCTTTATTTTTCCAGAGGGAAAAAAATACTAAACCAAAAAATGGCCCAAAGAAGTCTCTTGGCTTTCAATAAATTTACTCAGACTGAAACATAAGGCTTTATATAAATAAGAAAATAATATGAATAAATTAGCAATATGTAAATGAAATTTTGTATTTATCTTCATTTCTTTTGACATAATCTGAATTTATCCTGAAGAAAAATCCAAAGTCAGGCTTCTGGCTAGGTACCAAGAAACCTTTAATACTCCCCACTTCCACACCCAGAGGATAGCTGCAATTATCAATAATAACACAACTGGAGAGGCATTCAACAGTGAGGAGGACATTATTTTATCTAATTTTCTATATCAGGCTTTTTTCACACTGTCTTAGCAACAGCAAATACTTCATGCTGACTGAGGTTGGCTGCCAGAGAGAATATTAAGGGATAAATCACATACACTTTAAGATTGTATTTTACTTAACTGACTTTATCTGCATTACAATGGGAAAAAAATTTACATGTATCTGTTTTGAAAAATATTATTAAATGGCAAAACAGTGGACAGAAAAGTACTAACACAAGCAGAAATTTGCACTTATAAACAGTATTATAGCAGGAAAAAGAAAGTCAGAAAATGATCATTTATTAAGATATCATATTATTTAGAAAATAGTATTATTTATAAAAAAATCTCACTGTACATAATATTAAACAATAAAATTTTGTACATAAAAGGAACAATGAGAAACAACACATGCCTTTATAAACTGGATTTCTGCATTTGAAAAAGATAATTTTTACTATACATTCAACACAGAATCAAGAACATCATACTTAGCTTCACAATTAAAATATATATTCAAAATTATCAACTCTAGGTGCATTTGGAGACAATTTTTAAAAATTAACAAGGCCAAATTGTCTTCAGTGCATCATGGAAGCCAATGAAGTAAGAGAGCAGAAGAATCAAAACTGCATGAGTAACAAACACAGCATGCAGTGTCAAGTCATTACAAACCCCATTGAGATCCCACTTGGTGGCATTGCTAAATCTAAAACTACATGGAATATGAAAATATTGACTCTTGGTTATCTACTTACAGCATAAGTTTTCTTCTGAAAACCATTTTAAAAAGTGAAGAATTTGTTTGGATAATTTCAAATGTCTGAATTCAAAATCTTCCAATTAAAAAAGAAAACCCAAACTCAAGAAACAGGTCCAAAAGATGGTGGCATTTAAGACTCAATAGAAGCAATTCCTAAACAAAACACAGAAAAAATGTTCCTGGTTTCAAGTGGTACTCATCTATTAAAATCAACTGGAATTGCTTTATGTATCTATGGCACAGAATAAATATTGGAATAATATCAGATGGAGCTGCATTTATCTAAATAAAAAAACATTAAAAAATTCCAGAACATATACAAAATCATTTCTAAAAATCTTCAGACTGATTTAGGCCTTTTCTCTTACTTAGGTTGAATAAATGAAAATATATTCTTTTGAGAAATGGAAGCTAGGTATTTGAAATACTGTTTCACAATTCATCACTTAAAATCTTGATTCTGCCTTTTTCCCAAAGCAAATGGTTTACCCACTGTAGGCTAATTGTGAAATCTGGCAGTGAAGTCTGTGAGATGGGTTAAAAGGGCAGAAGTGAAATTTTCCCTTCCTGGAATAACCTCTACATTTTAGCCACATCACATTCTTAAAGTAAGGAGCTTTTTCCTCCTTCTAAAGGAAGATCTTCTAGCTTTACTGTCTGCAGTCCAGACTTGTAGAGTTAGATCTCCTTGAATTTTTTTATTGAAGGAGGGTCTAATATGTATAAATATGTCTAAAACACACAAATAATATTTTTTAAATATTTGAATTTTATTTTTTTTTTTAATAATGGAAGATTGGAAACAGTCTGTAAACAGTTCTTCATCCTTGGAAGTCCTTTTCTCAGTCAAATAAGGAGCCTTCCAGGCAGAATCACAGAATCAGCTAGGTTGGACAAGACCTTTGACACCACTGAGTCCAACCTATGCCCTAACACTTCCCTGTCAACTAGACCACAGCACCAAGTGCCACATCCAGTCTTTTCTTAAATACCCCCAGGGACGGTCACTCCACCACCTCCCTGGGCAGACCATTCCTATGCCCAATCACCTTTTCTGTGATGAATTTCTTCCTTACATCCAACCTAAACCTCCCCTGGTGAAGCTTAACACTGTGTCCTCTTGTCCTCTCACTGGTGGCCCNCACTGTGTCCTCTTGTCCTCTCACTGGTGGCTTGGGAGAAGAGACCGACCCCACCTGGCTGTAGCCTCCTTTCAGGGAGTTATAGAGAGGGATAAGGTCCCCCCTGAGTCTCCTTTTCTCCAAGCTGAACAACCCTCAGGTGCTCCTCATAGCTCTTGTGTTCCAGACCCTTCACCAGCTCTACTGCCCTTCCCTGGATGCTTCCAGCATCTCAGTGTCCTTCCCAAATTGGGGGCCCAGAACTGGACACAGCACTCAAGGTGAGGCCTCAGCAGTGCTGAGTACAGAGGGAGAGTGAGTCAGCCAAGAGTGCTCCTGCCCATGCTGACAATTTTTCCAGGAGTGTAGTATAGACAGCCTTTCCCACATCCACCAGGACAGTCACCCAGTCATATAAGAAAATCAGGTTGGTCAAGCAGGACCAGCCCCTTCTAAATTCATGCTGCTGGTTGGGCCTGATCCCCTAGCTGTCCTGTAGGTGCTGTGTGATGACACAGATGATTTGTTCCATACCTTGCTGAGCACTGAGGTCTGGCCTGTGTTTTCCTAGATCCTTCTTCTGGCCCTCTTATGGATGGGTGAGCTTCCAGTCTATGGTCCCACAGACTCGTGACACCTAGGTGGCTAAAGAAGTCACTAACTACTTCCTCCTAGATTACAGGGGGTCTATTCTTCTCCCTGACCACATCTACCAGCTCAGGAGGCCAGGTGTCCTAAGGATGATATGTCTTATTGTTTAAAACTGAGGCAAAGAAGGTGTTAAGTACCTCAGCCTTTTCCTCATCTTTGGTAACTATATTTCCCCCTCCCCATCCAATAAAAATGGAGGTTTTCCTTGCTACTTCTTTTGCTATTAAAGTATTTATAAGAACATTCATTATCCTTTACAGAAATGGCCAGATTAAGTACCCTTTTTATCAACCTCACCACTGTGAACCTGGACAACCAGCAGTGGGTAATAATCAGAGGGCTTAATTGGTTCATGCAGTCTCCTGGTAATATCCCATACCTGGGCTGCAAGGAGGCAGCAGACTTCCCTGTGGGGTGGGTCCAGTTGACATACAGGGCCCTCAGTTCACCTCAGAAGGGAGCCACCTATTACAGTTGCCCTTCTCTTCTTATTATTAACTGAGGTTGTGATCCACCTGATGGACAGAGTGCAAATGGGAGACCCTCCAGACTTTTTTTTTTT
>VWYO01002895.1:53840-75900 GCA_013400275.1 Rhadina sibilatrix | reverse complement strand
TTTTTTTTTTTTTTTTTTTTATTTAGTATCCTCTGCCTGGCCCTCTAGATCAGAGACTCATACCTATTCTGTTAGGGTATCTGGGGGTCTGGAGTGGATTATTTAATCTCCCTTACCAGGGACTCATTTCCCTTCCCCCCATCTACTTACTATCCTGCCTGATAGTAAGAGGGCCAGGACTACTCTGACTTCTGCAGAGCTTCTCTCAAGGTTGGAAGGGTGCAACTCTCTTTCTCTTCTGCTCTCTCTGACACTCCTTAACCTTTCCACTTCTTCCTTAAGCTCCGTGACCAGACAGAGGAGATCATTCACCAGCTCACACTGCACACAGGCATCTTTTGCACTGTCCTCAAGTACTAACACCAAGCTCACACTCCCTGCAGCCAGTGGCAGACAGCTGGGTCTTTCTCAGGGAGTCTGTCAGGGTTAGCACAGACTTGGTAGCAGTAGTAGCAATGATTTCTGGCTGCTTATAATCCATTGCTGGATCTCATCAAGTAGGGGAGAAAAAAACAGAACAGGCCAAAACCCAACTAAAACACCACACCCACCTAACACAAAATCCACCCCCAGGAGCCAGGAGGGTGGCTACACCCTTCCTGCTCAACCTACCCTATGATCTGCTATGCCACACCCCTGTCCACTATATTCCCTAAAACTGCTTAAATCACCTGCAAATGATCCTGGTGCTGCACACTGCTTGCCTGATAAGAGGGTAAGAGCTGCTTAGTCAGCTCCTTTAAATGCAAATCGTCCTGGCACCACCCCTTGCTTGCCTGATTGGTTGAAAAGAGGAAAAAAAAAAATATATATATCTCTGTAACTCCCTGTCAATCCTTAGGAAGAAACCTAGCTCTGCCTGCTTCCTGCGTCTCAGAGTCTTTTGGGCTTCCTCTGAGCAACAGATTAAGAATCCTTGCTGTGAATCCCTCTCTAATGACCTCCCAGAAATGGTACAATCTGGAAGCATTTCCCTGCTAAACAGGCTCATTCACTCGACACGGCACAACCTGGCACTTGTATTCAGTGTTTACAAAATGATAAAATACTGAGCTGAAAAGTCATACAGCCCATCTCACCAAGAATGAAGATTTGCAGGTAGGAATTACATCATCCCAGATGATAAATAAAGTGATATTTTAAACAATGAGAACAAAAGCCAGTAAAATAGGTGCCCATAAAATATCTTTGTATTTCTAAATTTCTAAATCAAGGTTTGATATTCTTTTATATTGTTCAAAGAAAAGAATTCTTCAACCTGTATTATGCAGAACTGTAAATTCATATAACTGAAACATCAAACTATTTTAAATGTGAATGATTATGATAGGGTTTTTTTATTTATGCTATTTCATGTTTTGCTATTGTCAGCAGTGCTTGTGAACACTGGCAAAATCTTAACATTCCCCCTGTAAAAAACTTTTCCATTTTCTGTAACTATT
Organism: Rhadina sibilatrix; assembly: GCA_013400275.1. Lineage (NCBI taxonomy): Eukaryota > Metazoa > Chordata > Aves > Passeriformes > Phylloscopidae > Rhadina > Rhadina sibilatrix. The sequence goes on along the minus strand of VWYO01002895.1, from coordinate 74,458 downwards.
TAGACAAGTTTGTTCTGAAAGGTATAGACTACTGTGCTTATTGCTAGTCATGTTTATTCTGAAATCATGAGGTGGTGTAGATGGAAACCAGTAAAGAATTCATCCCATGTAGCAACGTGGGATTTAGATGGTGGGTGCTGCTACCTATTTCCCAATAAGCATCTTTTTTGGAAAGGCTGCTTGAGTAGGCACTCAGGCAAAACAGTCAAGTCCACACATCACACACACCACAGCTAGCTCAGCAAAGAGAGGCAAGGAAGGCCTTTTGTATGATAAATTCCAGCGAGGGTTTATTACATTCACCACGCCAAAGAGGATCAGGGACAAGAGACCCTGACCATGTGCTGCTCAGTGGTTAAGTGGGGGTCAGGAACCAATGGTTTGAGGGCACAGGGGTGGTGCAAAGGGCAGGGCAAAAGGTAGTGCCCTATATGGGACACAGGGGCAGGCCACCAGGGATACCACAACCAATGGGAAAACAAGGGAAGGGGAAACCATGAGAATCAGGGACATTTGTGAAAGCAAAATTGGGGTAGATCAGGTACTGTTGCAAGGCACATAAGGGAAGTATTTTCTGTCAGCCTAGGTGGAGACTCTATGGTATATTCTTCCAGGGCAAGGCCCTGGGGATTCTCCTGAGGGGTTCAAAGGTTTCCACAATTCCGTAGCTCTGATAATATGCTATATCACATCATTGTATATTTTCTGTATTTAGCAGTGAATCTGCTCTGTGAAAACCTCTGTAGCTGACTTCTGATTAAAATCTCGTCCTGAAATATTTAACTGTTCAAAGCATGAACAAGACAGAACTGTACCACATTTTCTCACAGCAACCTTATTAAAAGAATGTGGGGTTTTTTTCCTCTCTGAAAGTATTTTTCTCTAATTGATACTCATTACTCTGCTGTTTAGGTAACAAAAGTCTGCTGTTTAGGTAACAAAAACCACTGAACAGTGATCCACAAAGTTAAAGTATGTTTTGTGGTGACAAAATTTGGGACCATTTTTTCAGCTGCTGATTTCTTCACAAGCACAGAAACCCTTATTTCTTAGTTGCAGAAGTATTCATACTGCAGAAGTGTAAATGCTTTGTGAAGTTCCTAATCATAAGACCAGAATATTGTCCAAATAGGAGATTTTAAAGAAACTCCTTGTCAATGAGGGCTTTGGCCAATGCCTGCTGGTTAGTTACTGAAAGAAAAAGAGAAATAAACCATGATGTACAACTTTGTATTTTCATTGTAGGATTCCCACTGGATTTTTAAAGAAATAGAAAAAAAATAATATTACTAACAATTTTATGATTTTAATAAAATATATTAATAAAAACGTCTATTTCAGATTTTCCCCAAAAGCATGTGATTTCTCATCTTCATTTTCTACATTTTCCATATGTTTTTGTGCTTTTAGTTAAAAAAATTAATAAAATACTTGAAAATTTTAAATTTAGCAGAACTTGCTGCTCACAACAGCTTTTTCACTAACACAAGATGTTCATTTAGAAATAAAAAATGAAAATGTCTGATTCAATTCACTAATGTTTGATATTATCATTTCTCACAGAAAGTTACGTCCTTTTTTTTTAGATGATGAAAACAAAATGAGGTAGATCTTTGCAGCCGCTGTTAATATACACAGAATTAATAACAGTTTTTCTAGTTCTGGTTTTCAAACAGGTACACTTTGTTTCCTTGTTAGTGCTCACTGTTTCCTAGGAGACGGATCATGTTGTCAAAGGGTATGTAAAACTAAAAATCCAGACAAAATTTATTGACTGAGTTGTTGTGCTTTGTTTTTTGGGGGTTTTTTATGTCTAACTTCCTCTCAAGAAAAGAAGGAATCTGGATTATAAGAGCAACATAGACATGAAAATCAAACAATAATTAGTCCAACCATCTGTTTTGCATTTAACTGAGTGAAAGAATACCAGGATAGCAGGAAGATCAAGAGGAAGAAGGAGGAGGACAAACAAACAAACAAACAAACACCCACAAAAAAAGACAACTTCATAAAGAAAAAGCAATTAATAATTAAAGACAATATTTACCAAACTGCCATGAAACAGCAGGAATCTCATGACCTCAGCACGGTCCAGTTGCTACAGGTCTGTTCCACAGCATCAAACACCTGCATTTGGATCTCTTGCAAATGGAGCCCCCTGTCCACCCACCTTTCCCTGGGCTAGAAAATTCTCATGATGGCTTGTCAAGGGGCAGAAGACCTGGAAGGCACTTCTAGAGAGGAGATTAAAAAAACTACAATACTCAAGGCCTAGCATCCCAAGAAAGCTGTTTGGAAAACATCAAAGAGAGCAGAATAGGTTATTTTATATTTCTTTTTGTTTTTACAGAAGTCAGGGGACTCCAGAGTATTCTCACACCACATTTCTGTTTGCAAATCAATGTTTTCCAGTGAAAAATGTCTTCATTTGGGGAATTCCTGTAGGATTCTATTAAAAAGATACTTTAAGTATTAGCTGCTCCACTCACTTTCTGATAAAAAATATTTTGAGATGCCCAAAGAATGAAGAGAAGCAGTTATCAACCGCAGTGATTTATTATTATCATTATTATGTCTTTGAAAAAGTTTATGCAAAGAAACGCAATTTTTCTCCTTTGTGCACCAAAGTAATTTTTTGCTAAATATATTTTTCCTCCTGAAGAATTATGTTTTGTAAAACCTGGTATTTTTCCTCTGGTGTTTTTGTTGTGCCCTCTTTTCCTCTCTGACTCACACATGCACAAACAAAGCCATGTGCACATATATGCTCATGTACACTCTTGAATGCTCTTCCAGAGGTTTAAATGACAGCCAGTCTTGTTCCAAAATCCACCATTTTATAAGAAAAATACATTTTCTTTTTCCCCACAGCACTAGATGACTCAGAGAGGGCTTGCTTCAACATAGCTGTCATTGCACTGCCTTGCATTTCTGCCCACTTGCCTCTCTTGCAAAGGAGAGTGTGATGAGAACTCAGGAAAGATGACTGGGTGGTGGTGGTTGGTTTCTATTTGGAGGAAACTGTTTGGAAAACTGTAGAGTTCTTTTATCTGTCAATGATATAACAGAGTCTGACATGCCTAGCAGTAGGCAGAAGCAGCTGTCAGTAGTAGTATAATTTATTAGTATCTCTTCTTGAATAAGAGGGCTGACAGACTAACATGGGAGCAAAGGGGAAATATGCCAAGTTATCGTCTTGCACCTCAGGCTCATATTGCCAATAGCCCACTGTGGAGTGTACACAGCATTAAATATGTATTGATTAATTCTGTGGCACAGTCCACTGACTGCACTGATAAGGAAAATGGCAGAGGCATTGCTTCATCTTCTAGCTGAGAGTCTCACGCCCAACATGCTGTCTTCCAGAATCCTCACCAAGAATAGCTAGAGTTGTCCACAAACAAGATAGCCTGGAAGAAGAAAAAAAAATTGTCCATGCTGTATTAAAAAAAAAAATTGAGAATTAAAAAAGAAAAAATGTGTGGTGGTTAAAAAACTGTCTTAAAAATCAGGAACTAGCAATTAGTAATTACTAGTCACTTAATAATTATACAAGAAAATAAATTTGGTTGATTACGTTGCACTACTGATGTTTAAGATGAGTGAGTATCCTGTATTAAAAAAGAAGAAATCAGTTGTCTGTGCTTTTTAGATGGATATTAATAAGTGGTAGTGAACAGAAGACACCTGCTTTTTTAGTTCTTACTACTGCTTTGGGAAGTGCTAGAAGGAAGGTGACTCGTGCACTTCTCAGAGTGCCCCAACACAGTACCAGACATGGGGTCCAATTCAATATGGACTTGTGGCAGCTACTAAAAACTATTTTAAATGTCAACTTTACAATCACTTTTAAACAGCCAACATTTCTTCACCTTAGTTCCTGCAACATATAAGTTGTCTCTGTGGGTGGCTTTTTTGGGGGGAGATTTTTCAGGGATTTTTGTGGGTTATTTTTCCTTTTGTAGTTCATGAACAAAAAGTGACTATACTAATTCCATGGTAACAACTGGTAAATAAAAAAAATGTCTTATTGGTGAATTCTGTGTTGTACTAAGAGACAATCAAAATACAAAATCCAGGCAGTTTTTAAGAACTTGTACTTCCAAGTATCATGATAATGATTACAGGCAAGAGCTGCTTCACTTCTTCAGGTTCATTATCTTTAAGAGTTTATTGAGAGCCTTTTAAAAATCTTTGCCATGCAACAGCGAAATAGCAACTGAATTAACAATTGCCTCAGCTTGATAATGAAGCCAAAGAACAATTCCTAATTTAATCTATTGTTAATTGATACTGCGCTATAAATGTTGGAGAGAAAGGTAGCAGTGATTTAAGGGAAGGCTTAAGCAGTAATGGTGTTGTTCAGATTCTCTATGATCCGACAAAAAGAGTGAAGTCTTATCCTGAGGTATTTCTTTTTAAATTCTCTCTTTTAAATTCTCTCAGCTGGTGGAAATTCTGCATCTTTAATAAGAACTGCACAAATCATTATTTAATGCAGCCGAGATCTGAAAAATGTATTTTGGTGTATTGCATGCAAAGATTTTGCTGGACTTAATAGACAAGTACCTGCAACTTGCACTTGCTGGACTTGCAGAAATAAGCATATATATTAACATTTCTGCACTGGACTCATTCTTCCCCTTTACCCTCTCCTAGTGACAGAAAAACAAAGGTATTACTTGTCAATTAAGTAGATGCATAAACTTGTTTATAATTTAATTTTAATTTCTTTTTCAAATAACAAAAACATTAGTAATGTTGAATGTTTTACTTATGTTTTGGACTTCAACTTCATATTTATGTAAACATTGGAAATTACATTCAACTTTCGTGGGAGCATATTATTTCATAAGTAATAGTTTTACTTTCTTGCAACTTCCTTTGGAGTAGTCTGTACTGGTGACCACCTCAATCCCTTTGGTAGCAGGGAAGAATGCCAAAAGAAACATAAGAGCCTGCATGATCAACATGTGTCTTAAAGACTAGTGCTATCAGTGGAATTTTGATTTTTTCAGTCATGGGGTGATTTATAGGACGCCAAGCCCGGTGGAGACAGATGGGTTTCACCCGTCTAAAAGGAGGAAAAGGACTCTAGGTCATGAGTTGGCAGGGCCGATTAAAGAACTTTTAACCAGGTTTAGAGCAGAATGAGGTTAAGACAAGCCTTGCTAGAGAGGAGCCTGGGGATGTCATGCTGGTGTTGGGAGGTGCAATAAGCAGCTCAACTGCAGTGCTCCTACACCAATGAATGCAGTATGGAGAGCAAACAGGAGGAGCTGAAAGCCTTTGTGCAGCAAGAAAATTATAGCATAGACACTATTACACTGAGCTCTTCAGAGGGGACTGGTGAAACAGGAGAGGGGATTGGAGTGACTTTGTACATTAGGGAGTGTTTCAACAGTAGAGAGCTCCAGGATGATGAGGTTGAGTGCATATGGGTAAGAATCAGGGGAAGGCTTAACAAGGCCACCGTCCTGATGGAAGTCTGTTATAGAGCACCCAACCAGAATGAGGAGACAGATGTGTTCTGAGGGTAGCTGTCTGACATTTCGCTATTGCAAGCCCTTGCTCTTGTGGAAGACTTTAACTTGTCAGATATAGCTGGAAACGCAACACACTCCCATGTGGATGAGGGAAAGGCTGTGAATATAGTCTGTTTGGACTTGAGCAAATCCTTTGATACTGATTCCNTAGTCTGTACTGGTGACCACCTCAATCCCTTTGGTAGCAGGGAAGAATGCCAAAAGAAACATAAGAGCCTGCATGATCAACATGTGTCTTAAAGACTAGTGCTATCAGTGGAATTTTGATTTTTTCAGTCATGGGGTGATTTATAGGACGCCAAGCCCGGTGGAGACAGATGGGTTTCACCCGTCTAAAAGGAGGAAAAGGACTCTAGGTCATGAGTTGGCAGGGCCGATTAAAGAACTTTTAACCAGGTTTAGAGCAGAATGAGGTTAAGACAAGCCTTGCTAGAGAGGAGCCTGGGGATGTCATGCTGGGGTTGAGAGGTGCAATAAGCAGCTCAACTGCAGTGCTCCTACACCAATGAATGCAGTATGGAGAGCAAACAGGAGGAGCTGAAAGCCTTTGTGCAGCAAGAAAATTATAGCATAGACACTATTACACTGAGCTCTTCAGAGGGGACTGGTGAAACAGGAGAGGGGATTGGAGTGACTTTGTACATTAGGGAGTGTTTCAACAGTAGAGAGCTCCAGGATGATGAGGTTGAGTGCATATGGGTAAGAATCAGGGGAAGGCTTAACAAGGCCACCGTCCTGATGGAAGTCTGTTATAGAGCACCCAACCAGAATGAGGAGACAGATGTGTTCTGAGAGTAGCTGTCTGACATTTCACTATTGCAAGCCCTTGCTCTTGTGGAAGACTTTAACTTGTCAGATATAGCTGGAAACGCAACACACTCCCATGTGGATGAGGGAAAGGCTGTGAATATAGTCTGTTTGGACTTGAGCAAATCCTTTGATACTGATTCCCGCAGCATTCTTCTGGAATAGCTGACGGCCCATGGCTTAGACAGGTGCACTCTTCACTGGGTTGAGAACTGGCTGGATGGCTGAGCCCACAAAGTCGTGGTGAACTGTAGGAAAAGGGAGTAGAGGTGACCTTGCCTGTGATAAGTAACAGCTGTGTTAATTACTCAATACAGCTTCACCCCTGAGGAGTCACAGCTATAGCCAATAAAGATAAGTGTGTTCAAAGGGAGTGGGTTAGCTGGTGAAGGGAATTATCTTGGAGGATCATGAAGAAGCAGGATTCTGGGGAGAGAGAATCACTGCTGTGAGGTCAGTCTGGGGCTGCAGTTAGAGCCTGTTGTTGGAATCTGCAGCCACAGTCTAGCGAGGTAAAAGCCTGCATTCAGAGTCTGCAAACTAATACATGCAGTCATAGTTTAGCAGGAAATAATCAGCAGTCAGAGGCTGCAAGGAAAACCTACAACAGGAGCTTGCTGCAGCCAAAGTCAGTGAATGGATGGAATTGGGATGGTTGAGCTGTAAAGAGGAGTAAACCAGGACCCTTTTCATGCTGTGATAAACAAGAAGTCTGTGTCTCTGTTCATTTCTACCCTCTAACAAGAGTGCTGCTGCAACAGTGAGCAATGCCACATGCATCTGATGACCAAACAGTAGTGGGATTTCCTAGGGCTCGGTATTAGGGCTGTTTGAAGGGTCTAGAGAGTAAGTCCTGTGAGGAATGTCTGAGGGACCTGGGGTTGTTTCATCTGGAAAAAGGATGCTCGGGGCAACCTTATTGCTTTCTACAGCTACCTGAAAGGAAGTTACACTAAGGTGGAGACCATCCCCTTTTGTTATGCAGCCAGCAACATGACAAGAGGAAATGACCTCAGGCTGCACAGGGGAGGTTCAGGTTGGGGGCATCAGGAAGAATTTCTTCCCTAAAAGGATGGTTAAACATTGGAACAGGCTGACCAGGGAAATGCTGGCTTCACAATCCTTGGAAGTGTTCAAGAAATGTCATGACATGGCATTTAGTGCTGTGGTCCAGTTGGTGTGGTGCTGTTCAATCAAAGGTTCAATTTGATGATCTTAGATTATTTTATGATTCAATAGAGTTGTGATCCAACTTGCTTCTGAACCTTTGACCTGATCTATTCTCTCAGTTCCTGTATTGAGAGAGTTACATAGGAAGTGCCCTAAATACGTGCAGGGTACTGCAGAGACCAGAAGGTATACTGGCTGGCTACTGGAGGGACCAAGAGGTTTAATCCAGTGATTGCAGAGTCCATGGGATCTGGAGTTCACTCCTGGTGTAGCCATAGGTCTGAGCCAGGTAATATAATAGGAAGACCTATTTACATGTGTGCCTGCATCTGGGGGGCATGCACATGGTGTGTGTATATATGTGTGTATGTATGTATCTTCTGCTAATGGCCTTGTATGCTGAGAGAAGGGAACAGGTGAGGCTGTTCCTGAGTGAGAGCTGTGTTTTCTGTCTGTGTTGATCTATACAGCCAAACAGATGTATATGTACTGTGTATACACATACACTCATCTTCGTTCCTAACTAGACCTGGAGACATGGAGCTGTGGTAACCTTGCCTCTATTCAGCCTTGCTGAACCAGGTTCAGCAATTTCTAAGAATTAAGACCCATGAGACAAATGTACAATTTAAATGTCATTACCTTCCTTCAAGGAAAAAGCAAAAGTATTTCTTGCAAATTGGTTTTACATGAATGCTGAGAAATGTTTGCTTAACCAGAAAATCTCTTTTGTAAATAATGACTTTAGAGACCTTGAGGCAATTTATAGCTGGCTGAAATGCACATAAAAATAGGGAGAGGGGTTTTAAATTTAAAGCATGATGCTAACTCTCCAGGGACCTAGTCTATAAAGGTATTTACCAATGAAATTTTCCTTAGGGATGTCAATGTAGACATCAGTTATTGGGGAAGACAGAGTGTGTATGTTCTACCATTGATAAGATTGATTCCTTAGGGTGAGTAGGTATTTGTCTTGGGAAGACTCATTTTTGAAGACAGCATTTAAACAGCTAAAATGAGGTCTCATTGCAGCAGTGTCTGCCTACTGCCCAATTTAATTTCTCTGAGCTTCATATGGAGCTTATGATCAGCAGCTCTTTGACCTCAGAGTTACAACAACTGGCCTTTGTGAGGAGATGCTCATCTGTTTGATCCATTTTTCTATCATCTTTATGATAACAAACTCTAACATAATCTTCATACCCAGGTCTTCCTGTGCAGTTCAAGAATCAGTGTGTATGCAAACACTCCTTTCTTGTATATCCTTCCTGTTGTTTCTCTACCTCTGTAAATAATTCACACTCAAACTGCTCATTGTGTAAAAAGAAAATTTAAGAGAACCTTCCAAGCTGTCAGAGATGCTTTGATGCTCAAGGGATTCCTTAATTGCCATCTGATCCCTCTGAGATACAGGCAAATAACCTACATCTCAAGTACGATATGCCATCATTCCCAATTGTATATATTATTTTATGAGCTTACACCAAGTGTGACAATTTCAGTGCATATAAAAAAGTCATGATTGAAGAGCCCTTGAGACCCACCCTACATTTTCCTTTCATGAAATTATTGCAATGAGAATACACAGCTATATTCTCTTCAGGCTTTCCAAAAAAGGAATTTTTAAGGATGATTTCAACCACAGAAAGTCTCTTCACAGCACTACTTTATTAGTTCTCTAGCACACTTTTATCAGATTTCTCCTGAGAGCAACTCTATTACCATTACTCTTTGGAGAAGCACAGCCTTTCCTTATAATCCTAAGGTCACACAGTGCAGCTGAGTGCTCAGCTGTTAGGTGGTGTCTCTTTGAGCTGAGTCAATACCTTGATTATGAAATAGCCTTACTGTCAGTGATTGGCTGCTTTGAAAGGGCTTCCTTTTCCAGTCAGTTCTGGGTACATCCCCATAAATGTAGGGAAGCTTGTGATCTTCTCATACTTACTTGAGATAAGGTGCAAGTTGTTTCAGTAGGACAGGACCAGGGATTTCCAAAGTGGAAGGAAGAGTTAAGTATCTGTAAGGGTGAGCACCTCTAAGTGATACCCCTTGTGTATATCCCCCTCTCTGGCTGTCTGCCCACATAGCTGCTACCAGAGGTGGGATATATTTCCACTTGGTACTCCTTTCAGCATTCCTTTCCATGGATGTTGTTACACCACTGTTGGGTTTTATTGCCTGTTCATAGGCTTGGCTGTCTTTGTTGTTAGCTCTGGACTTTATGCAGTCTCTTGGCTGTCTAATACCTTTATGCCATGTATATTTCTCCCTTGTTACTTTTGATTAGGTAACTTTTACTGTTCTGTAGCTATTACTGTCAGTGCACTAAACTGAAGATGTCATTCTGGTGGGGACAAAGAAGGAAAGAGGTAGAATTCTAAACTTTTAAATCCTGAGAGATGCACTTTTGTTTAGGATTCAGAATATTTTTGACCTTCTCATATCTTTTGAGGAATTGAAAACAATCCTAGTCCTTCTGCTACTACTGTATACTTACCCAGTAGTGAATGTCTGGAATTTCAACAAATTCTTTGATTCCCACTTTTCTTCCTTCTTTATTTCTCAGAATAAAAATATCTCATTTGGGATATGCTCTCTTAAAGATATTGTAATATTGGTGAATGCTCCAGGTTAAAATTAACATTTTTCGTAATTTTCTGTGCTTTTAAATTCACGGTATTTGTTAATTTATTTTTTAGATAGCACTCAGTCTTTTTCAAGGTACTTCTCTTCCTAAATTTCTACTCTAAATCAGAGGGATTAATTTCAAGTCTTTTCAAGTTTTTTTGTTTTGTTTTGTTTTTTTTTTTTTCCTTCTGAAGGATCTGGAGTTTGCAGCTCTTGATAAAATAATTTGCCATCTTTTTCACTTTTGCAATACAGAAACTGTATGTAAATTACAGTTTAGATAACTGTGTTTAAATGATTGAAGTAGTGCCTGTATTTTCTGTAATGAGTAATTCCAGATTTTCTACCTAACAGCTCCATGAGGTGAAGTGATACAGTTCTGTACCAGCTCATGTGAACCATTTCCTCTTCTTTTGCACTGTTTCCTAAGTAATAATATACAAGTTTGCTTCAACAGCCCCATGTATATATATAAAAGAACCCTCATTTTAAATGATCTCTCATTGATAATATATGAGCACCAATTTTATGCAGCTCTATTTGCACTCAACTGCTTTGATTTTTTTTTTAATGTTTTTCAGATTGTTTATAACAGTGCTAACAGAACACTTCAAACTCCATGAAGAGTAAGCCTGAGGGCCTAGTGATGGCAGCAAGCTTGTGAACTAAAATTAGCACACTGTGAAGTGCATGCTTGCCATCATTTAAAACTATGGTGAACCATTAAAAGTCAATGTCAATACATAAGACATTTGTAAAGGCATCACTACGTTTTAGATCAAACCCAGTAAAATATTTCTGGCATAATTATAGAGTCTGTTAAGACTTGAAAGTTCATTTCAAAAGAAATTCTTACTAAATTAAAAATATCATGCTTTAAATGAGATCAATTATCATTTAATTTTTTCCTTTTTTTCCCTAATTCTTGTTTCAGTCCTTCATTAATATCTAAAATAAAATAAAACAATATTTTAATCAGTGTAGTCAGACATTTTTTTGTTGTTGCTTTGCATAATTTTTCTATCAAAATATATGCATTTTTATCCTTTCAGTGCACAACATATATAATCATTGTACTAATGTTGAGTCTTCAGCCAATTTATATTTTTAATCTTTAATCCATTCAAGTAGTATAATTTTTATATCAAATTGTGTCTAAATTTTAAGCTATGTGTTCATGGTTAAATGAACCATAAAAATCCATTACAAATCATTTTTAGATTACCTAAGCTGATATTCTATATATCTAAGTCCCACTGACCACCTATATGCAAAGGTCCCTAACCTATTGATTTTTATCAAACACTTTATATTCCTTTTAGAAAACAAAAGTATCAGCAGCATGCTGTAGATCAATCAAATGAAAGATCAAGGTTGCACCAATTGCCCAAAATATTTCTGTTAGGGTTTTGGGGTTTTTTTTGTATGAGATATGCCAAAATGAACACATTCTCTTAATCACAACTAAAAGATTGCTTCAGAGTCATAAACTAACTGATATGAGCCTTAGTATGTAAGCAAGATTAGGTTTCTGAGAAACTGGGCTGTCTACATATCATGTGTAAGATATCTCTGGCAAATATTTGCTCTCTGATTGTGACTAGTCTCTGGTATTAAAGAAGATGGAGAAAACAGCAAAAATAAGAACTATTTGACCAAATTTTCATAAAGAGAAAAAGTATTTCTCAAACTTACAGACAGAGAAAGCCTTTAAACAGGAAATTTATTTACAATAATTCTATTTATGCAAATCAGTGAACATCTCACTCATCAATACAAACATACAGGTGAAGATAAGAGGGTGATCATAACCAAAAACCCAAACCCTTTTGACTTTTAAATATTTTAATTCCCAAACTGCACTGAAACTTACTTTTAAATAAAGAAATTTAGTCTCCTTGGACAATTTCAGCTGAAGATAAGACCAGTTCCAAGCACTCTATTTAATATCTAATTACCTCACAGCTAGGAAATTACATCTTATTTCAAGGTTGAATTTGTCTAATTTTGGTTTTCAGCCCCTGGAATTTGTTACACATTTGTCATCAGCTGTGAAAAACTCCTGTGTTTGTTTGTTTGTTTTGCCATGCGTTCCTTTGTTTAGGGATTGAGTCATGTCTTGAACTTTTTTTTTGGTAAGGTGAAACATTTTAAGACATACAAGGGTTATTTTTCAGCCCAAGGACCCTATAAATGATTCTGGTGTATTTCCTTTAATATAGAATATACGTAAAAAGTGGATACAGCATGGTGCTTCCAATCGGTGCAATGGCTTTGGTACAAAATGACTAAAGTAGGAATACATTTTACTTCTACTTTTCTGTATCCAGGAATCTCATCAATCCTTACAATATTAAAGTAGAAACTTATGCTGAGATTGTTGGGTCTCTTAGTCACTCCCTTCCAAGACAGTTTTTCATGTTGTCCTTATTTGATTTTCCTCAGTGGAACAGTTTGTGTGTAGTTCATGATTATGTATTTTGTTTAAAACATAATCAGTCCACTGCATCTGAGAACCAGGATGGTCAGTCAGAAAGTATCACACTGATCTGATGGAAAAGCATGAGTTTCTTGAACTATCCGAAGCAAGTGGAAGATGGTAACTCCCGGAAAACTAGATCATAGTTTCGTGTTCTCCACCATGATAAATATATATATATTTGAAATTCCATATGCAATGCATGTGAAGAGCTGGGTCCATACTAAACAGTAGATTTATTGCAATAAATTTAGTCCAGTAAATTTATCAGAGAGCCTTGTAATCATAGAATCACAGAACCACAGAATGGTTCAGGTTGGAAGGAATATCTGGAGGTCATCTGGTCTAACCCTCCTACAAAAGGCTCACCTCAAACTGCTTGCCCATGGGCAAATGGATTTTGAATATCTCTAGAGATGGACACATCACAACCTCCCTTGGCAACTTGTTCCAGCTCAGTCACCCTCACAGTGAAAAAAAAAGTGTCATTTGGTGTTCAGATAGGACTTTCTGTATTTTGTTCTATGTCCATTGCCTCTGTCACTGGGTACTATTGAGAAAAGCCTGTCTCTATCTTCCTGTGCATCATTCCTTCAGGTATTTATATCCATTGATAAAATTGCCACTGAGCCTTCTTTTCTCCAGGTACAAGGCTCCCAGCTTTCTCAGTTTTTTGTCACAGAGACATACTTTAGTCCCTTCATCATTTTATTGGTCCTTTGTTGAACTCTGTTCAGTATGGCTATATCTTTCTTATCTTGTGGAGTCCAGAACTGGCCACAGCACTCCAGGTGTAGACCCACTATTTCTGAATAGAAGATAAGGATCAGCTCCTCAGCCTGCCAGTAAAGCTCCTTCTAGTGCATCCCAGGGTAGTCCTTTTTGCAGCAGGAGGACATTGCTGGCTTGTGAATTGCTGGAGCCTTTGTCTGAAAAGGTGTTTCCAGACAGCTGGCCCCCAACATATATTGTGCCTGGGGTTCTTCCTCCTCAGTTGCAAGACTATGCAATTCCCCTTTGCTGAACTCCTTGAATTTCCTATCAGCCCATTTCTCCAGCCTGTCAAGGTCCCACCTCATAGCACCACACCCTCCTGGTGTGTCAGCTGCTCCTGAGTTTCATATTAATTAACTAATAGGAAGCACCAAGGAGGTGGCTGGTTTAAGTTTCACACTTTTACAAGCTTCAGCTACCAAACTGGTAAGAAGCACTCTGTAAGGGATAAAGGGTTTTTCTGTGAAAAACCTTTCTTGAAATTATTTATCAGGTAAATTCTTAATTATTAAAAAAAAAAAAAAAGAGTGGAGAGATACCACTTTCTCCCATTTTCTCTGAGCTTATGCTTCAGAATTGCAAGAAAAGCAATTTACTTATGGAACTTAATACATGAGAGGTGTTGAAAAGTGAAGAATTTATGAGTGCTAATTCTTCCTTTCCCCCTCTGTGCATGACCTAAGCCAAAGCTACCATGGATGGATGTGTCCTTTTCCCATTAAAAAGTAATCAAAAGGACTTTAGAAAGAAAAATATTAAGGACAAGGCCAAAGAGCAAGAAAAAAGCATTATTAGGAAAAGGTGCAAGTGATAGATGTCTGCAAATTAATCCAACAACACACACAAAATTCTTCACTATTGAATTTAGACCCTTTCTTACTGTTACTCTATGGTGTGAAATCCTAATGAAGCTCTGGATTTTAACTAGGCATAAATATGTACTTATAAATATTTATGTATGATGTTCTGCTGTCTCTGGTGGTTACTTTAAAGAAATGTCCATCTAGGTCCCCTGGAGTAGAAAACTAAGCATTACTATTTGCTCATTTTTGGGGATACTAAACTGTGGCTTCTAACAGGACAAACATAATATAAAATATAGACACATCTTTTGCAAGGTTTTATTACTTCAGCAGTTATTTAACAAAAGTGATTGTAACTTACCGCTTTCCTCATGACTGTTCTTTCCTCATGACTTGTCTTAAAGTTAGGAATGATATTTTTTGTTTTGTTTTGTAGTCAAGGATAATTCTCAGCTTACTACTTCATTTTCAAAGATAAAAGGGATGTCTAGCAGGAATGCATCAACAAGCAAATAGTTAGCAGGCTTCTCTGAATTTCAGATTCAGAACTGGTGTCTACCCAAACCCTAAATACTCTGATGTCAAAACTATATTATTAAGTCCTTTCTGGAAGTTGCTGTAGTGGAAAGCAAAGCTCCTGGTACATTTGTATATAATAAGGAAGCAGAACACCAGCACTATGACATTTTGCAATTAAAACAATAAGCCACAGTGACCCCCCTTCTTGGTAACACATTTCATTTCTTTTTCAGCCTGGTTGAATTTAAAATGAGGGAAGCATGTGAAAATGAGGCAGGATGGAACAGCTTTTGAAGATGGTACTTTGTATGGATCTGTTCATCAGAGATCTGAAAGGGAAAATCTCTAGATCCTGAGAAAGTTACTCCTTTGTATCTTAAAGAAAATGTGGTAGTGACTGCAAAATGCAGATATTTTACACTGACGTTTAAAGTATTATGTAGTCTAACTGACACTTTTTTCTAAGTATATATAAAAATGAATAAATTAAATTACATGAGTAGTTGAAGAGTGATTTTGAATGAATAAACACAATTGACAGCTTGTGGGGAAATCCTGAGTGCCAGTCAAAGTCAGTAACACTTGGTTAAAAAAAAAAAATCTAATAAAATTGAATATTTAAAAAAAGTCTAGGTGTACAAATATTTTGGTACAGATATAAGTGTACTGATCTGTGTTAAAAAAATCATAGCTGGTAAACATTACATGTATCCACATGTAATATGAAAAATAGTTCTTTGCTAGGAAACAACATACCTTGAAACAGATCTAAACACAAAGAAAATATTGTTCATTACAGTATAAGCATGAACTTCATTGCTTAATTAGTAGCTCTAGGTATTTACCACCTTGACTCCACTTATTTACTCTCAATCTGAACTAACTATATCTGAAATAAGATTCAAGTTTAAAAGATTTTTTTTAATATTTCATAATATATTGGTATACCTGATTAAAATAATAGAAACTATTTCTTGTTTTAATATAATTTAACTGAGAAAGTATTTTATACTTGCTATCTCTGAAAAGCCAAGCATTTCATATGAACAATTCAGGGTTTTCTGTTTGTCTGTTAATGATAGTGACATTGATATTAATCTGGCAGAAAACTAGCTATCTGCAAACAGCAACTGATGACATCATTGTCCTGGAAAAATTAAAGCTTAAAGATGATTTAAAAAAAAATAGAAAACAAAAATATAGTATAACTTTGAAAACAAGTATGACAGAACAATTACTATTTTTTTTTTCTGTGCCTTCATGTCTCATTTTTCTGTTCATGTTCATTTCTTTGTTTACAAGGCCATACACAGAGTTATTCTCGTAAATCTGCCTCCAATACTTGATTTTTAGCTACTGAGTAGGCATAGATGCTATTTTCTTCAGTGTTGCTATTCAACATTCCTGAAATGACACTCTTTTTGTTAAATTACTGGGAATTTTAGATTGCATATATTGTGCAAGTGTGGCCTTCGTAGATATGTCTTCTCTACTAAGAAATGTCAGAAGCAGGCTGAATGACTGATAGTTGGGAAAGTGGGAAAGTTAAATGAAAGAAAAAGCAAAGCAGAAACCCAGAGTCAGTGTATCCAAACAACAAATGGCAGTGAGAAGCTGAAATCAGGAAAGGTGAGAGCGACAATCAAGGCTGTAGAGAGACAGGTGGGGCACCCTGCAGTTAAGTATGAATTAGGGAAAGAATGTGAAAATCATGTGAATAACATGCACTAAAGATAGATTGATATCACCTACCTCCACTTAAACATGACACCTAAAGCCCTAAGCTGCTATAATACAAAATATGTACAATGGCTTTTACATGTAGTGGCAAAGGAATATGGACTTACTCTGGGATGCTGGTATGCAGGTAGAAGCCAGAAGTGAGAATTGAAACGCGAGGTTTTTCCTATTGTCTTAGAGGTGTAGACAGGGCAGAGGATGATACCAGAGCTGTGGGAAGAGTGGAAGAAACAGCAGTCTAGTTTATTTTTCACAAACTTCTATTGCTTTGGCAATACTGTATTAGTTCTATCAAGTTTCTGTTCCTTCCAAAGTGGATTTGAACTCTCTTACCCAGTCAAATAAGAAAATTTTAAATTTTTTTCCTTACCAAATATCCCTCTAAGCAATTTTTCATTAGTACTTCTGGAAACAGGTTTTCCAGATTGCAAAGATAAACGGAGTTCTTTCACAGTGTAGCCTTGGATCAATTTGTCCTTAAATTTTCAAAATAAAAATTTAAGAAACACTAATTGAAAATGAAACTATCAAAGGAGTATAAAAAGTTATCTTAAGGAATGTGTAGACAGATACATGATTATTTCACTTATTTTTAAAATGCCTCTTGTATAAGCCAAATGCCAGACAAATAGAATTTTTTTTTTTTTTTTAATTGGCAAGGTTTGGAGTTTTGTTTATTTATGATTTTTAAATTTACGTTGGTATGAATCTGTGAGCTAGAAAACAGAAAATGTATATAGGATACTCCTTTAATTTGTTAACTGGATTCTTCCTGCAAGATAGTCTGAATACCTGTAGTTACAGTAGCTATACAAGAGCTTATCCCTCAACTGGGATTTGAAAGCTGATGAGTTGTAAGGCACCTTTCAAAGTCATCTAGTCTCACCCCTCTGCAATGAACAGGTGAGTTTGTTTATGTTGACCTCCTTACCCCCCTTGCTAGGAGAAAAAGAACAAGTAATCTCATACTAAGCCTTTGACATAATTCTTGAAATACATTTAGAATAGATTCTGCTATTTCCATAAATTTAAATTTTTATTTATATTTTTAATAAATAAGTAAATCCAAATCTATTTGCAAGAATCACTACTTACCTTAAATTATTTATTTTTCAGTCATTTTCCCTCTTAATGTTACCCCTTCTTTGTGTTTCTCACTGTTCATCTCTCTGCCATACAGCTATGTCGATTGTACTGCATAAGAGTACAGTTACTGAAGAATTTTCCTTTGATCCTTTTAACACAGTGGAAAAATGTATGTTCCATCTGAACAGCATAATTGCCGTTTACTTTTTTCTTCAGCTCAGTATGAGAAGTAAAGCTCCTGTAGTTTGAACAGTTGACAAAATAAAGATGAAAAGTCTATACATCTTTTTCATTTTTCATCACAATATGAGTAATATTAGCTGAGGACATCATATAACAAGCCCTGCAACTGATGAGTTAACTAGATCCCTCTTAAACAGCATATCCCAGTGGAAGCAGAATGTGCCAATTAAATGATCATCCCAATTACAAGAGGCTCATGGGAATACATTGTGCTGGTGTGGTTTATAATCTCTTTCATTTCATGGATTGATTAAAACAAGAACAGTATCAGCTTCCCATCTTGATTACCTAATAGAGATGATTTATTTTGTATCTATACAGGGATTCTTTCCTGTATCTGTGACAAAAATAGTGGAACTGTTTGTACAGTATGTGCCTAAATAAAAAATAACATTTTTATTCCTATGTGGCTCAGCTGAATTGTTTATGGTTTGATGATGAAAACTCCATTGTCTGAGTAATGTGTTTTACTATCAGGGAAAGAATTAGGTATTGAGCTACTGAGCTCTGTCTTCATCCCAGAGGATTCAAGTGGAAGTACTGACTCTTGAACTGAGAACAAAGCTCAATACATGTTTCAAACACAGAAGGTGAAATCAATGAGCTGAAATCATCAGACTTCAGTGGAAAGAGAATTTTATTCAGAAAAAAAAAAAAAAAAAAAAAAAAAAAAGGAACTTTTCACCTAAAACCAGAAATAAACCAATCCATCATGTCCTTGAGTCAGACGTCTGCCTTTGGACAAACCTGGAAGAACTGCACACTCCTAGGGAAAAAGTAATTTTTTTCACTGTTAAAGAAGTTGTAAAGAGGGTATTCCCATTAATATCATGCTATTTTACTGGCTTTTACCTTTTAAAAACCCAGAGTTCCCCCCACCCTCCCAAGAAAAAAACCAAACACAAAACCACAAACCAAACAAAAAACCCCCTCACAACACAGATACTTTCATATATTTTCACAATTAGGATAATTCAAAGAGGAAATTTGTCACAGAACAAGCAAGTGTGGTTGAAGCAAACTAGTTATGTTCTTGAGTACTTCTGGTGGTATGTCATTGACTTTTTAAAATTGGCTGAATCAAGCCAAAGAGTGAAGTTGTTTTTTTCACTCCTTTCAGGTGTTTCATTAGAGTGTGATGAAGAATATATGAAAGAAATCCTTGGTTCTTATAGAGTCAGTAGTTGACTCCAAGCAGCTAAATTAGATGTCTTGAGTTTCAGGATGTGGTTATCTTGCTGAGAAAAAACAAAGAGGTAAGCATCTGTATTTTTTACTGATTGTACACTAGATACAGCATTCCAACTTGAAACTTAAATCCATACATCAGAAGAAATTTCAAAATAAAACCAGTATGTTATCAGTCTTATTTCACTACCTTCAAAACTAACCAAGAGCTATTCAGGATTTTCTACATTTGCCACTTGACATTTTTATTTTGTTTTAATGGAATACAGAAGTTCAATTTAATGCAGTTTTTATTTTAAATGACCTTTAATCTGGTCATTAAAGCTGTTATTAGATCTTATCATTAATTCTATGATCTTTGAGATTTAAAGTAAGAATGTATTTTATTAGGTTACACATGGGTCTTGGACCTTAAACTTACATTTAGATTTGAATAAATTATGTCAATGTGTACATGTGAACATCTATATGTATTTTGATAGCAACTTTCAGATGATTGTACATTAAAAAAAAAACAACTTTAAAAGGATCAGTATCAACAGTAAGTATAAACCAGTATAAATAGAACAGACTACTACTGCCTAAAGAAAAAAATATTTCTGGTGCCATTTTAAATGAGGAAAACTCATTTAAATTTAGTTTAAATTTAATTTAAATTGTTGCAATAAGGTAGAAGTGATGCATTGAAAGACAGATTTTGCAAAAGGGGTTCATGTGCTGACATGGCTGAGGATGTTCAGGCTGAATATGCAGTGAGCACATAGACAAAAGAAAGATGTAGATGAAATTTTGGGATTAAATTCTGCCTACAAAAGCATCTTTTCATTAATACAAGACTCTATCCAACACTGCAAAAGCTGAGTTTCCATTACCCATCCTCACACATTTACTTGCAGGTAAGGTCCTTCACTGCCACTTACCTTTATCCTTCCTGCAAATACCTATAATAGATTGGCAGGAACACTTTATCTTTCTCCCCTTTCTGGATATCATTAAAGGCTGCTGTACCTTCTTGCCTAGTTTTCTTTTCCTTGGCTTTTTAAAAGTAAGCTCCTTTAGGAGACCCTCCTGTTATGAGTAGGAATCCAAGAATAACTGTTCTTATGTTTAGCCATCAGCAATTTAATGTTCCTTTCCAGTCCCAGGGGTAACAACCTGTTTCTTTTATCTTTTATATTTTATCTTTTTGTAGAACCACTGCTTCTAGGACCATTTTTCTAACATTGCTGCTTATCCTTGTATAGCCTGCTTTGGAATGTAGTATGTTATCAGTTAAATACAGCTCCTGAAATTTCATTTTCTTTTCTCTTCAGGTATCAAAATCTAGTTAAATAGTCTATTACCAGGGTTTCACCCCCACGGTAAGTTTCTTGGCTTTCATGACTCTTGAGGGGGAAATATTCAGTGTGATCAATGAAGAATTAAAAGTTCTATTGCTGTTAATGGGAATAGTGAGATGCTTTCCCACACTTCATATTGTCAGTTCACCCTTTGATGTCTAGAACATGCTTCAGGGCAAAACCTAAGTTGTAAAGCATTATAATTGACAATAACATTTGAAAGAAATACATTTATGTTTTCTTAAATTCAGCTTAGAGTGATTGATTTCTTTAGATACACATGAAAGATGCCAAA